>JAMXBD010000173.1:1200000-1575065 GCA_024138025.1 Combretum micranthum | reverse complement strand
CTAGAACAAGCTGACCTACCATTAGAGCCAAACAATTTCTTTTGTTTAGGAGGAGGCAAAATGACTATTATTAATGGCCAAGAGCTTACATTCACGCTCCACGGGAGGGAAAGTCACGGCTGAGAAGTGATTTCAAGTGACTGGCTAAGACTTGATGTGCAAATAAAACGCTAGACTCCTACCATAAAAAATGGATCCAAATGCAAATGAGAAACCTCATGTTTGCCAAATTAGAGCTTTTCATATAATTGGATAAACTTGATTAATATTCAATTCAAAGGTCAAATTAACACAAAACAATCAAATTATTTGAAATTATCGGTCAAATTGCGATATTCTACTCTATTGCCTTCTTTATGTAATTTTATTGAAAAAAAATGAAAATGAGCACAATTTGTTTCGATTAATGCCCACTTACTTTAATGCATTTCCATTGCTTTTCCTTGTCATTCATGCAATTAATAATGCTAGCCAAAGTCTATTGTTCATTACACCATTAATTTGATAAGAGGAAAAAAAAAAAAAAGGATAATTACAAAACATCCCTTCAAACTTTTACTCACCTCTTGCACTTTTAAAACGTACCTTTTAATTATCTAAACTCAACATTTGGAGGATTATTAACATTTTTCATGTGTATTTTAAAAATTTGAAGGGTAAATTCACACATTCATAAAAGTTTAAGGGATAAATATAAAAGTCAAAAAGATAATTTGCAATTCTCATTGTTTTTTTTTAAGTAAAAAGGTTGGCACTCATTAAATGTGCCAATTTTAAAAGTTTAAGGAATCTCAAAATATATTTTTAAAGTTCAAAGGGTGACTTCGCAGCAAAATCCCAAAGTGTAATTTTAAGATTTAGAGGGTGATTAGCCTCTCCAATCATATGGTTCTATGTCTGTTCCTAATTTATTTGGATGTTCTTCCGTATTTTACTCGTATTTAATTTGCATATTAATCTTATCTTTGTTTGATCTATAAGAACTATTTATAAGTAAAAAATATCTATTCATTATCTTATTTATTCTTAACAAATAATCTAATTAAAACAGACATAAAATTGATATCAAACCGAAACCAATTCGACCAACCAAATGTATAAAAACGCTCGGGAATGAGAACTGAGAACTTACACCTCCAGCTTAAAAGGAAATGAGGGCAACAAATGGAATCGAGGGATTCGGAATCATCATTTATTGCACTTAGGTGTCTAATTTGAGCTTAGCAAGCCAGCTAATTAGGCCCAACGATTAGCTCGAAAGCCTCAATTCTAGAAATCTGACCTTACACCCCAACCAATTGATGAGTTTAATATGCACAAATGAAAAAGAACTCCCATAATTGATTCATATGATATGATTACAAGCCCTGCTAGTTCGATTCATAGGCTTGCACTAAACTTGATTTTTCACATACAACGAGTAATTGAATCAGATGAATCTTTGTTTTTTTTTTTTTTTCGAAATGCGTAGGAAAGCTCGAAAAAAAATAATTTTTTTTAAAAATAGTGCTTTTGTATTTTTCTCAAAACTCAAACCCATCAAATTGCTATATGCATATTTTCCAGTAAAAAATTGTCTTTGGTACTTAAAAATCACAAAAATGACAAATGGCTTTTAAGCATACACTTGTTTGCTGATGGATTCCATTTATGATATATGAGAATTTAGCTTGGATATTATTTTCTTTCCCACCCTTTTTAGGGGGGTTGTTGTTTCACCATGGATTAAATGTGATGAATAAACTTTGATTTGGATAATTTTAAAAATAAGGCACCTGTGTCATATGTTGGCCAAACACCGAAGTCATTTTGTAAATCCTTTTTTATTCCCAACTGGCTGAGTAAGCTAGTGAAGTTGGTCGCTTTGAAGACTAAAAAAGTCAAGAACAAACAAGCATTCTAAAGTTTATGGTGGCTCAATATCTTAAATCAAACCAGATTGAGATTCTTATATTCTGTCTTCTCTTCTACTGATAGAGATAGACACACCACACACACTCGCACACACAACATATATGAAGATTTTATAAATTAAATACTTACATAAGCATATCAAAGCTTATTGATTCGAGATCTCATCCTTCTTTTCCGTAATCTCTCTGCAATGATAAAAGCAAGCTCTAAGGACTGAGAAGCATTAAGCCTTGGGTCGCAGTGTGTATGGTAACGCGAGCTCAGATCATTGTATGTTATGGTCCGAGAACCTCCAACACATTCTGTCACATTTTGCCCTGTCATCTCCAGATGGACTCCACCAGGATAGCTTCCTTCTTGATCATGCACATCAAAAAATGCTCTCACTTCAGCCTGTGAACGAAGGAAGCATAAGTGAGAAGCAGCATTATTCACACCATAACCAGTTCAACAAGGGAAAACAGGAATCCTTATATACTGAATAAATTAATACTCAAATTACAACTTCAATCCAACTAAATCAAACCCAGCACCGTAAGATTTCTCCTTTGGCTTGTTCAGATGATTCCGTGGAATCCTTTTGATCCATTTTTTATTGTTATGAAAACATGGTAATGATGTAAGAGTGCGTTTTTAATCAAAAGAAAATGATAGAAGAGTTTTTGATTTCTTCAAACATCAATAGTCAGAGGGAGAGGAATCAAAATCCCAAAGACTGAAAGCCACAGTATCCCATATCTTAAGCTTCACCATTACATCATCACCAACCTTGTATCAGAAATAATAGGAATGTGAATTTCAAATAACCAAGCAAATTGTGCCTATCTTGAGTGTACTCTTCTGAATAAGAGATGATAGCAATTCCACTATATTAAGGGAATTAAATCTAGATATTATTGATCGCATTCACATTTTTCGGTTTTTCTCCAAAATATCAATGGGATTTTCCCCCCCTTTCAAATGGAGGAAAGAAACTTATAACCCATACCCTGATTGCATCAAAGGAGCGAGTTTTGAGCCCACAAGGAGCTTTCGTGGTGTTTCCATGCATGGGGTCGCTCACCCAGGTGACAATTTGACCGGCTCCTCGAACGGCTCTTATGAGATGGGGAAGCTTGACCCTCAGGTTCTCAGCTCCCATCCTCACAATAACTGTAATTCTTCCAGGCTTATTTTTAGGATTTAGACTATCAATCAGCCTGACTAGCTCACTTGGATCCATCTTGTCACTTACCTGCATCATGAAGAGATTAAAAAATATTAGAGAAATTGAATACATAAAGCACCAAAAGTTCATCCAAATGTGAAGAGGCAAAAAGGTCTTGATTGATCAAGAACAATATATAGGTATGGAAAGATTCAGTATGGGATAGCAGCAAAATAGGAAAACAATTTGGGGACCTCGGCTGAATAGATGATGAGGTACTTTGCCCCATAATTAGCTTTAGGCAAAGAGCAAAAGTAGAATATAAAATCCAATAAAGGGGAAAGGAAATGTACTACCTTGATACCCAATGGATTAGCAATGCCTCTAAGAAACTCAACATGAGCCATCAAGTTGGCGTGTCGTTCACCAACCCAAAGCATATGCGCAGAGCAATCATAGAAAAGACCAGAAGTGGAATCTTCTCTGGTTAGAGCTTGCTCATAAGGTAACAGCAAGCACTCGTGTGATGTCCAGAATTCAGTAGTCGTCATGATCGGATGCTCAACTGTGAGGCCAGAAGCAGCCATGAAACCTAGGGCCTATCTACCCTATGTGCCAATTCCCGGTACCTGTTGCATTAATGCCAACAGACAGATAGAAATTTTACTTATCTTCCTTATATTTGTGGGGATAAAGCATATCAATAATTTGTACATTCATGGTAACAATTAAGTCACTTTAATAGAATAAGCTTGAAATGGAATAGCAATTCTTTATTTTGTAGTTAGAAGTTTTCAGAGCAAAACATACTTTTTGATTAAGAATAGTCATTTCTCCAATAAAAGTAGGAGAATGGCTTATCTATGCCACGTCACATAGAATACACACTCTTTTAATAGAATTTTTCGCAAACCAAGCAAAGGAATAGATATTCCATGGGAATAAAGCTGAAATATCGATTCCATTCCATTCAATCAAACATAAATCATTTAAATTCTCTACATTCATGCCAAATTTTAACTAAATCATTCATATTATAAGTGGACACGTGTTTCAGCACATAATTCCTGCATAGATCATAGAAACATTGAAAGAGAGACTTCGCTGGTGCAACGGCACAAACATAAAAGACTTGAATGGCTCACTTAAACGCGATTGAATTCCAGCACATTGTCAAAGGTTTGGATATATATTCAAAATCACCTGTCACCTTGTTCGCTGTGCTCAGTGAAATCCAAATTCCAGTGTGTGACTCTTTGCATTGCAGCATAACCTCCTGTTGCAAAAGCTCTGAGGAGGTTCAAAGTTCCAACAGCTTGACCATAGGCTCGAATATCCTTGTCGGATCAGGAATTCTTGATTCTTCATCAAACGTATCCCCATTTATAATATCCCCACGATAACTAGGCAGCTTTACTCCATCTTGCTCCTCAAATGGATCTGATCTGGGCTTTGCAAACTGTTCCTGCCATTCTTCCAACCTGCACAATCAACCATTCCCAAAAACATTAGTCTGAATGATTTAATTAATTTTCTTAGCATTAAATCGGTAATTTTATTAATCACTAAAAAGAACACGGTCATGAAAACTTCATAGGATTACTTTTAACCCTGCAATTATGGTTAGGTATGAATGTGAGTGGTTAAAAAGGATGAGACCGAGTGTAATTATAGAATTTGCTTCATCTATGTAATTGATTAGAAGATACTTTAATACCAAAAAAGTTGTACAAAACAATTATTTCTTTTTGTTTTTTGGCGAAACAAACACACTATCAATTGGAATCGTAGGTAAATAGGAAAAAGGAACAAGGGTTGGACCTTGACAATGGGTATTTGACCACCGAACATAAGCACAACGCTCATCTGGAGAATAACACGGAACGTGTCTCTTATATTATTGGCATTAAACTCCTTGAAACTCTCAGCACAATCGCCACCTTGAAGCAAGAAAGCGTTCCCGATGGCAGCCTGACCGAGCTTCTCCTCCAGGCTCCTGGCCTCGCCGGCGAACACCATCGGAGGGAACGTCTCGAGCGTTTTGATAACAGCATCAAGCTCCACCTGGTCAGGGTATTCCGGCAACTGAAGAGCCTCTTTCGACTTCCAGCTGTGCGGGGTCCACGTTGGGGAAGAGGAAGTGATGATGGTGGTGGTAGAGTTGTTGTTGTTGGTGGAGGAACGGATGGAGGTCGTCGTTTTGGCGGGAAAGGGAGAGGCAGGGAGGGTGTTGGGGCAGTGAACTGGGAATTTTGGTTTGGATACGGTTAGGGATACGGAGGAGGGTGAATGGGTGGTAGTGTTCGTGATCAAAGCCATGTTGGCTGGTTGGCTCTTCTGGGTAAGGAAGGAGGGTAGACTGGAGAGACGCTACCGCTCCCTCTATATTGAATTCGGTATCAGCTGACCAAGGCTAGGGTGAGGAAGAAAGGGCGTGAGGGTAAACAAGCCGAAAGAAGGATACTCGTCAACTGAGGTTGAGTCTGGATATTTTTTCGGTTCGCGTACCCTTTCTCTGGATTTTGGCTGTTTCTGGTCCTTTTTCCATTTAAAAATAAAAATATAAAAAAAAAACCGAAAAAGGAGAATTGAAAAGCCACTAATCTAAATAATTTATCATTTTTCAAATACTACTTATATATGTAACATATCATACCTACCATATCTTCTAACTTACCATATTTATAGCTTTTAATACAAACCTATAATGTTAGACAAGATCTAATGATGAATTTTGTATATTTCATATAGGTCTTTCGTACAAGACTTGACCCAAGTTTTTCCTGTCAAGGTGTTATTGGTGAGAGCACCTATAGGTTTGGTTTATAGATGCTCTTTTTGTCAGTGCCTTTTGTGTAATAGTATACACATAGAAGACGTTGTCTTAGACAACACCTAGGATATGCATAGAAGGACGGTGCCTTCATTACAGCCTCAAATTGATGTGGATGAGGTCGCAGACACATACTTGAGCAAGAAGGAAGCATTGAAGAAGGAGTGGAAGACAACACACGTAGTTCGGACATAAGCTGTCGGCCTCAACTTTAGGCCGCTAGCGTAAGAACATAAAATAGGCAGCTTTGTGCCAGCTTACTACCAACTTACATTTTGCGTGTTTTATTATTTTATTTAGGTTTTCTTTATCTTTGAGAGACTATAAATAGTATTTTAGGTCTTTTGTTATGGACAACTCTGATTCTATCAATTTGAAACCCTAATACTAGAGATTTTTTTTTCCTCTAAAAGACTTGTGTGGTATTGCAATTCTTGGTTTGAATGCTTTACTCTACTTTAGGTGGTATCAAAGCAGGATGGCTACTGACAGTAATAGCGGCGCTCTCTATGACGGTGTTCAGGGGAGTATAGCCCCTCAGGGGGATGAGGCGTTGCCACGATTGGAGCAATATTTATAGTAGTTGATGAATCACATGTTCCAACGTTTCGAGGAACGTTTTGAGTAGATTGTGGATTGTCTGGATGCTTGTGGGAAGAGAAGAAATGACAATAGAAGGTCAGGGGACGATGTAGCTCATGGTGAACCTATTGATAGACCAATTCCTACACGAAGACAACATGTTTATGAAGAGGACTCTAAAGAAAGTAATGTGAAACCATCTCGATTCGCTCGCAACCTACCCTATGGTGGGTGAAGAAGGAATGATTTTTATGATAGGGAAACCAAGAATTTTCACAATCAGCAATATGATGGCTAGAGGAGAGATGGGTATGATGATAGGGATGGTGGAGACTTTCGATTGAAGGTTGACACCCTGTACTTTAATGGGAACCTTGGAATTGAAGAGTTATTGGATTGGGCTGTTAACATTGGTAGATTTTTTTTATTATACTAAGACTCCTCCAAAAAGGCGAGTTAGGTTGGTTGCGTGTCATTTAAAATGAATGGCTTCTGCATGGTAAGAGCGGATCTAATATAGGAGGGAACGAAAAGGAAAAGGTCCGGTTTGTACTTGGTACTGGATGAAGTATCTGATGAAGATGGAATTCTTATAGCCAGATTACAAATAGATTCTATTCTAACAATATTAAGATGATAGTAAGGAAGCAGATCTGTTAATATTTTACTACTAAGTTCATGAGATTAGCAGAACGCAACGATCTTTTAGAATCCGAGGGCCAGCAGGTGGCTCGATATTGGAAGTAAGGGTGTGCACAGTACGGTTCGGTTCGGTTTGCACCTCGAACGATCGCACCATATTTTATAGTTCAGTTTTTCTTTTAAATTCGAACATAACCATATGGTTCGGTTTGTAATTTTTTTGAACAAAAAAAACAGTTCGGTACGGCTCGGTTCGCAGTTCGAACCATTTTTATTCATAAAATAAAAAATTTATTCCATCAAAAAACCTAAATTATGAAAATATAAATAACAATATTTAAAATTAATCTTTTACAAAATAAATATGTAAAACTTATAGGAAGGAGGGATTTCATCCATTATAAAATTATAATCGTAACTAGTCTTGTTTTTTTAAATTATTTTAAACTATAATGGTATACTAGACTTTTTCCTAATATAAGACACAAAATTTAATTCTTTATATGCTTCTAACTAATATATTATCAATTATATAAATCAATAAGTAACTAAATAATAGAATTAGTAAGATAAAGGGAAAAAATTCCATAAGTTAGAATACTAGATGCTAAAATATAAAATCCATCTTATTAGGAGATAACATAACAATTAAAATATAATATGACAAATCTAATTTTATTCTCATGAATGATAAATATTTAAGTCACAAATTTTAAAAATAATTAATTTTTTAATGATATATTTAAGAATAAAAATAATATATTTATTTTTTTTTAAAAAAAATATGTGAAATGGTTCGGTTCGGTCGGTTTTAGATCCCGAACTGAACCGCGAACCGATCCGTTTTAATAAAGAACTGAAATTTTTATTCAGTTCGGTTCGGTCCGGTTTGGTGCGGTGCAGTTCACGGTTCGATTGGTTTTTTTTATACAGCCCTATTTAGAAGGGTTGAAACCAACCTTACGGGACAGAATTAGGGTACAAGTTATTCGCACTTTAAGTGAGGCGAAAAATATGGCATTGACAGTATAATTGATGCAATAGGAACGTGGCAAAAGGAATTTTAGGGGATATAGAAAATCTATTTGGTCGGAGGAGAAAAATAAAGATAGTGATGAACCACCTACCTATGGTTACAGTGCCAACAGGGAAACTACAGAGGATAAATCTACAGGGAAGCGACATATAAACGAAGGCCAAGACAAAGAAAGTAAGAAAGCGGATAATCCTTATGCGAAGCTGATTGTTGGGAAGTGCTTCTAATGTGGTCAACTGAGTCATAGATCCAATGAATGTCCTAAAAGGAAGACCATTAATATTGTGGAAAGAGAAGAGGACGATGGGGGGATTTGTTGTGAAGCCAATGGAGATGAAGAGAAGGACTATGAGGAAGAAGATGAAGGGGTGTATGTTATTCGGAGGTTAATGTTGACTCCGAAGAGTGAAGATCTCACCCAACGCCACCAGTTGTTTAAAACTAGATGTACTATTGATGGTAAGGTGTTTGGATTAACTGTTGATAGTGGTAGTTGTGAGAACATAATAGGGAAGAAGACAGTGCAAAAACTGAAATTATCTGTAGAGAAGCATCTAAATCCCTATACATTGTCATTGATTAAGTCAGCTGCTGGAAAAATTGAAGTGATGAAGCGTTGTAAGGTTTCACTCTCAATAGGTAAGTACCATGATGTTATGTATTGTGATGTTGTTGATATGGATGTATGTCACCTCCTGTTTGGGAGGCCTTGGCAATATGATGTAGATGCACAACATTCCAGTAAAAGTAATGTGTATAAGTTGGAAAGGGAAGGAGTGAAATATACTTTGCTACCACTAAGAGACAAGCCTACTTTACTAGATAAGAGTATATTTCTATTTGTGGTGAAGGATTTTAGGGCTAAGATTAAAGAAACTAGGTAAGCACATGCCTTGATTGTAAAGCAAGTCCTGGTGAATGATGCCGAGTTGCAAGTGGAGGAACAACTAGAATTAGTTCGACCTTGGTTGCAGGAATTAAAGGAGTTGATGTCGGATGATATTCCAGCTGGGTTACCGCCATTGAGGTATATTCAGCACCAGATAGACCTTGTGTCTAAGGCTAGTATCCTTAATCTGCCTCATTACAGGATGAACCCGAATGAGAGTGAGATTCTCAAGGAAAAGGTTGAGGAGCTGTTGGGGAAGGGGTTGATTGAGGAGAGTTTGAGTCATTGTGCAGTTCCAGCCTTGTTGACACCAAGAAAGATGGGAGTTGGAGAATGTGCATTGATAACAAGGCTATTAACTTGATCATTATGGGATATAGATTCCCATACCACGGCTGGATGACATGCTTGACAGGTTACATGAGGCTAAATAGTTTTCCAAGATCGACCTAAAGAATGGATACCATCAAATCAGGATCAGACATGGAGATGAGTGGAAGCCGCTTTTAAGACGAAGGAGTGATTGTACGAATGGCTAATCATGCCATTTGGTCTATCCAATGCCCGTAGCACATTCATGGGACTAATGCACTCGGTATTGAAATCGTTTGTAGGTAAATTTGTAGTGGTGTATTTTGACGATATTCTGATCTATAGCTCCTATGAAGACGAGCACTTATTGCATTTGAGGAAAGTATTGATAGCACTATAGGAAAATAAGTTATATATTAACCTTAAGAAGTTTAGTTTTATGACAAATAAATTGCTTTTCTTGGGTTATGTTGTTTCGGCTGATGGCATACAAGTTGATGAGGCAAAGGTATAGGCAATCAGGGAATGGCCTACTCCAAAGAATGTCTCTGAGCTGCGAAGCTTTCATGATTTGGCGACCTTTTATCGCAGGTTTATCAGGAATTTCAACACTATTGCTGCATCCACCCATGATAGAGTGTTTAAAGAAGGGGAAATTCCTGTGGACTGATGAGGCAGCCACTAGCTTTGCAGTTTTGAAGGAGAAATTGAGTACAGCGCCAATACTTTCCCTCCACGACTTTGAGAAGTTATTTGAAGTAGATTGTGATGCTAGTGGGGTGGGCATAGGATATGTTCTTTCCTTGGAAAAGAGGCCGATTGCATTTTTTAATGAGAGGCTTAGTGATGGTTGGCAGAAGTGGAGCACTTATGACAAGGAATTTTACTCCATAGTACGTGCTCTAAAATCTTGAGAACACTATTTGATTGGCAAAGAATTTGTGCTTTATTCAGATCATGAGGCCTTGAAGTACTTGAATAGCCAGAAGAGGATCAGTTGTGATATGCATGCGAGATGGTGTCAATTTCTACAAAAATTTCCTTTCAGATTACGACATAAATATGGAGCCCAGAATAAAGCAGCAGATGCTTTGAGCAGACGAGCTTTTTTATTGCTGACCTTAAGTTAGGAGACATTAGGCTTTGAGCAGCTTAAAGATGAGTATGAGCATGACAAGGAATTTGTTGAAATATGGCACCAGGTATCAAATAATCAGTCTAGTTCTGGTTTTCACTTATCTGATGGTTACTTGATGCATGGGAACCAGTTGTTTCTGCCAAGAACTTCTTTGAGGGAGCAGGTGATTAGTGATCTGCATGGAGATGGGTTATCTGGTCATTTAAGGCGTGATAAGACACTGGCAACAGTGAAGGAGAGGTTTTATTGGCTACAGCTCAAGCGAGATGTGAGCAAATTTATAGAAAAGTGCTATATTTGTCAGAGATCAAAGGGTCGGTCCAAGAATACTAGATTATACATGCCTTTACTGGTTTTCTGAAAATATATGGGAGGA
This sequence comes from Combretum micranthum, assembly GCA_024138025.1. Taxonomy (NCBI): domain Eukaryota; kingdom Viridiplantae; phylum Streptophyta; class Magnoliopsida; order Myrtales; family Combretaceae; genus Combretum; species Combretum micranthum. The sequence continues at coordinate 1,564,196 of JAMXBD010000173.1, read as the reverse complement.
TTTGTCCATGGATTTTGTGTTGGGATTGCCATGTACATAAAGAGGAGTTGATTCCGTCTTTATAGCTGTTGACAAGTTTTCCAAAATGTCACATTTTATTCCTTGTAGGAAAACTACTGATGCAATTGGTGTGGCTAGGTTATTTTTCAAAGAAGTTGTTTGCTTGCATGGAGTTCCTAAGACCATCACTTCAGACTGTGATAGCAAGTTCCCGAGTTGCTTATGGAGAACATCGTGGAAGCTGTTTGATTCTTCTTTACAATTCGGCAATATAGCCCATCCACAAACTAATGGTCAAACCGAGGTGGTCAATCGAACTTTGGGAAAGCTGATTCGAAGTCTTTGGGATAATAGACAGAAGCAATGGACATCATCCTTCCACAAGCTAAGTTTGCTTTCAATAGTGTTGTTCATAGTGCCATTAGACGATTGCCTTTCTTAGTCGTCTACACTAAGGTATCACAACATACTCTTGATTTACTTAAGCTAGCTAAAGGAGAAAGTGTTAATATTCCAACCAAGCATATGGTGGAGCAAGTTGTAGATGTGCAGAAAGAGGTGAAGCAAAGGTTGGAAGAAGCCAATCAACGCTACAAGAAATCTGTTGATAAACATAGGAGGCGTGAGACGTTTCAAGTTAGTGATCGGGTTATGGTTTTCTTGCGCAAGGAGAGATTCCCAATCGGTACCTACAACAAGCTTCAATCGAAGAAATATGGTCCTTAAAAGTGTTGCAGCGTATCAATGGAAATGCATACATAGTGGATTTGCCTGATAGCTTGGGTATTTCTAAAACATTTAATGTGGCAGATTTATCCCTGTTCCATGATTCTGAGGTTCCACTCTATCCGAATCTTCAATTCAACTCGAGGATGAGTTTTTCCCAAGTGGAGGAAACTGATGCGGATGAGGTTGCGGATGTGTACTTAAGCAAGAAGGAAGCATCAAAGAAGGAGCAAAAAACAGCACACGTAGGTTGTACATAAGCTATCAGCCTTGATTTGAAAGCTGCCGGTCTTGACTTTAGGCTATGGCAGCCTTGCGCCAGCTTTCTACCTGCCAGCTTATATTTTGCGTGTTTTATTGTTTTGTTAAGGTTTTCTTTATCTTTGAGAGACTATAAATAGTGTTTTAAGTCTTTTGTTATGGACAACTTTGATTCTATCAATCTGAAACCCTAATACTAGAGATTTTTTTCTTTAAAAGACTTGCTTGGTATTGCAATTTTTTGTTTGAACGCTTGACGTTGCGTCACAAATATAGCCTAATTTCCCATCCTAGAGCATTTGCTGTCATCTTCTTCACACACAAACACTCTCAAAAGACGCCGCCAAGTTGCATCCTATACCCCTTGTCCATCTCCGATGAATTTTTCATAGGTAATCCACTCTTCGAACTCAAGAAAGGTTTTTTTATTATTTCTTACATTATTTTACAATTTCTAAGTCAAAATCAGAAGAAATGGACTAAGTAAGGGATTTGTGTGATTTTGTCTGAATTAATGTATTGTGGTTGTTAGTTTTGAGTTATGAATTGTTGTAGGAATAGTGTATAGAGTATTGGTGAGTTTTGTGTCACTGCATTTGTCGATCTATCAAGTTTACATTGAGATGATTTTAATACGTATAAGGTGTTCGATGAAATGCCTTGATGGGTTAGGTTGTGAATATTGATGTTTAATCGAATGTGAGTCATCGATTGTGTGATTTTGTATGATTTAGTATGTTGTAATTGTTAGTTTTGAGTTTTGAAGTGTTGTGGGAGTAGTATATGAAGTGCATGTCAATCTATCAAGTTTATATTAACATGATATCAATGCTTAGAAGGTGTTTGGTGAAATGATGCAATCGGTTAAGAGTAGTTGTTTGTGAATATTGATACTTAATCGAATGTGAGTCATCGATGTTTAAGATGTTGAAGACGTTGTCGTAATTTAAACTATGAGAAGTGGGATCTAACATTTTAGTTTGTTGTCAATAGGTTTGGAATGGCTAACTACGTAAGGTTCATTGTTTATGCACATGCGATACGAACTATGCCAACCTGTAAGGAAACCCTATATCAATATGTTTGGAATTCAATCCCAAGATCGCTCTTTTTTGTATGGAGAAACGACTCATTGCTTATAAGGAAGCAAGAACCTTGTTATAAGTCGTAGACGTTATAATAGAAGGCGGAAAGAAACTTGATTGATAAGTCGCAATTAAATGCCACGGAATGGATCTGATAAGTTCAAGAAAAGTTCACTCAAGAACCAAAGAGAAATCTCTTAATTTTGTATTTAAAGTTATATGTTCGATTACAAAGCAAATAACTATATATCTAATGACAAAAGGAAACCTAAAGGTCATAAAACAATGTTGTTGATGCAAAACATAAGCTAATGGCCATTAATAATAACACAAGTGGCCTTTAAGAAAAAACATGTTCTAGGCCCTATACACTGGTAGTAAGCCAGCGGCATAAATCAAGTAGGTCGACAGCATTGGAGGCAGCTCTGATAAAAACACTATTGTTCATTTTCAAAGCCGATAATAAGCCAGTAGTGTGGATGATGAAGGCCGATGGTGTTGAGAGGTAGCTTTAAAGAAATTGATTTTGTACACTTCCAAGGCCGACGGCTTAAATTTGACATGCTAGCAGCATAGGACTCTAAGCTGGCAGCATTGGGCTGGCCTTTAGCTTGGTTGTCCCATTCATCAACTTGGTCTATTCCTGGGCTAACTTTGAGAACATTGATCAGTTTGAGCTCATTCCCAGTGGTGTGCACATGGATCTTTTTGTCTTGAACTTCTTGAATTAATCCATTGAGTGCATCCTTGAATCTCTTAGCTTAAGTCCTTATACCCAGTCCAGATAGCATCTCTAGTGGATCTACCCTCCATCTTCTAGCCATGCCCGATCATTCCATTCCTCTTGAGAAGGATTCGTCCTCAAATCATCACTTGCATCAAACAGGCTAAGATCAGTAACATTAAAAGTAGTGCTTACATTATACTCACCAGGTAAGTCTAGCTTGTAAGTGTTGTCATTGATGCATTCGATGACTTGAAAAGGACCATCGCCTCTCGGAAGCAACTTGGAATACCTTTGCTTAGGAAATCTTTGTTTACACATATGTAACCAAACCCAATCTCTGAGTTAAAAAACTATTTGACTATGCCCTTTGTTGGCTTGTTTTACATATTATTTCATTCTTCGCTTAATGTTAAGCCTGGCTTTTTTCATGAATCTGCTTAACAAATTCCACTTTCCTTTTGCCATATAAATTAACAAACTCAGACATAGGTAAAGGTGACAAATCAAAAGGAGTTAATAGATTGAAACCACACACAATCTCAAATGGTGAATATTTAGTAGCAGAATTTGTAGTACGGTTATAAACAAACTAAACATGTGGTAAACATTCTTCCTATGTTTAAACATTCTTTTTAATGATAACCCTTAACAAAGTAGATAAAGTCCTATTTACTACTTCAGTTTGACCATCGGACTGTAGATGACAAGTTGTAGAAAACAATAACTTAATTCTTACCTTATACTGCAAGGTCTTCTAGAAGTAACTCAAAAACTTAGCATATTTATTAGATCTAATTGTTCTAGGCATACCGTGAAGTCTTACAATCTCCATAAAGAACAGATTTGCAACATGAGAAGCATCATCGGTTTTGTGATATGGAATAAATGTGCCATTTTTGAAATTTTATTCACGACCACAAAAATAGAATCTTTACCATTTTTACTCCTAGGTAAACCTAATACAAAATCCATACGAGTGATATACTTCTCACAAACTCTCTCAACATCCCGTTTCTTTTGAGGCCAATAAAAATGTTCCTGCAAAACACTCAAAGTCTTTGCTACCCCAAAAGTGTCCCATCAAACCACCACTATGAGACTCTTTCACCGATAACTTCCTAATAGAACAATTAGGAATGCACAATTTATTTTCTCTAAACAAATATCCGTCATGCCTAAAAACTTTCCATGGGTTGTCTTTTCACAACATGCATATTTTTTAGCAAAACTTAGCATCAAGTGTTGAGATTAGACCATACATACGAGAAAGCGCATTAGCAACAATGTTTTCTTTACCCTTCTTGTAGCAGATGACATAAGGAAATGTCTCTATATGCTCCGTCCAACATGTACACATCTTGTTCAATTTTTCTTGGCCCTTCAAATGCTTCAACAACTCATGATCTGCATGAATCACAAATTCCTTAGGCCATAGGTAATTCTACCAGGTTTCCAAGGCCCTAACCAATGCATACAACTCTTTATCACAAGTAGGGTATCTTAAGGCTACCCTACTAAGCTTTCCACTAAAATATATAATGGGTCGTCCTTCTTGCATAAGAATAGCTCCAATTCCTAAACCTAAAGAATCGCATTCAATTTCAAAAGTCTTAGAAAAATTAGGTAAAGCAAGTAAAGGAACATGTGTTAGCTTATCCTTAATAAACTAAAATGCTTTTTCTTGATCCTCTCCCTACTTAAACCCAACATTCTTCTTAATGACTTTAGTGATTAGTGTGCTGCGATATTGCTGAAATCCTTCATAAATCTCTTATAGAAGCTAGTAAGCCCATGAAAGCTCCCAACATGACCTACACTTGTTGGACTAGGCCACTCTTAGATTGCACAAACTTTCTCATCATCCACCTGTATTCCTTGTGTACTGATAACAAAACCAAGAAATACATGCCTGTCCATGCAAAAGGTGCACTTCTTAAGGTTAGCAAGTAATCTCTCATTTCGAAGTACATCTAAAATAAATCTCAAGTGATTTAAATGATCATCCAAGTTTATGCTATAAATTAGGATATCATCAAAATAGACAACCACAAATTTTCTAGTGAAAGCATGCAAAACATGGTTCCTTAATCTCGTGAAAGTGCTAGTTGCATTGATTAATCCCAAAGGCATAACCAACCACTCATATAAATCATATTTCGCTTTAAATGCGGTTTTCCACTCATCTCCTTCTTTCATCCTAATCTAATGATATCCACTTTCAAATCAATTTTTAAAAATATATAATATCCATGCAATTCATCTAAGATATTATCTAAACGAGGAATGGGGCGACGATACTTTACCATTATGTTGTTGATAGCTCGACAATTGACATACATTCTCCAAAACCCATCCTTTTTAGGAATCAAAATCACTGGAATAGTATATGAACTCATGTTTTCCTTCACGTACCCCTTCTCCATCAGTTCATAAACCTGCTTTTGAAGTTCCTTAGCCTCCTTAAGGTTACTCCTATAAGCTGGTCTATTTGGAATGGTCGCTCTGGGTACAAATTCAATATGATGTTTAATCCTTCAAATTGGAGGTAATCCTTTTGGGATTTCCTCAAGAAAGACATCCTCATATTCCTTCAAAAGAGAGATAACAACACTAAGCAAAGGATTAGGAAACTCGTTAGCATTTAAACATGTTTATTTGTAAATCATCAACAACATAGGTTGTTTCATCACTAATGCTCTCCTCACCATACCCACTCTTGCCACACAACTCTCCTTTTGCAAGGCCACGCTCTCCTTTTCTCTCATTACCAAAGTCGAATCCCTTTTGACCTGAATACTTTCACTCCTTTCAGCCTTCCTCTTTTTTTCAGTTTCTTTTTCTTTTGCTCTCTCACTCACTCTCTCTCTGTGTTTCACTCTCCTTATGTTGCTCAAAAGAGTTTTGTAGTTGTAACTGATCTTCATAAACTTCCTTAGGGGTTCAGGGTTTAAGATTATAGCTTTTGCTATTGTGAACAAGTGAACACTTGTTTGAAAAGCCATCATGAATAACCTTCCTATCAAATTGCCATGGCCTTTATAACAACACGTGACAAGCAAGCATCGGTATGAAATCACACAACACTACATCCTCATACCTCCCGATGCGAAAGTAATCTTAGCTTATTTGTTCACCTTGGTTTCACCACTATCATTCAACCACTACAGCTTAGATGGATTAAGGTGTTTAATGGTCTTGAGCCCTCATTTATCCACTATGAATGTGCTGACAACATTTGTGCAACTACCCTCGTCAATAATCAAACTCCAACCATTGTTAACAATGTAGTACCTAGTATGAAAAATATTCTCTTGTTGCACTTTAGCTTCTTCTTTTACCTGTACATTCAAGGCAGGTTTCACAACTGCCACTAATCTACCCTCAATGGGTTCTTCATCACTAACATCCTCTAATGGTGGCACCTCTTCATCATCACTATCCTCTTCGGTCTCATACTCACATTCATAGCCCAAGATCATGACGCGCTTATTAAGATATTGACTAGCAATGTGACCATTGTCTTGGCATTTAAAACATTTTATATCACAATTTCTAGAAATAGAAGAATCAGATTTACCTTGATTTCCATGGCTAGCCACTTCATGCTTTTGCTCAGATTTTGGCTTTGTGATGGGTGGTTTCTTCTCCTTTTCCAATATCTTGAATTGTAACTGGATGAACCTGAACTACATGTAAAACGTGTAGCACTACTACCCTTTCTTTTGAGTTGGTTCTCAATTTTAATTGCCATATGAACCATATCCTCCAACTCCACATAATGTTGCAACTCCACCACATTTTGAATCTCCCTTTTTAAACCAGCCAAAAATCTTGCCATGGTAACCTCACAGTCCTCCTCAACATTTGCCCTGACCATCGCCGCCTCCATCTCCTTATGGTACTCATCCACACTTCTATTACCTTATCTAAGGTTTTGCAATTTATTGTACAATTCCTTGTAGAAATATTATGGTGCAAATCGCTTTCTCATCACCCTTTTCATCTCCTTCCAAATTTCTATTAGTGGCTCCCTATTCCTCCTCCTATTCAACACTAACTGATCCTACCAAACTATGACATAATCTGAGAATTCGATGGTAGCAAATTTTACTTGCTTAGCTTCAGAATAGTTATGACAATCAAAGACCAACTCCACCATTTTCTCCCACTCTAGATATGCTTCAAGATCATTCTTTCCTTGGAAAGATGGAATCTTCATCTTTATACTACTTAAATAATCATCCTCCTAATTCATAAATCCTCTAAACCTACCTCTATATCTTTTATTACTATCAATAGAAACCTGGTCATACTCTTCTTCGGAACCAAACCCTTCACATTCTTCTTCTTCTTCTTCTTCTTCTATCCTCACTCCTCTCCTAGGATATCTTTCTCTCTTATATCCTAGAGGAACACTTCTTGACTACTCAATACTTTTTTCTACTTTCTCATGGAGTTGTTCCATCTCCTCTCTAAACATTCGTTTCATCTTCGTAGTCAAGGCATCTAAAGCCAACTTCGGACCAAACCCTCCTCTTACACCTCCAGAAGCACCTTTGTATAATATTTTACTACAAAAATAAGATTAGTAATAAAATAAAGAAAAATGCTCACAAATCAATCCCTCACATGTTTCCACTCAAAAGATGATCCGCTCAAATCACTAATGTTTTGTGCACAAATAATGATATTCCTCACTTTAAATTTTGCTTTCAGTTCTTTAAAACTAATCGAACAATTCAAGATCTTTTCTAGAATTCAACCAAACTTATCAACATAATATGAGAACAAGAATTCAATCAGAACCCTTTTGGAGACAATTTAGAATCAAGCCTAATAACTCATAATAATGACAATATGAATCAATTCACAATTTTTTTTTTTGTGCATGAATTTCTTTCTTTTTTTTGTGCAAGGATTTCCTTCTTTTTTTTTGGCACAATTTTTTTTAATATCAACTAATATGAACCATCACAAGAATCAGTCACAAAACAATCAAGAACAAAGAACACAATGAAACCCTAGAGGGAAAAGAGACAACTTTTTTTTTTAATTATCAAAAACAAAGAAACACAAATAATATAATTCATAGACGCCACAATCAAAGGCAGACATTCGATTAATAAGTCACAATTGAATATTACCGAATAATCCGATAAGTTTAAGAAAAGTCCACTTGAGTCCCAAAGATAAATCTTTGAATTTTGTATTTCAAAGGAAACTTAAAGGTTGTGTGGGTATGAATCCGAATGCAACGATCACGTGCGTGCTGCGTGATTATCGCGCTTCACGTAACCTAGGGAAACAACACGTGCAAGGATGATCAAGAGAGAATCGTGTAGGGAGGAGGAGGAGGAGTAGGAGGAGTAGGTAGTCTCAATAGGCTATAACCACGTGTGACAGGTGAAGGAGCTAGAAAGCATCAACCTCACTAGATACCATGAATGTCCTGTGCGTTCTTGAGACTTTGTAACATATCATTGCCCACTTGCTTTGTATAAATCTAGCACCTATGCTTGTCACAGCTCATAGTGCATGCGATACTTTTTTTTTAACTCAAGTTTGGATGTCGTGTCCTACGCTCCTTTGAATTCGCTCGAGCCATCATTGCCATACCTTGAAGGAATATATTGACTTTGTTTGAAGACAAGCACAATTTTTATGGAAACTAGTGTCACATGCACGTACATGTTTTGAGCATATTGCACAAATGAACTTCATGCATCGTTGCATAAGTGAGGATCACGTACAAACAAACATTTTGCACTTCAAGCATCACAAATGTGCATTGCACATTATTGATTTGTGATAGGCATCTACTCGTATCTTTCTTTGCTGTAATCTTCTTAGTCATGCAATATTGTCTCCCTTCTTCCTTTCAATATGAGTTGTATCAAATATGTGAAACTGACCAGGACAATAAAATCAACTCATCATCTCTATATCCATTTATATTCTTGACACTTATTTTCGCCTTGGTGATATATTTAGTCATCATGCGCTTTGGAGTAGTAGCTCTCATATCATTGCAACACATGAAAAGACGTAGTAGAATGATTACTTCAATCCTTTAGACACTTGTAAAGTTATTATAGGCATCACAGACAAAGAGCATGTCTATATAACAAGGATTGTCATTGAAACACAACATTTAGTTTTAAAACATGGTTTTTTTTTTTTTTTATGATCATACGCGCTTAGGAGCGAAGCTTCAACCAAGCAGCAGTATTATCTAATACAAGAGATGAGTAGACTCCTTAGATTATCATGCGCATTGCTACTTCCTCGCAATGATGTTTAGACAATCCATTTAAGGAAAATGAACATTCACGCTTATGCAGCGATAATAGCATTCATTATCAATCGCACTCATGCAGCAACAGTAGTATTTGTTATCAATCGTGCTCATGCAACGATAGTGACATTTGTTATCAATCGCGCTCATACTGCGATAGCATTTGTTATCGATAATTTTTTATTAGTCAATGGGGTATTTCCTACTACTCAACTATATAGTACTTGTGTAGAATACCACGTGCCTATCAACATCATGCGCCTGGGAGCTAATCAAACCTGTTGAATAGAACCAAAGTTATCAATAACAAAGTTCTTATCACAAGAACTAAAGAAAGCTCTCTCAGATCTAGATAAATCTCTCTCAAAAGTATTCTCATTCAACTTATCTATCTATTCAAAAACAAAACAATGAGCAATATGTAAAAGCTCATAGGGAAAACAAAAGTTCAAAAGAAAATTACAAACATTGTATAACAAAAGGCCAACAGCTTAAAAGGAATGCTAGTGGCTTTCAAAATAAATCACAAAATTAAAATGTTTGCCGAAGCAAAAAGGCCGGCGGCATGAGAAGAAAGGCAGGTGGTGTATCCTGCTGTGAAGTTTCCGTAACTTTGTGATCAAGCCTAGCTTGTTTTTGTTCCTACGCTGGTAGTGTAGGCCTTAAGGCTGGCGGCATACAAGACTACAGTTTAATTTTGATAGGCTTTTTTTTTTTTTTTTTATCTTCCATGTTTATGCACTTTGGATCCTATTAATAGCTAATCATCAAACTTGCATTCTTCAGTTCAATCAAATGAGGAGGAAAGAGTTAACACGAGCCATAAGAGAACGATGAGCTTGTTTACCTATAGCTTTGAGGAAAAAAAAGATGGGCTTGTGCCAGATATCCCATCTCAAATTATATAACCTTTTCAAAGTTATCACCAAAGTATAAAGTTTACCAAGCACATGCAAAACAATGAGATTATTTCTATGAATATTGATGAGGCTTTAAAATATCTAAGATGGAAGGAAGCAGTCTTGGAAGAAATGCGAGCCTTGTATCAAAAAAATACTTGGGAATTGATTGACTTGCCATTGGAAGCAAATGGGTATTCAACATCAAGTATAGATTCGATGGGAGTGTTGAATGCTATAAGGCATGGTTAGTTGCTTGTCACGCACATATGAAATTGACTGAGAATAGATGATAAGGGTCATTTACTCTATTAAATTCGGCATAAATTATGTCTAATGTTTCTTTAAATATGCTTGAAGTTGAGGAATATGGTATTTAATGCTTAAATATGTTCATTTAAGGTGATTAAAGGCAAATTCTCAACACTTAGGTGAAGAAAGATTATTTAGAGTAAAAATGGCTTGTCACCATCCTCATTACGCTTGTGACATAGATGATGATCGTCATCACCACTCTCATCACGCCTGTTATGAAGGGGGTTATCTTCGCATATTTGATTTTTGGACTCATCACCACCTTTATCACACCCGTTACAAGGATGGTGATCTCCATCATCACCCTCATCATGCCCATGACGAAGGGGTGATCGCCATTACTACCCTCATCACCGACGATGACAGGGATGGTGGTTTACGCTGATTTAGTTGTTTTGCTCATCACCGCCCTCATCGCAGCCGTGATGAAGGGGGTGATCTCAATTTATTTCATTTTTTGGCTTATCACCACCCGAGTCACGGTCGTGATGAAGGAGGTGATCTCCGCTGTTTCCGCATTAGATGTAAAATAACCGTTCCTTAAAGAGATGTGAAGACTAATGGACACAAGAAAAATATGCCATTCATGTCTAGTCACTTGGGAACTATAAATATAAGACCCATACATCAAATTGAGAGATCCAAATCATTTTGTACTCACTAAACCAATACAATTTAATTGTGTTTGTAACATTGTACTTGTTCATAGTTCCGTCTGCATTGTAACATGTTGTAACGTACTCCTTGGAGATTCTTGAGAGAGAAGGAAGAGGAGACAAGTTGTTGTAATTGTTTGTTGAAGCGTTTAGACATTTGTATCGTAAAAAGAGAGTTTTCTCTCATGTTTCTGTTCTGTTTTATTTTAAAACTCGGTCATAAATAGTGCAACCAAGAGACATTTTCTCTAATTGCAAAACTAAATTCCACTAGAGTAATACTATCTCATGTAGTAAATTTAGATTGCCCATTACATCAGTTGGATGTAAAAAATGCTTTTTAAACGGGGAACTAGGAAAGGAAATTTACATGCAAATTCAACTTGGTTTTCACTCTAATATCAACAGAAGAAAAGGTGTGCAGCTTGAAGAAATCTTTATATAATTTGAAACGATCTCCAAGAGTTTAATTTACAAAGTTTAGAAGCACATTGTTTGCACTAAGGTACAAATAGAGTCAAACTGGACAAACTTTTTTTTTTTTCCCTCCAAACAAGGGAATTATGAGGTATAATGGAGATAAATAGTTTATCCAGCCTGATAGTTTTAATATCTTAGTATAGACCTAATTTAGCTTACTCTATTAGTATGGTTGGTTAAGCAATGCATTCTTTTACTAAACATCATAATGATGGAGTAAACCATATTATGAGGTATTTAAAAGGTACTATAGGAAAGGAGTTATTTATTACAAAGACACAAAATAAAGATATTGAGGTCTTTGTTGATACTGATTGGAGAAGTGATATCTCCGATGGAACTTAGAAGATCCACAATTGGTTATTGTACAAAAGTTTAAGGTAATCTTGTAGCCTGGAGAAGTAAAAAGCAAAGTGTAATGACCAAAAGTAGTGTAGAGTAATTGCTCAAGGAATTTATTATGCTATTTGGCTCTAAAGGCTCTTATATGACTTGGAAATGGAAGTTAAGAATACTTATCTATATAGTCATAGCAAGTCAACATTGAATAATGTGAAAAATCCGGTATAACATAATCGCATCAAACATGTGCAATTAGATCAATACTTTATTAAATTTGAGATTGAAAATGGAGGAATAAAATTACATCACACGCCCTCTCAATATCAAGTTGCTAATTTTTTTACAAAGTCAACATCAAGTAGTCTCTTCACAAAAATTATATGCAAGTTAGGAATGATGGATATCATTTCCTTAGCTTGAGGAGGGGTGTTGGAATCTATTATGATTAATTTTTAGAGTAGGCAACTACTTTTTACTATGCAACATGTGGGAAGATGCTACTGCCTATCACATCATATGTATATATATATTATACCTCTCATTATACTTTTTTATGTGAAAGAAATTATTTTTATTCTTTTCATAACATAAAAGAGTTTTAGAACATGGCTTCAAAAGGTCAACCACATATACAACATGAGTGAGTTATTAATTGTATCATGCCGGAGAGGGGTGAATCAATTAATTGATATGGGCCAAATGATCCTTTAATATTGCCACCCCTTATAAATTTTAACTTAGTAGTTGGCTAGGGTAAGCTCTGGTGGACTGTGTATCTTCCTCAATTGACCCTAAACTCCAAAATTTAATTCATACAAGACTTAGCCTACATATCTCTCAAAACAATTTATTTATCCACACCTCCTTCAACACCACTTTTGAACTGTATGGTATAGTTTTAAACAATCTAAAAAAGCATGAATATGCTCACTCTTATACTATAGAGACATCCAATTAAGAGTTCATAAATAATTTATCACCTTCTTTACTAAACCTCTAATTGAACGATTTGATCTTAGACTAAACTAAACTACTAAACTAAACCCCATCTTACGATTTCATTCGCAAACGGTAATATATGAAAAATTAATTTATAATGAAAGGTAAAGTCGTAATATAATGTTGTTTAAGATGGTATTTTTGTCATTTAACAGATGGATTTGAACTCGAGGGAAGTTTTCACAAATAACTGGAAAAGGAGGAGTTACACTGGTTGTAAGCTGCCAGCCTATTGTAAAGACCTGGACCCACCTCTATATTTAAAATAGGTAAATCTACATTCTCAATCACATATAACCTGCATTATTATATGTAAGGTTGATTACCAGGATCAGTTTGGATAATTGTTTATCTAAATCTCTTATAAAAATAAATTTTAAAACTATTAACTAATAGAACTTCTTTGAAAACATAACTTAAGCTTTATAAAAAGAAAACTTCATATTTACTTAAAACATTCACATTTCATTACCTTTAAGACATAGAACAATATTCACATATATATACACATACTAAGATATTAAAAACATAGGCTTATTACACACATAAGGATATAAATAGATATTACAGACTAAGGCTTATAAACAAACCAATTACAAAAGATATAAAAGTTAAACAAAAGCTATAATGTCTATTACACAGGTCTTCTAAAACTACACTATTACAAAAGATCCATCAAGGTAATAATCATCTCTAATCCTCCCAATCATCAAAGAAATCCTCAAAGTCAGTACCATGTCCCATACTGGTGTAGAACTCATCATGGTCATCAATACCTGAAATAGATAAAATATGAGCCAAAGGCCCAGTATGCAAGTAACGAAAACCAAAGTGTAATGACACACATTCTTAAGCTAAAATGCAATGCAACAACCATTAGATTATTAGATAATCTTTAATTAGTAAAACAACACTGGAATATTCAAACTCCGGACAACAAGGATATCTGGGAGTCCTGAGTAACGATCTTGACGCTCAGGGAGTTGATATCAGCAGTCCGGATACTTATATCTCCTACATGATATATCCATAAACAAAAAAGTAGCTTCCTCTAGGGTTCTCAGTCGTTTCTCAACTTTACTTAACTTAATCCATAATATCACCTAATTCAAGTGTTCCCATAAACATTGGATTAAATCATATTACTTCTTTTTAAGAATAAGCAAATGTTATATCGATACCAATAACCCTATCAACTACCTGCCGTACCACTTATGAAAGCCTTATCATAAAGATAGGGGTGGCCTAAGTGCCTAAACTATCGTGTCCCTAATTTAAGCAATGTGTCGCTCCCCAAACCAAATTTAACGACATAATAGATAATCAATTTAAACAAACCTAAGTTTTTCTTAAATTAAAGTAAATTTAGTCATGCCTACCCTAGGCAAGAAATTAGACACGTTACTGTGTACCTAAGTCAAATTGAGAATCAAAGGTGGAGAACAACTGATGATCTATCACTATTACAAGAAATTTCAACTCATATCAACACTACTAATCCTAAACTAAATATAAAACATAAATAACTTTAGGCTTTGGGGTCAAGAACTCAAATATATTCTATATAAGATCATAACATAACATTTATACATCAAACAATATAATACAAACTCGTAAAATTATTACAAGATAAATTAACAAGCTAAAGAATTGGTTTGAAGAAGTTTGCAAATAGAAAACTACAGGGGATACGCCGGCCTTCAACACTGGCGACATAGTCTACACGAAAATTTTCTACGCCTGCCTAACACTGGCAACGTTGAGCCAATGCCAATAGACTGCAACATAAGTTCATTCGAAAAATCCGAGAGATCTACGAGACGATCCACACCCATGAATTCACTCAACACTGGCAGTGTTGATGTATACATCAATAGTGTTAACCTTTACACTGGCGGCGTTGTGGTAGCGTACACTACAACACATTTTTTTTTTTTTAAATTGCAGACCTTCATTGTTTCCAAAACTCGAAAATTTGTTAAGTTTTACACTTCCAAACTTCTTTCAAACACACTTTTAACATCAAGCTTCAACCTATATGTATTCTAACATCTTTTAACCTACATGTTCTTCACTTCCAACTCATCAAATATCCATATCTACCATTTCAAACATAAATCTACATTCAACACTTCATTTAGCAAATTCAACTTCTCAAAACCATCTCAACACTACTCATTCTTAACTTCATTCACTCTAACACTACTTGTCACTTACTTAGCACAAGCAACAAACTTATAAACCATCAAGATATCTTTCAAAACATAACTAACGCATGTAAATCATCAAAACTCATTTTAATATAAAAACTCATATTCTAGCAAAACTTCAAACTAACAAATATACACTTAATATAACAAATACATACCTTAAAAAACTTGGGCTTGGTTTTATGGCCTTGCCACAAGATTTTTGATGGTTTTACTTGAGAAAAATGTAGGTGATACTTGGACTTGTTGAAGGTGGGGTTTTGGAAGATGAGAATGGTGGTTTTTGGCTTCTTTAGAGGGTTATTGTAGATGGTATGATTCTTGTACGAATTTTTGCAAAAATTTAGACTTGATCTTTATCAATTTTGTTAACTTCGGGGGCTGCTAGGATAGGGGCTTTCTTTGCATGAGCTTTAAGCTTAGTTTGGGCCAAAAACCAATGTGTTTAGGCTTGTTTTGTGTCTAAATTTTTTTGCTAGGTTTAGCAAATTTAATAAACATTGTTTAACAAATATATAATCACTTCAAAGCACATATATCAATATAAGTACAATATTAACATTAATAATACACATATTAACATCCAAATAAACAATCACAAACACATATACTACTCACTAACATAACTTATATTTTAGACTTCAAATGTTATTCTAACATGTAAAAATATGTATTAATACACATGTGAAAAAAAATATAAATTGGGAATCATGGCTATTTCACCTATCTTTCTATATCGTCGGTGTAGACCATATATACTGCCAGTGTACAGACGACGTACACGTGGAGAGAAAAATGACCCGAAAGTTCAAGGCCACTAGTTTTAGCTCTTACATCGCCGGCGTATGGCCAGCGTATGTGAAATACCTACATAAGGCCGCCAGCGTAGAGCTTCAAGATAACAAGACACATCTAATGTATATGGGAACACTGGCATCAAGTAGCCAGCGTAAAGCTTAAGGGCCGTCGGCGTTAAAGTTATAAGCTGTTGGTGTATGATGTAAAATTTGATTTTTCGATTTTAAGCCCCCCCCTATGCCGCCAGCTCTAAACTAGCCTTCTTTTGTACGAGTTTTCTTAGTCTCCTAACTTATTCTAAGTCCCTTAATGGTCTATAAATAGATCCCTAAGTCCTTGGAATTTTAAGTGCTTTCAAGAACAAGACCTAAGTAATACCAAACCTTTTCTCTTTCCTTTAGTAATCCTAAGCTATCTATTCTAAGTTTATGTTTTGTTTTTGAAGGGAATCAAGTTTCTTGAGGAGTATGAAGAAACCCTAAGTTTGATTTGAAGTTTTATGTTATTGTTATTCAAGGAAGAAGGTGAGTTTATCTTGAGATTTTGTAATTCTTAGGATTAGATGATTATAGGATTATGTTTACCTTTGTGATTATAAAGAAATAATTTTTATTGGTTTTGGTTTAATTTGTATTGAATGGGTTCTAGGGTTTGGAGGAATTATAGAGGAAAAATTTGTTCTTTTGGAGAGATTTTGATTTTCAATCAAGAAGAAATGTATGGATTTATATTTCGATTAAGATTAGGGTTTTAGATGAAGTTTGGATTAGGTTTATGCTATGAAATTAGTATATCGAGATATGTGATGTTTATGTGTTCATGTGATTTTGTTGATTTAGGGTTTTTGTTCCTAAAGCGAATTCAGGTACGATTTTACCATGTTTATTGATTGTGCCTGTAGGCTTAAAATCATAAAACTGACCGAAGATTATTTGACTTTAATTAATCGTTTGTTACTTGTGCTTGGTTACGGTTAATAAAGACCACGCAGAGTGTGATACTAATGCTAGCATCCTAATGATCTATGTGTGAGGGTGTCCTGAGTGAACTTGTGCATAGAGATGATTTCGGTAGTTTGAGAGTAGTGTGAGTACAGTACCTAGGTATGTAGGAGATTCCCAATATCATATATGTATAAATTACCTATTTTCTACATTGGTTGTTTTTAGGGAATCTTTAGATACTCCAGCTTTAGAACTAGTGTACAATGGTTATGAACTGTGTTGTTTGCTGGCTAAATAAAGATACTAAATTATGTTTGTTGCATCAGTTATTAAGTTGTATGTGATATTGCTTATTGCTTCTTGATGTGCATGTGTTTTTGCTTTGGCATATTGGACATTTTCGCTTATTCTTTTATCTTTTTCAGAAATAGGTGAAGATCTAATAGTATATAATTTATTGGGCTATAATATGTTCGTGGATTATGGGGAGAGCGATAGTGGAATAGATTATCCTACTGATATTTAGATTTAGATTGTTTAGGTTTGAGATAATGGTTGAAAAGACCATATGATGATTTGTTTAGCTTTTGGGATCTTTGATATTTTTAGAATTTTCATATTATGTTTCAGTTGGTTTTTAGTTCATATTAATAGATGATTGAAGGAAATTTTGTCTTTAAGTATTAATGTTAACTTACTGAGAGTAATTTGTGATATATGATGTTTATTTATGGAATAAAGAAGATTTATAGTCTTAGTGTGTTCGTTTTTAGTAAAAACACGTAGCAGGCCGAGAATGCCTTTAGGTTAGGGATTACACAAACTATACATAAAAACAAGAGAGAGATAAGCCAACATACCTTAGGTTAATCCTTAACATAAATACTCATGCTTCTACACAAAGAAGCATCATAAATTTCCAAATGCTCTATTTTTTACTATTTTCTTTAGGGTCCAACATCTTAGACAAATAACTATATAATTTTTCTTGGTTAATGGACAATTGTAGGTATTTCATTATACCCATTCACATTAAGTTTTTCCAAAATTACTTGAAGCCCTTGATTAAATCTTGATAGAAGATAGCATAAGTCAATCCATCGAAAAAGGAAAAGAAGAGGAAGAAAGGACTAACTTAGAAGATTGAAGAAGTTCCATATTGTAATCTCTATTTTTTTGGGTCTGTTTGTCTAGTTTTTTCGAGTAAATACAGATACTTTTTTCAAACATTTTTTCTATCAAATTATTTATCAAAAAATAGATATTAATAAAAAAGGTTGACAGTTTTTATGAAAAGATCAAATATAAATAAAAAAAATATATAAATAAAATATATTTATATCTATTATTTTGATACATATATAGATATAAATGAAAAACAAACATACGGTGAATTATTGGAATGGTCTTTGAGCATTATATAGGTGACATAAAATGCTTTTGTAATTTTCATCGGACGTTATTGCAGTCAATATGGTCGTGGATTCAACTCCTTTGAACGCCAGGGCGGAACGTCGTATCTTGCTAAAGGAAACCATGACCTGAGAGCACAACTCTCAATTTTTCAACCCAACACAGCACTCTCTGCCCCAGCCCCACTCCCCCAACCCCCCCTTAATTTTTGACTTTTTCCACACTTACACATGACTCCCCGCAATGATTCCAGTTTTTTCACCGGTGCCCAGACATAGTCCTCTCTCACGCACACATACTGTGAAGAACAGCTCCTAAATACCAATCACTACTTTCCATAAAAATGACGGAATTCCTGGATTTAGAAGCCCAAGACGGAGTCCGAATGCCCTGGAACGTTGTCCCAGGAACCAAACAAGAATCCACCAATTCCGTAGTCCCAATCTCCGTCATCTACACTCCGATCAAGCACTTCCCGTCCCTTCCCGTCCTCCCTTACTCTCCTCTACGATGTCGCACTTGCCGTTCCGTTCTCAACCCCTTCTGTATCGTCGATTTCTCCGCCAAGCTATGGATCTGTCCATTCTGTTTCCACCGTAACCACTTCCCTCCTCAGTACTCCCTCATCTCCGACGAAAACCTCCCCGCGGAACTCTTCCCTCAATACACCACCCTCGAATACGGCCCGCCGGAGGACCGCCCTTCCCCCGTCCCTCCCGTTTACCTCTTCGTCCTCGACACGTGTCTGATCGAAGAGGAGTTGGGTTTTCTCAAGTCCGCTTTGCTCCAGGCGATCTCTTTGGTTCCTGGGGATTCGCTCGTAGGGTTGATCACTTTCGGGACTTATGTTCATGTTCATGAGCTAGGGTTTGGCCACATTAGTAAGAGCTATGTTTTTAGAGGAAATAAGGAGGTTACCAAAGAGCAGTTGCTTGAGCAGATGAGCTTTTTTGCTAAGAAGCCGAAACCGCCTGCTGGTGTGATCGCCGGTGTTAGGGATGGACTTGATGCTGAGAGCATTGCACGGTTCTTGGTCCCCGCATCGGAATGCGAGTTCGCACTTAATGCGGTATCAATGTGAATATAGAATAGTAATGATTAATGGTTTTTGAGCATCTCTGTTCAATTCACTGATTGATTTAGGCTGCAACGGAATTAGCTGTAATAAGATTTTCACTTGTTAATTTTGGAAAAATAATCCATTCTGGCATGACATTACCGTTCATCCATGGCTCGAGTAATGAATGATTATTCAATTTTTTTTTTTTTTAATTATAGAAGAATCACTGATACGGTCAACTAAAATCTACAATAAATTTTCATAAGCAATAAAAACTGCAATGAAATTACTACTACTAAACTAGGAGTTAATGTTTCTCCTCTTATTGTTTATTTGTTTTGATGCTTTGCTTTTATTTTATGTTTGTAGGTGTTGGATGAGATGCAGAAGGATCCGTGGCCCATCCCTGCAGAACAACGAGCTTCCAGGTGTACTAGTACGGCTTTGAACGTGGCGGCTTGTTTATTAGGAGCGTGTGTTCCTGGTTCTGGTGCGAGGATTATGGCTTTTGTTGGCGGCCCGTCCACTGAAGGGCAGGGTGCTGTAAGTATTACTGACTTTGCAACTAAAGGAATTGGATTGGATGTGGTGCTGTTGTGAGTCTTGCTGATTAATATTACCTATACATGTTTTGGATATAGCAAATGTAATGATACAGTGACATTCTTTGCTTTTGCTTACTCTTTATTTTTTATTTTGTAGATTGTGTCAAAAACTCTCTCCGAGCCGATTCGCTCTCACAAAGATTTGGATAAAGATTCTGTTCCTCATTATCATAAAGCTGTTAAGTTTTACGAAGGGCTTTCAAAGCAGCTTGTGAACCAAGGGCACGTGCTAGATCTTTTTGCTTGTGCTCTCGATCAGGTGCTGCCTAATTTCGTGTTTATTTTACTTTCTTTTCCATTGTCCTGGCGTAATGCAAAATAAGTGTGGCTCAATTTATACCCCTTCTGGGTTTTTTTTTTTACCTGCATTATCATATGTGAAAATTGCAAGATGATTCTGTTTGATTGGAAGGTTTTGATATTGCAGTTTTTTTCATTAACAAAATAGCATGAAACAAGAACTGAAGGAAAAAAAAGTCCATTTAATACTGCTGATAGGGTGAATAAACCTACTCTTGCTGCCACCAATAGAAGCCAACTGTATGAATTATTTCAATGGAACAGTTGCATGATTAAGTTAAATATAGGAAATAATCCCTAATATCCACAGTTACCCTTTCTTGCTATATGAACTGCGAGTCTCTCAATAGGTCTTTGGTATGTGCTGCTGCTTTATATTTGGTGGTGGCGCAAATGTCACATGAAGTTGATGGAAACACATTTGCCTGGGTTTTTAAAGAAACAGATCTATTTATTTATTTTTCTTTTTGCTGTCAATGTTGTAGAGAGAAGGAAATTCCTCACTATGGCTTTGGCTCCTTTGCTCCAGGTAGGAGTGGCAGAACTTAAAGTAGCGGTTGAAAGAACTGGTGGGCTTGTTGTTCTGGCAGAGAGCTTTGGTCATTCTGTATTCAAGGATTCTCTCAAACACATTTTTCAGTTAGGCGAATATGATCTTGGCCTATCATCAAAGTATGGACTTTTTTGTCTTGCATATCTGTAAAAGTTGTAATATAAAATTTAAGTTTAAAGAAGATGTTGAATAATTGGTATATTAATGTAATATTTTTATACATACAGGAAAAGTATATATATAAAGTGCTCCAAATGGTTGGTGTACCAACTCTTACTTAACACTACATTAATTACACTGCCCCGTAAATATAACACAGTCGTATTTTATAACACTCTCCTCAAGTTGAAACATACATATTGTCCAGTTTGTTACGAAGATAATTCACCTGAGTCCACTTAGAGCTTTTGTAAAAAGATCTTCAAGTTATTCTCTGGTTTTCACAAATCTTGTAAAGATCAAGTTCTGTTGTATTTTTTCATTAACAAAGTGATATTTAACCTTAATATGTTTTGTTTGTTTGTGAAACATTGAATTCGATGCAATATGAAGGGCAGCTTAATTGTCACATTGTAATTTTGCTGGTACGAGAACTTTGAGCCTAACCTCAGTCAGAATTTGATATATCTATATAACCTCACACATAGATTGAGCTATGACTTTATAATTTGATTTTGGACTAATCTAGATATAACATTCTTCCTCTTGCTCTTTCACAAAACTAGATTTCCTTAAAAGAAAACACAATAACTAGTAATGAAATTTCTGTCTTCCTTAGCTTTGGCCTCATCTGCATCTGAAAACATTTTATACAAAAATAACCATGGTCTTTATATAATATTTCTTGTCCAGGACAACCCTTTAAATAACACAAGATTTGTTCTAAGGCAACCTGGTAACGGAATTATATTCTTTTCTATTTCTGTATCATGGCATATTCGTATTGGTTGCTATGTTACGGTGTTAATAGAGCTGAAGTTTATGTTGGGAATTTGATAGCTTGAAACTCTAGGTAGTAAATTGGAAAATGTTGTATACGAGTAGTCTTCCGGGATTAGGTCCAAATATTGTTTGTAGTTCACCTTTTTGCATTCATTAATATCCTTGCATCAATCACCCAAAGGAATCTTCTCTCACAAATATTTGAATTGATACACATAAATGCTTCTTTTTGCAGTGGGATTTTTGAAATAAACTGCTCAAAAGAAATTAAAGTCCAAGGGATTATTGGCCCATGTGCTTCTCTTGAAAAGGTATGTTGTAAGATGTTAAGGCATCCATTTATCTGCTGTGAATATTCAAAAGCATTTTCATGTTTGTGCAGAAAGGTCCATTATGCTCTGATACTGTGGTCGGCCAAGGCAATACAAGTGCATGGAAATTATGTGGTCTTGACAAATCTACATCATTGTGCTTAGTGTTTGATGTTGCTAAAAAAGACAGTCCAGATGCTACTGCACAACCAACCAGCAATCAGTTTTACTTTCAGTTTTTAACATAGTATGGATTCTTACCCTTTTCCCATGGTTATAATACAAGTGCTTATTGTTTTCTGCATTTAGGATTTATGTTTTTTCTTGCTATTATCTAGTCAGAGATTGAATATGACTTAGAGATATTCTTTTGCAGTTATCAGCACAATAGTGGTCAGATGAGGCTTCGTGTCACAACCTTATCTAGAAGATGGGTTGCTGGACCTGGAAGTGTGCAGGTAGATCTTGTTGTCTTGTATTAGATGCTTTTTCTTATCCTGATTGATGGAATGCTTATTTGAAGAAAATGTACTAGAATTCCTAGAACTTCTTAGGCTTTTGCAATTGGCTCCAATAAATTCCAATTTAAGCTGTGAAGTTTTTCCTTTTCGGATTTCTGCAATTGAGCCCTCAAATCTAAAATATGTTTTTCGATGGAAACTTATAACTTTCAATTTCAGCAATTAACTTATCAGACATTTTGTAAAAAAATGCAATGAAAACTTAATATTTTCAAAATATTTATTTTATATAAGAAATGATTGCCTTTTTTTTTTTTAAATAATTTGTTCATCTAGTATGCCACTTTTTCAAAACAATTCATATTAAGTAATAAATTATATTTATTTATTTTTTTTTGTGTAAAGTTTTTAATTTTTATTTTTTAAAAACTTTGTTCATATAGTATGCCAATTTAGTGCCATGCAATGGGAAAAATATTAATAAAGTGGCATATTATCAACTGGATTTCGTGTTTTTGAAATGTTTTAGGACTTCATTTTTTCTGTTTCCTTCACTCGGTCTCATGAAAAGCAATATCACCATATTATGTATAAATAATAAAGAAGGGATTTCTTATAATTACAATATATAAACGAAAGTAATATACCAGGGAGTTGGTTAATATTGAAAGTTATATGACTCAATTGCAAAAATTGAAAGGCGTTGCCCTTGTTGGTATATGATTTCTAGAATCCAATTCTCTAGAATTTAAAAACAATCCTTTGATTGGTTATTTTAAAGAATGGAGATAGAATGCTATCTTTATGTTTTATTGTAAAAGAGAGAAACACATGGAGAAGCATAAAGGGAGAGTCATAGTGAAGGGGATTGGAGTTTGGAGGGAGAGAGAAGTAATAAATTTTTGTGGAAGATGTAACATATATTTATAGGAATTGGAATCCTAATAATAGACCCTAGAGGGGGATGAGATTTCAGTAATTTTAAGGAATAAATTTCCTCATAAAATCATTTCCAACCTTATTTTTGTTACCAAATGGTGGAATTAGATTTTTAGAGAATTGGAATTCAATATCTTGTATACTTTGGTCCTTCTGGTGTATCTTATCTGAATTTTGAATTCCCATCGGGGGTGATTAGGGGATTGATGAGTTATATTAATGGAGTTTAGCATTATACAGGTGACATCTTTTCTTAAACAAATGAACTATATGCTTCTTCTTCTCTCTTTTTCTTATTTGATTTTATTTATTCATGTGTGATTAAGGCTTCTTTGTTTTAATGGACACCCTGTCCTTGGACCTACTATGACTTGAGAATGGCATAGAAATTAAAGGGTGTTAAGGTGGTTATGTGTTTGGGGCTCTTGGGAAGCTTGTCTTACTCTTCTATTTCTTTGTGGTTGTAGAATCTTCTTGAGGCTCTTCCTTAAAATAATTAGGTTTAAATGAAGACTTCTTTCTCCTCTTGATTCTGCTTTTGAGGTGTTGGGTTATTGTGGTGAATTATCTTAATGCGGGATAAACTGTTTTTTTTATTTTTGTTTAGGTTTACACTAGAAGGTCGCAACGTTTGGGGTAAGTTTATTTTGGATCTCAACATTTTGAAAAGTTCATTTTGGATTCCAATGTTTAAAGAAGTGGGTCAATTTGGGTCTTTAAGGACATATGTTAATAGGAGAGAATATTTAATCAAAACTCAGAAGAGTCTTCTACTGTTGACACGTGTCGTTGGGACCTAAATTGACCTACTTCTTCAAACATTAGAACCTTAAATAAACTTACCCGCAAACAGTAGGACCAAAAATGAACTTTTTGAAACGTTGGGCTCAAAATGAACTTACCTACAAACGTTGGGACCTTCCAATGTAATTTACCTTTTTGTTTATGTCCACATAAGTGATGGATGTAAGCTATTGTGAAACTAGATTTGGTAGACCAACTTTGTTTCCAAAGGCATTATGTGGTAATATCCTAGCTCTATAAATAGAACTGCTTATTTTTATAATGGATAGAATTAAGATTAGTAGTGACAAATTCAAATCTATTGTTCGTATTAAGAAGATATAACATAAAAAAAATCTACCCCTATAATCCATTCCAATACTCTGAAACACAACATACATGTTGTACGTAGCCAACTTGTTATTTTACTTGTTGCAAAGGCCATTAACTTGAAGCCCTCAGAATGACTTGATAAGTAAATTTGTATGCAGATAGAATGCTAATTTAATGCAAAATGTTGCTGCAATTAGGTTGTTTGCTTAGGTAATGGATCTAAACTGCTGTGATACTAGATCTTGTATGCCTACTTTATTTCCAAAAGCATTATGTTGTAATATCCTAGCTTCATAATTTGAATTGCTTATTTTTATGAAATGGACTTTTGATTAGTAATAACAACTTCTCATATATTGTTCATATTGAGAAAATAGTTAACATCTACCCTGATTATTTATTTCAATACTCTCTTAAGTCATGGCATGCATGCTGAACACGGTTAACTTGTTATTAACTTGCTAAAATGTCATTCACCGAAACCCTTAGAATGACTTAGTCAATACATTTGTAATTAAAACAGAGCCCTAATTTTGTATAGAATGTTGCTACAATTAGGTTGTTTGCCTCCAATTAGCCTTATCTATTTCTTTGGATTAACCAAAATGTTTTCTTAATTTGGCAGTGATTTTAGCTTTAAGATCTATAAGCATATCGCTGAAAGTATGTCAAGCACATAATGATGTTGAGAGAGATAAACACCCTTGTATGATGGGCCACTTGAGTTAGGAGAAATTAAAAGACATCATCCATGTCTTTTGTTTAAACATTCTGATGTTATGTAGAAGTGTGAACAGTTTTGAGGTAAGAAAATCTCGGTTGCAGATGCTTTTTTAATTGTCTTCAACAATGATAATACTGTTGAATTTTAACATCCATGATAATATTTTATTAAGCACTGCAGATAAAGTCATAAGACATGAAACGATTTGAGTGCACATACTTGCATCAAAATCGATGAAAATTTAGCTACTTTGAACAAACCAAGGTCTTGAAAAATCGTTTGAATCCAATGTAATTATTTTGACAATAAATTAACCCTGCCTTTCATTGAGCAGCAAAAATTGGTGTTGCTTCACACAAACTTCTTTCTAAAAAAAATCCTATTAAGATCCCCATAAAGATAAGCATTGCTGATGTCTAGGTAATGTAAGGGCTATTTTGAATAGTCGTTGAGGGATTACAGTTGAACTGAGGGTATTTTGGACATTGGAGAAAATATATCCTTATATGCTCACCATAAACCTGAGGAGAAGCTTTTGTGATTGGGTGCACCTAAATTCAATCAAGAAGTTCATCAGGAAAACATTGTTGGAAAATAAAAAATTAAAAGGCATCTGGAGCATTTACTAGTGGAAGAGACATAAAATCCTTCTGTCCCTATTATAGAACTTTGGATTGTCAAAAAGAGGCCTAAATTTAGGCTTCGAGAGAAATTAGCTTAGATTAGTTACAGACTTCCTGTAACAGTTAGCCCTCCTTTCCATAAATTTTGCTTTTAAAATTTATACCAATTTCATTGGTTAGCATGCTTTCCTTTTAGTTGAATATTACATGATTAGCTGCTAAACTGATTCGCTAGATGAGTATCCTTAACAGTAAATTTGGGATATGATGTTTTGCCTTACCTATCCTTTTGTTCTAATAAATATGTTGATGAAGCTTCTTGACGCCCTCTCAATACGTATAAACCTTTCAACAAAGGATATTTCCTACTTTCATTGTGTCAATATCATTATCCCAGCAAAGATGGGTGTAGTTTAACGATTGTTCCAGGTGATAGATGTATAGGCCAGAAAAAGATAATAGCTGTATTTATTAGATAATGCTAGACATATTTTAAAAGAATTGCTTCTAATTTGACCAAAGGAAACTTTAGCATATCATCTAGAAGTACCTTGCACCAATTAATCTTCACGATCTATCACAGAAGAAAAAGGATGTATATAGAAGCATTCATTTACAATTGAAATGGAAGTCTAAATCTCATGTTATATTATATTTTCATATGATTGTTCATGGTTTGAGTTAATATCTCATCGAAGAAATGATTTTATCAATTTGCTTTAGTGAGGTTGATGGTTTATTTACATTATGTTAGCTTATATGAAGCTAGATGGGAATTCTTTTCCTGATGGGTTTAGGGGTCAGGAAATCAATATTCTATCTGTAAGCGCTATATGGATATAGGAGATCCTTCTCTGTTGTTTTTAATTTAATTTTCATTTTTTCTCAACGACAGACATGGTGTTTCTGTTTGTAGGAATTAGTTGCTGGTTTCGATCAAGAATCAGCTGCTGTAGTCATGGCACGCCTAGTATCTTTCAAAATGGAAACTGAGGTAATGTGCAACTTTGACATCAAACTTTTAGCAAGATGGAAAACTGTACTGATAACAGAAATGGAGATAATTTGGTAAGCTAAGAGAGCTGAACATTTAAATATGTCAATTATGTGCAAAGTGATTCTACATATTGGTCGAGTATCAGTATCAGCCTTTATGGGTGAATTTCCACTCTTCTCTTTCTGAAAACACTAAACGGCCTGCATTGAGGGTTAATGAAAGGGCGAGAAAGACCATAATTGGAAAAGAAATGGTTTTCAATTGTTAAAGCACTACTACAAGCATCTGACTACTTTTTGCAACTGAAATGCATATGCAATAGTGAGAAACCATTTGATTTTTTAGGAAAGTGCTATCCTTTTCCCTTGATGTAAGATCTTGTTGTGTTTATTTCAAGCATGCATTGTTTTTGTTTTTGTATAGCACATGCAAATACTCTTCATTTGGTGCCTTTTGTAGTCTACTTGTTCCATCTATCTTCTAGACTTTTTCTGTACATTCTTTTTTAATGAAATTCTGAATTTATCCAACAAAACTATTTGCCAAAATTGTAGTTCTCTTTCTTAGCTGATATGTGCAAAGAAGGGATTTGGAGGCACTTTATTGACACTTGTTCTGAATATTGTTTGAAAAAATGAGCTTTCTGAAAGTCTTATACCCTTGTTTCCTTCCTTTTCTTTCTCTCTATGCAAGCCTGTGAATTTCTTATTCTGTGGGAAGAAGTTTCAGTTGATGGATATTATAGCATGGTTGCAGTTGAAGCTTCTTTAAACATCATTGATTCTGTCTTTTCTTTTGTTGAGGAAGGATAGAATATCAAGATGGTAGATGCCTTAGCAAATTGGAATTTAGTGATTTGAACCTCCCACTTCACATCATAAGAAGCGAGAAATGAGTATCCCAGATTATTGTCACAGGCCGACTATCTAGTTTCTGTACTTTGTTGGTTCTTAGCTTGGGAATTTCATATCTTATAAATGCATCTAATATATCTACTCAACACAATGCAATTTTGTATGAAGGCTGATTTTGACCCTATAAGGTGGCTGGATAGAGCATTGATCAATTTATGTTCTCGATTTGGGGACTACCAAAAAGACAGCCCATCTTCATTCAGCTTGTCTCCACGTCTTTCAATATTTCCTCAGTTTATGTTTAATCTACGCCGCTCTCAGTTTGTACAGGTAGAGATAATTTTGTATATGAGAAAATTTTACTTGATTTTCTTTCTGGCCCTAATTTGCCATGTTCTTGGATAAAACTGCATCTTTAGGTCTTCAACAACAGCCCCGATGAAACTGCATATTTTAGAATGATCTTGTATCGGGAAAACGTTACGAATTCAGTTGTGATGATTCAACCTTCATTAATTTCTTACTCGTTTCACTTGGGACCTGAACCAGCTCTTCTTGATGTGGCTGCAATTGCAGCAGATAGAATACTTCTCCTCGACTCATTTTTTATTGTAGTAATTTTCCATGGTGCAAGTATTGCTCAGTGGCGAAAGGCTGGATACCACAATCAGCCTGAACATAAGGTAAATTCTGTTTGTTTCAAGTTTGAATTTCTATCAGATACAGAGAGCCATTTTTTTATACTCTGAGCCTGATGTTAATTGCCTTTTTTGTCTAATGTTCTAAAGAGAAAAGACAGTGAATTTAGATTGAACTGAGGCCTCGATTGAATAAATCCTGTTCAGTAGGATCCTAAAAAACAAGTTCCTTTTCTTTTTGGTGAGAATTTGGCAGGATATAAGATAGAATTGGGGGGTGGGGTGTGGGGTGTGGAAGAAAGACTCATGGGGTTAAAGAACAAGGAAAAATCTTTTGTTCCATCATTAATAGCAGCGGCCCTTTAAGGATACTTCTAGCAAACTCCATATTCTAGAGGTATATTCACCTTTAAAGAACAACTGCATGTGAGATTTGTCTTCATGTTTGCAGAGGAAACAGCCCTTGAACCCACAACTTTCCACTAAAAACATTATCTAGGGTGCAAGTCTTCTTTTGAATTCTTACCCAAAAAGAGCTTCTTTTCCATATCAAAGAGGAAGAAAGAATTTGGCACCAAACAAAATTAGATAAGTACTAGCAGTCTTATCTCTACTTTTTTAAAAGTTTATGTACCTTTGGATTATACTCTTGATATCAGTTGACTTGCTACAAGATGATGGAATTCAAATAAGCTAAAGTTCATGGGGGTGGGGGAAGCACTAAACTTAGTCTTTGCTCTTCAGCTCTATTATACGAGTAAAATTTTTAGTTATATCTATTGTAGACATGTTTCTTAGTGGCTACTCTAAGTAAACCATGCATCTAAGCATACACTATTATATTGGGTGGAGAGTTTTTTGATTTTTGGCCTATTATGTTCTAAAAAAATCCATAAGCAATATCCAGTGAGTTAGCAGTTTGATCAGAACATGCAAAGGTGTATTCAATTTTCTTCTCTTTCTTTTTCTCAAAGGAAGACCTTATATTGTTTTTGAATTGATTTTAAGATATAATTTTGTGGCAACATTTTATTGTCATGCATTCAGATTGAAAGATGTGCACAAGACTAATAAACTTGGGCCTTAATAGCTTGTTGTCTCATGTCTTATGTGATCTGGTATTTGAGCTCTATGCAGATTCCATAATCTAACATACGATGTATAATTGGTCCATCTGACATGTCAAAAGAATGTATAACTCATCAGAGTTATGCTTTTAGTGAAAAATCTATACATACATATAAATTACCCAAAATTTCTATGCTATACCATCTTCATGTGTGATCATATGTTTAAAGTTGAGAACTCTGGCAATTTTGCCTCTGCATAATAATTACGTTCTGCTAAACAAGAGTTATTTATGTTAGTTGAAAGTATTTCACGATAGAATGCAAAATCACTGTTTTATCTGGTTGGTAATGGTGATTCTTGGTATGCTTTCAGGCTTTTGCTCAAGTACTGCAAGCCCCTCGCGATGATGCAGATGCAATAATCAAGGAAAGATTCCCAGTGCCTCGGTTGGTTATTTGCGATCAATATGGTTCCCAGGTTGCCAGATTTCCAGTCTTGTTTTATTAAATTGAGATTTTTCCTTTTCAAAGCATATCATCCTGCCGAATACTCTATGTTAAGGCCACATTTCAGGTTTAGTTTTTGTTTGAATTTCTCATACCTATTCGCTTACCCTTTTGGTCAGCATTTCTTGGATATGAATTTGAGTTGCATGCTTTGCATATTGAAAACATTATTAATTCGATCAGTTTTCTCATCCTACCTACTGTCAAATTGTTAGCAACTGTGTAGGTCATTGAAATATACTCTCTTAAGGCACCAAATCTCTGTTCATTAATTTTCATTCTGTAATTTTATTAATGTCCTGTGCAGGCTCGTTTTCTTTTGGCAAAACTTAATCCATCCGCCACATACAATTCTGATGCTCCTGCACCCGGAGGAGATGTCATTTTCACTGACGATGTTAGCTTTGAAGTCTTTTTGGACCATCTCCAGAGATTAGCAGTTCAGTAAATTAAAGACGTTTCACAGTTTTGTAGTTTCATCACACTTTGTACAGTTGGCCTATCATGGACTGCATTGTGGTGCGGGATACTGTTTGCGTGCATCCCTTCTGAATAGAGTTGGGATGAGGTTGGACCACCAACTTGTCGAAGGACATATTGATCTGTTTTTCCTGAGAGGATCTTTGAGCAACTCCCGGAGGAAAATTGTAAGCATAGTTTTTCTTGTATTTCATTGCAGTTCTTAAGCAAGAAAACAGCAGATTTCACAATTAATTATTCTTGAGGGGACCCATATCATCTTGCTTCTTTTTTTTTTTTACGCCGTCATATCCTGGGGTGCCATTTTTAATGGTCGAAACATTTGAATTCGTTCTAGTACTAGATAACTCTCAATGGTGTGCTTTGTATTTTTTCGCAACATTTGCCAGTATAGTGAACTGGGTGCTGGGATTTGTTTCACGATGTAATGAAAATAATTAGTGATACAAGTTTCTTAGACAGTTTTTTGTTTATGGATTTGCCTTTTGAGTTGTGAGCATTTTTAAGATCCACTCTTGACCCAAGTTGAAATTTTGAGCTCCCAGTTTGACTCGAAGTAGTACTAAATAAACTCGAGCACAATTTTAACTCGTTTAGTTTTGATTTATTAAAAAGATTTTCATTGTAATTATAGTAATATCAATATATAAACATGATTTCAATTTGATTAGTAGTTATACTTGACTTGAGTTTGATTAGACTAGCTTGAGTAGTTTGAGTGCAAGTTGAATTTAATTGTTTACAAAATAAATTCTGGTAAGAATCAAGTTGAATTTGAGTAGTGTTTGATTTATGCTCCAAGTTTATATGTTGTTTTGTATTTTTCTTATACGTTCTTTCCATACAATGTTGAGCTAAATGGTCTTGTGAATTGTGATTGTGATTAATTGATGGGTGTTTGAGTATTGAGTCAATGGGTATCGTGTGTTTTACTATTGAATTTGTGGATTTTTTGTGGTGTGTTTCTTAAATTTCCTAATATACAACGAACCATTGATGTTAGTAAACTAGGATGTTCAGATGCTTTGATTGGTTTTAATTGTTCGTTTGAGCAACATTGGTAATTGGATGTTGATGAATTGATGAATCACTAAATATTCTATAACTTTGGAGGCTTTAACAATTGATATGAACGGGAAGATTTATTACAACTTCAAGTGAATATATTGCTGAGGCGATTCGAAGATGAGTGTGGAAGAAGTATATATTTTATTATATGGATTATTGTAGTAGTCTTGGCTAGGGATGAGCGAGTACAAAGTGGGTAGGGTATAAAATATTATCCATATTTTATACCATAAGTTACAGGGTATTGAATTTTATATTTGGAATTTATCCAATGGCTTGTTATATCCGCTTTGAACTCGGTACCTTGTAAAATCTACAAGGTACTTGGTACCTGTAGGATTTGTAATTTTTATTTTTTTGACAAAATTTTTATATTTTTTCTTTCTTTTAAAAACATCAAGTATATAGTTTTTGATATGTTTTAATATAATATGTAGCACTATCTTATTTGCATACATTCAATATAAATAATATTAAAAACAAATTTAATAAGTAATTTGTTAATGTTATAAATTTTATAATATATAAAATCTATTTATGTGTATAAGTTGAAACCTATAATAAATACTTAAGGAACCTATTTATGTGATATTAAACAAAATTATAAATCTTGCAAAATTCCAAAATTAAAATTTTGAAACTACTTTATATATTAATTAGTATTATAATATAAATAATATCTCTATATAATTTGGGAGTTCAAGTACATACAGACAATCATAGTTTTTTTAAAATAAAAATAAAAAGTCATTCTAAAATAGAATATTAACAATCCTTCTATGATAAAACTTTTTGAAATGTAGTATATAAGTAATAATCTTGAATATAAGTGGTTACAAAAAAAAGAATATCATCATTTATTTATTATATATTAATATTATTATATAATATTTAATAGGATAGATACATGATACCTTGAAACCTGTATTTTGTATGGCATAAAACAGCTTCCAGGGTGAGCACAAGGTTTGAAGACTTCATACTCGTACCTTCTTCTGTGAAAACAAGTTTCAAGAAATTGATACTTGTACCCTACCTTGTGGCTTTTAATATCCATTTG
Source organism: Combretum micranthum (assembly GCA_024138025.1). NCBI lineage: Eukaryota > Viridiplantae > Streptophyta > Magnoliopsida > Myrtales > Combretaceae > Combretum > Combretum micranthum. The sequence goes on along the minus strand of JAMXBD010000173.1, from coordinate 1,531,738 downwards.
GACCCTACCCGATCGAGCAGAATTCGAGTGGGTATCTTGTACGATAGGGTTACCTACTCACCCTAGTCCTGACTCCCGCATGATCATGGTATGTGCAATTGTATATTGCATGTTCTTACTGAGTGTTGATCATGTTATTTCTCTTTTGCCATTACAATATAAAAGATGATTCGAATCTGGTATGTCTTACTTGAATGACCAGAGAAAACTAGAGAAGATGATATTAAGTTATAAGGTTATTGACTTTTAATCACGTTATTTGGTTTCAAAATATACCAATACATCATATTTCATAAAAATCAACCATGCATGCATATGATATACTTAGGATCTTCATTGCATAGGTTTTACAAGAAAAATTCTTATATATACCCTATCCAAGGTAGGGGTGTGCAAAAAAACCGAATGTTTAGGATAACCGAACCGAAACCGGAAAATAAATCCTAAAAAAACGGTTAACCAATCAATCGGTTTAGGTTTAGGATTACCATTTTTAATTTTTTTGGTTTTCGATTTCGGTTTCGGTTTTTATATACTAAAATCCGACGGATTCGGTTAACCAATCCATAATTATAATATATATAATTTATAATATATCTATATAATTACTTTAATAAAATATATCCATATAATTACTTTTTTGAACTAAAAAAATGGGCAACAACTATAACATCGCATTAAGAGATCTAAGGTTTATATTTATTTTTTCTTTTTTTTTTAAATTACTATTTCATCGTGAACATTTCATCCCGTAATTGATGATGCTTGCTAGATAATTAGGATTAATATTAGTGATTGATGATGTTTGCTCGATAATAATTTGTCTCCATTTAATTACAAAGTTTAATACTGCGGACCAGCTGATTAATATATGTACTTGGTTTGTCTCCATTTAATTACAAAGTTTAATACTGCGGCTGTAATTATCGAGCAAACATCATCAATCTGAGACCAACATTTCATCCCGTGCCGAATAATTGAAGGGCCCTTTCACGGTAAATTTTTTAATGGACATATGAAAAATATGTTTAACGGTAAATTTTACATAATCATTATGTTAAACGGTTAAAAACCGAAAATCAAAAAAATGAACCGAACCATTCATAATGGATCGGTTTAGGATCAGGATATTGAAAATCCGATCATTACGGTTAAGATAAAATAATAGAGCCACGGACCGGTTAACTGAACCGTGAACACCCCTAATCCAAGGAGAGCAAATAACAATAAAATAACATATGATTAATTATAAAAACATGATGCGTGTTTTGATTAATTTGTAAATACATGTCCCATGTTAATTTTTTAGATAAATAGGTGATTCGAGTTTTATATAAAAATGTCAATATTATTTAATAATTTTAAAATGACATATATCAATATTTTATTGGTTATAAAAATAAATTATATATATTTTTTCAATTTTATCATTTACAAAATATTTCTTAATAATTTAATTTATTTTATTTTTAGTAATATTATTTATTAAATTATTTTTTTAGTCTAATGAGACTAACACGTATATCTCTAATAGCAATTAATTATATTGATGTTTTTGTATAAAACCCAAATTATTTATTTGTATTATGTATTTACAAATTAATCAAAATACATCTCATATTTTTATAATTAATCCTAATATATATCAATATCATACATCAAATGCCTATTATTTATCCTATCGGTTCTGGAAAGAGGGGTTTGTATTAGTTATTTAGCTGGTTGCTATATATTGTTTCCTTAGCTGGAAGCAGCCAAGTTAAGATCCAAGATGTTGGTATATTATATAAACAAGATGACACATTACGACATCAAAATCAGTTCACACTAATCTATATATATATATATATATATCTCCACACACGTTGTGAAAGTCCCTTGTTCCGTGACCGAATACAATTGATGTTTTGCATATAAAACAAAAGATACTGAATAATATTCTAGAAATCAACATAAGAGTGAACGAAATATTATTGGATTCCACGTAGGGCATGAATATTCACTCCAGACAAAAACAAATTGATTAATTAATAAATTACCCAATCAATAATATATTGGAAATAAATAGAAAATTTGTTGTAATACTTTTGGAATGATGGGAAAAGAAAATTAATATTACTTTTTAAAAAAAAATTATAAAAATACCACTAGAATAAAAATAATCTCAAGAATAGATATTTGCCTATTTTTGACATTATTTTTTCATATGATGGATTTGTATAATTTTTTCTAAAAAGATGGTTATTTTTTTCCTTAATCTTGGAATGATTGGTCTGTATTTGAAAAGAGAGAGCGGGGAAAAAAAAAAAAAACACCTAGTGGTGTTTTGATACAATGAATTAACATTCTTTATGAATTTTTTAACGGTGTCTTATTTGTATTAGTTTTGTATTTAATTTATATTTTCACAAAATGAGGTTTTTTTTTGGGGTGATTATAAAATATAGTTTTTTAAAAAATTATTTTATCTATATCTTATTTATTTTTGTTTTGTAATTATAATATGAAGACGGTAATTAGAGGATGGAGGCTAGAAAGGAAAAATTCACATGCTTTAAATGAAAAGTTTTAAGAATATATTTTGAGCATTGTGTAGGAAATCTTCATTAATATTATTGTGAATAAATTAAAGAGCAGATAAGTTCAACTTTAAAAGAATTTGCTAAGTATGTAATTTAATAAGAGTTAGCATCTCATTCTTGCAACCACAAGCTTGAAAATATGTGAAAAATATATCAAAATGATAAAAACAGATTAACAGATAATACACAATCATGACTTCTGTTGCTCTTTGCTATACAATCTTTAGGTGCTTTGTCAAAATTCCACATGATATACAGGTGTTGTAAAAATCCCTAAATTCATGGATTGACTTTTACAAAACGGTCAATCAAACATTCCAAATCCTTCAATTTATTTCTAAACTTTAGGAAGATTGTTGTTCTAAGTTTTCTAATTTGTGTGCGTGAATTGGGATTTTTTTTATTTAATAAGGTCGTGCTTGTTATGTTGCATTTCAACAAAACAATTGTGACATGTGTAATGTACACTTAATTGTAATTACTAATGATATTCTAACATGCGATTGCATGGATGATTATTACTTTGAAAACTGTCCATAATTAATCTATATATTAATGTAAGATTAGTAGATACACGTGGTATATTATCTATTGAAAATTTTTTCCTTATGTGATGAAAAAGATTACCTATTATGAATTTGTTAAAAATAAAAATACATATTATTACAAATGGAGGTTATTTCTCCATAATCTTACCTGGAAGAGAAGAAAATGCGCAGAAACACACACTCGTGGTTCTTCTGTTAACAAACCATAACTTTAATTTTATTCTTCTCAACCACAGCTAAGGTGAAAAAAAAAAAAAAATCCAGTTCATGCATAGGATTTCACAAAACCCTTGATAAAACATTGTTTCAAATCTCTTTATTCTTTTCTAAACCTTAGGCAAGAAGGCCCCGAATCAAATGAAAAAGAGGAATTTGAGGTTCGATGCTTGTCACATGGGATTTTATTAGTGTGCTCAATTATTGCATAATGGGAAAAGGATTGCAGAAATGCAGATTATGGTAGAGTTTGGTTTGCATAGTTCTAAGGTATTGGATTAGACCAAACATCTAGCTCTATATTTGGTCGGCAATATCAGGAAAAAAATAAAAGAAAAAGAAAAAGAAAAAGAAAAAGAAATTATTCAAGGAGAGGACAAAATAAAAGGCTACTAGAAAACTCCAAGAATGATTCTTTTATTCTATGAAATCATATATACCAAACATCCTACAAAAGATTATACAGTATTATACTTGTCATCTCATTTTTAATTCCCCTCATACCATTGTAAGAGCATACGTATATTTCTATGCTAATGGCTTCCTTTTATTGTCCTTAATAATAAGATGAAATTTTTAACTTTTTAGAGAACTCTACAAGGATTCAAAAAGTAAGATCGTTTATGTGTTTTTTTTTTTTTTTTAATTTTCTTTTACTTTCTTAAGTGTATTGTTTAAAAGTATACGAGATCTATAAAACGTAAAAAAATGTGAATAATTTTATACAAATGATTTAGGGATAAAGTGATGAGATATTTGAAAAAAAAAATTTTAGGATACCAATGTAATACCATAAGATTTTGTTAAGCTTTATTAGAATGCAAATGCTCTTTCAGTAGCAAATCTTAACTATAGATATGTTTTTTCTTTTTTTCCTTTTAGTATATGCAGGCTAATTATGAATATGTTAAAAATAGAAAAACAACAGATAAGTTAAGTTGGTATTTCATGTCATGTGTAATATATACGTAGTGAGTAACTATCAATGATATTCTAACTTATAGTCGTATGGATAATTGTTATTTTAGAAACATTTTAATACTCTATTTATATATTAAAATATAATTAGTAATTATCACACATGGTACAAGTAATATTGGAAAATTATCTATTATATTAAACCATAGGAATGCTCTGGGGAAAAAAAAAAACAAAAACAAAAACCCACCAGTTTTCTCGCTAATAAAATATGTCTTGGTATTGATTGACACATACATCTCCATGCCAACAAGGGAAACAACATCTATATTTTCCAAGGCAATGCAATGCCAACCCCAACACCAATGCCTACTCCACCTATTCTACGTACCTCCACCATCACAAGACCTCAAAGCCGCCAGCATCATGTCGACATCCCACCTTCCAATCGCTCCACCTGCTCAGCACCACCTTTCCTAACTCATTCAAATTCTCTTGGACCCTAAAAAGCTCACCAAACTGCTCCAATTTAGAAACCATGGATCCTCCAGCCCCCCCTCCGATTTGACCGAAGAGAACCTCGAGGAACACAACAAAAGACAGGCCATGATTTTAGAGAAGAACGAAAGGTGTAGTCCTTACTACAAAGGCCTGACTGATCAGTCCCTCGCTGTCAGGGTCGGTCGGGCGAACAATAGAATCACCCAGGATTCTCTTACAAGTCCTGGACGTGAAAGCCGTGCTACTGCTGTTACTGCTCATACCTCATCGACTTCTTCCTCCAGCACGAGTGTCAATTATAGGAAGAAGAACAAAGCAAGTGGGACGACAAGAACAGTGACAAGGACGACGACGACAAGGACGATGACGACGACATCAACGGATCAGAAGAAGAGCAGCAGGAGTAGTGTTTCAAAAGAGAAGCTTTTGAGGGAGAGAGTATCAGAAGAAGTACAACCCACAACTGATGATAAGCCTGTGCCTGTATTGATGCCATCATCTAGTAGTAGTATTAGTGGATTGGAGCCTTCTTCAATTGCTGAGGATAAGATTAGTCCTCAAAATGAGGCAGGCAATAGTAAAGGATTCATGAAAGATGATGGGAAGGATGCTGGTGATAAAGGGTTGGAGAAAGAATTTGTGTGGGCAACCAAATACCGGCCTAAAGCTTTGAAAGACTTCATATGCAATAGAGATAAAGCTATGTCATTGCATGGATTGGTAAGATCACAATCACATTCATGATCATGAACAATAGAGTCCTACAACATAAGAAATTGACAAGCCAAGAACAATATAGAAAACCTTATGTGATTAAGAAAAGGAGAAGATACTACAAGTTGCTGAAAGATAATAAATTTGACAAGCAAATATTTAAATTAAATATGATATTAGAACTTTTATATTTCAGATGTATGGCTCAGACTAGTAAAAATCTGATTGAATGCATGCAGCTTAAGGATGGAGATTGTGGTCATTACATATTTCAAGGTCCCCCAGGTGTGGGAAAGAGGACCATGGTTTGGGCCATGTTGAGAGAGGCTTTTGGTGCTGAAAAAGTGCAGGTTTCTAGTTCTGTTTCTTTAGAAAATACCTGTGCTTATCTTATATGGTTGCACTTATAGCCTATACCTTTAAATGCAATTAGTGGGAAAAATAAATTATAATAAATATAGATGCTAAATATTTATAATCACATATAACTATATAACATGATAAAATCGTTTGTACACCATATATGCATATATAGACAAGTAGTGCATTCTATACGGCTTTATGAATGTTCAAAAACTGCTATAAAAATTAGTAGTAACTATTTATGAAAAGTAATTTTAAGGAAAAAAAAATGGAATAGAAGTGTGAAATTACTATTAGTTATTTTTTAGATAGTAATTGCTCTTCTTTATTTTATATAATTCTAATTATTTTGTTAGCATGTGGTGAAAAGTATAACTAAGCATAGGAATAACTATTCAAAAGAATAAGAGCAGGTAAAATATCAATTCCAACAACCGAAAAGAGTAATGTAATAGTTATTCTTGGATTGGGAATAATAAAAACACTTCAAATAACTTCCATTACTCTCTATATCATTTCCATCGGAAGATCCTTAATTTTCTTTCTTTTTTTTTTTTAATTTTTATTTGTAATTGTATATACACTATAGTATTTCAAATTAATGGAACTTCATCCTTAGATAGCCAAGACAGGTAAATAGAAATGGATAGATTACTTGGATTACAAATATCTCATTTCTTTTCTTCAAGGAACCAAATTAATCCCCCCAAAAAAAAAAAAAAAATCATTCCATGCATTGCTTTAATTGATAAATATTACATTTCCTTCTATATTATTCCATCTATTTATTCTCATCCAAACAATTATACATGTTGAATCAATACATATTGTTTGGGTTCAAAAATCTCTTTGTCGTACAAATTTAGATTATTTAAGGTAGCGGGATTATCTCTCCTCTCATATATTTTCTTTTAACTATTTTTATACAGGCTAGGGAGGAACACAAGATATTTGAATTGAAGGTATATGTATATTAATTTTGTAATATATTGGCCAAGCTGTTCATTTTCATTTAATTTTCCTACTTTCAAAGAAACATATTGCATTTTGAAAACATATGCAAAACCTAAGCAAAAATATAATATGCCCTGTGGATGCCATAGTTAAAGCTTTGAGTTGTGGATGATGGTTTGCAAATATATCCAACCTACCTATCCATGAAGTATTTAATATTTCAACTTGAATCAATATTATTATTAGTTTCAATTTGGTTAGGTAATTTACTAAACTTAATTATGAAGCTTCAAATTCTTACCTCAACAAGCTTGCAACTAGTTAAGCTATAGTTGTCAAGGGGAGGAGTAAATAGACGATAAACGGACATTTAGTTATAATAAAATTCTAACTGGAATACATATAATTTTATTAATTGAGATGAGCTTATTAGGACTTTTACATATCTAGCTCTATATCTAGTTAGAACTGGCTATCTCAATAGTGAACTCGATTGCATCCTTAATTAAGCATCAAGAAAACTCTTAGGTAAAGAATTAATTGATGTAGTGTCTGTACCTGTTTTTGTGTATATACCTCTTGATATATATGTTTGATTTTAGGTTATAACTCACTTATTCACTTTATTGTAATAATAATACTATTATAATCTTGTTCTTTATAAATAACTATTATAATGCTTAGTTGACCATAATAGTATAGCTATTTCATAATGAATCGCTATTATAAAAAAACATCGAATAGCTATTCTTTACTTAACTTTATAAACATTATTTCAAAGGTAGAGTTGTTTTTTCCTCAAAATATTTTTATTTAAATAAAAATTTTATAAATGAAAATTCTATCACAGCTCTATCCCATGTTTCGATATTAGTAATTTTATTACAATCTATTTATTTAGCAAAGTGAACGAACAGTTATCATTTCAAGTATTAATTTTCATTCTTAGCTAAATATCTAACCTCATCTTCCACTCTTTTATTTACTGGTTTTCTATCTTTAAAAAAAAAAAATAAAAGTCAAAAGAAAAAAATAATAAAAAAAAAGACAAAATTGGTGTGAGATGTGTTATTCAGCATTGGGAGTTTACATATTTTACATAGGGTGAATTACGGAGTACCATTGAAGTTACCGTTAAGGAATCCCCCTATCACGTCGAAGTGAGTGTATCCGAACTCAAAGGATACGAGAAACATGTCATCGTCGAACTCATCAAGGAGACCGACCTTAAATTCTCTCAGAAGGCATTGCTAAACCCCATTAAAAATAGCAAATGCCAAGGTATATAATCCTTTATTTTGCTACACCCACATTTTCGTCTTATCTTTTTAATTTTTTAAAATTTTTATTGTATAAGCTAATGTTTAAATTTATTATAATTGGAATATTTATTTATTTTTGGATGTCTCATTTTTTTTTTAATTATGGATACAGCAATAATCTTACACGAAGCAGAGAAATTATCGACGGATGCATTGTTATACATAAGATGGCTATTGGAAAGATACAGACACACAAAGATGTTCTTTTGCTGCACCGATGTCTCCAAGCTTCAGCCAATTAGAAATTTTTGCACCCATATTCAGCTGTCTCTACCTTCCAAAATGGAGGTATCTAACATATATATTATGTTGCCTATGCCCACACACACATGTGTGTATATATATGTTTTTTTTTATATATATATATATTTAGAATTATCTGAACTTTATCAATTTATGTAATTAACTATCAAAGTTTAAAAGTGTAAATTTACTAACTACGAACACTGTCAATTCAATTACAGTACCTAGGTGATGCAATTAATAGCAAAAATAAGAAAAGTTCAAATAACTAATTACAAATTTTTATAATATTTAGATAGTAAATTAACATTTTTAAACTTCAGGTAGTTAATTGCATAAATTATTAAAGTTTAGATATCAAATGTGTGATTCACCCATATATATATATTATATGAAACTATTCATGATCCTTATGTATCTCAAATGACTAAAAAGTTGGTATTTAATTTGCCTATAGATTGTGGAAGTACTAGAATTTATTGCTATGAAGGAAGGTATAAATTTGCCAAATGATTTGGCAAACAAAATTGCTGACAGCGCAAAGAATAATCTGCGCCAAGCCATTCGTTCTTTTGAGGCTACAAGCAGAGTTAGGTAAGGGGGATGCAATTTATATAAATGACTACGGGAACATATGATTATATGAATGACTATTCAATAATAAAATTACAATGATTATATAAATAGTTAGTTTATATAATATGATTATTAAAAATTAAATTAAGTTTAACATTTATGATATATTTCCTTCGTCTCTTTTAAACAAACTACCACTACTCTCTATGTAGTATGGAATTAAGTTTAAAATTTTTTGTTTTTTTCTTTTTTTCCCCTTCTTTCCTCCCAATTTTGCAGCTATCCATTTAAGGAAGACCAAACAATAATGACGGGTTGGGAGGATGACATTGCAATGATCGCCAAGAAGATTATTGAAGAGCAGAGTCCTAAACAGTGAGTCATCACTTGTCCAAAAGTTTTCATAACCCTTTTCTTTTTCTTTTTTTTTTAGGCCAGACATAAGTCTCGTTCAAAACCTTAATCATGTACCCTCACAACGTAAATCTCATTAATTTAAAATGCTAAAAATTCATCAGAAGATGGTGCTCTAGCTAATAACTCTTCCACATTTGCAGGTTATATAAAATCAGAATAAAGCTTCAAACCCTCTTCGAGCATGATGTGTCATCAGGTTTCATATTTAAGGTATTGTGACCGACAGATGACAAAGTTCGCTGGTAGTCTGGATGCAGGGTGAATAATCTCCAAATATATTTAGATATATTTTATTATAATATGTGGATTTTAAAATACTTGTTTTTATTTTTTCTCGCATTAAAATCTTATTAACCTTTTCGCTCGCCACTCATCCATACACATGACTTATAATTTATTAGTACTTTCAATCTTTTTTTTTTAGATTGAAAGTACCAGTAGTGAACTAACTAATAAATTGTTGACACTATATATGATACAGCATCTGGTTGAAGAACTGAAGAAACATTTGGATGAGGCACTTCGGTCACAAGTGGATTGCCTGTATGCTGAATATAAATGTGTATGGAAATTTTCTTTTCTTTTTTTTTTAATAGTAAATATATTTTCCTATATTATAAATTTTTAGACTTAAGTGTACATGACTTCCATCAAATTTCTGAAAAAATGCACATTCATCCTAAATAGTCACTAAGGCGCAAAACATCATCGTTATTCGTCATATTAGGTTTGCATTATTTAGGGCTCAGGTAATTATAGTTTAAGGATTCGTTTGAATATTTTAGAAAAATTATAAAAGGTTAAAGTTTATTTTGAAAGTTTTAAAGTCATCTCATATCTAAGAAATAATTATTTATGGAATATTATATTATACGTCAATTTCATTCTCTGAGTTTAACATTTTTGTTGTCAATTAGATGAAATGGACATCACTGAAGTATTTGTGTCTCCGCGCAGGGTGAGCACGATGGATTCCCTACTCATCATTTACGGCATATAAGGTATCCGGCTGTCGAGATGGACAAGACCATTGAACCTGAGAAAAGTACTTTTCAGCATTTCATGAGGATTGAAGGTACGTAGTTGGATTTTTCGAATTAGCAATTTTATTTAACCTTATCTTTATTAGGGGATAATGATATAAATCCTATCTAAATTTTGATAAAATATATAATTAGGTATTTGAATTTTAAAATTAATTAATTTAATATTTGAATTTTAAAATTTATCAATTTGGTATCTAAAAACCTTTAAAATTGATTAATTTAGTACCTACAGAAGTACTGATGGAGTACATCAAAAGTTATTTTGGATATTAAATTGAATAATTTCAAATTTTAAATACTTAATCACATAATCTATCAAAATTTTTAAGTACCATTCATGATATTAACCTCTTTATTAATTATCATATATGCGAATGTACATACCATAATACTTCTCTCATCTATGGCTACTCCATTTTTATTTCCCTTTTTTATTTTTTAATAAATTTGCTCGTTCTACATCGATCTTATCTATTGTCGTATGCCCGTACATTCATGCTTGCTAAGCTTCATTTTCTACTCATATCATATAGACCCATGAAGAATTGCCAATGTTGTAGTTGTTGCATCCATCTTGTAAAACTGACCTTTAACTTTTTAGAGGCCATCTTGTCGGCCTGGAGAATTAGAATTGGGTTTGTATTTTTTCTTTTCTTTTTTATAGAAATGCATGTTAATTGATAATAATTAATATAAACAAGCTAGATAATGCATGCTAAAGACATGCCCAGCATTTTTCTCCTAAAATTTTGAAGAAAATGTTCATACAAATTGTTAAAATCATTATGCCAACCAAGAAAGGTAACATCAAAATTGTTAAAATTTTGTCTGGGTTTTGAAATTATATTCTTGATTGGACATTTAATAGAGAGATAGCCTAAACACAATTTTTTTTTCCCAATAATTTTGAACTCAAATATTTATTTGTCTTTGATGGAAGTGAAGCAGGAAAAAGCCCCACATGAGTTAGATGAATAAAAAGAAATGGTCATATAATGAAAAAGTGTTCAAATCATAAAACATTGGGATATTTTGACAAGAAAGGTACCTTACATTATTAAGATCTATCTCTAGACCGGCTACTTAAAATGTCATACTCATACATTAATTTGAAAAACCACTCTTTCATGATCATAATGAAGACTTGGGCCGAGCCAATCATGATATAAAATATTTGAAACAGTCTTTTTCCGTAAACCTTTATTTCATTTTTATAGGCTAGAAATACGATTTTTTTTCTTTTTTCTTTTTTTTTTTAATCTTTAAGAATGTATTACTATATCTCATGTTTGACAGATGCAAGAAGCTAATAAAATTTTCTCTTCTTTCAGAGTTCATCGCAAGATTCATGAGTTGTTATAAATCAGCAATGGCAAACAGGAACGACAACATCATTGCTGGATGAGGTTAATTAAAATTTTCGTTTCCTACTTCATATATGTAAGATCCAAAAACGTATTGTGGATTGAAAATTTACATTACAATAATATGTACTGTTTAATAGGATTGAGACCAGGTTTCATTAATCTGATAGTACTACGATGTATATCAAATAAGTCATTTTGGAAAATGGCATCGTTCATTTCTTCCAAATAAAAGTTATGGAAAATTTCATAGTAAATTTTGTAAGATATATTTCATATTAATATGGTTTTTGGGTTGACTACGTGAAAGGAGCTTTTCTAGGTTCTCTTGCTGTAATAGTACACAATGTATGAAGACACTTTTATGTACTCATGAATATTATTAATAAAAGATAAGATTTTATTATATATGTATTTTATAATGAAGTCCCATAGGTAATTAGACAATGTCTAAAATAATAATTAAGTATATTACAAGTGAGAACTCTATAACATTACATATCTAAAATTATCTTTGGTTAGATAAGTATCTAGAGGGTACATAGATATTTAGACCAACAGTTGTAGAATTTAGATCATTCTACTAGACCAAGGGAAAGATATTTAAATTTATACAAGTGAGTGACCAAAGTTAGGTGGCTATTTTGGACACGGTTTGCTTGTAGAGGATACTATATGTTTAGTGTTACTGGTTCATTCTCTACATGAACGATGTCACACTTTGATGATGTTAAAAGCTGTCTTAATATAGATTGTAAATAATACATTTATTGGGTTCGATATGAAACATAGAGAGAAGAATGATGAGTCAACATAGAATTCATTGCTCTCTTGGATTCAAGAGATGATATCCATATGTCCCTTGGTTAGGATAAGAGTGACATATAGCTATGTCAAGTTTTTCAATTTATTACTAGAACTAACTAAGATGATTAAACATTGATGACATTACATACAATAGTTTAATATGGATATCTTGATGCAGATAGTAATTACGTAATAATCAATTCATAATGATTTTACTGGTTTATGGTTCACAAACTTTTGATCACACTGGATGGCCAATAATTGTTGTTAGACGATTATCTTAGTCTGTGCCTGGATAGACACTACTTTTATGTAGAGAAACCTAGAGGGTGTATGCAGTTAGAAGAATAAGGTGATTGACTAAAAAATTTTAATAAATACGAAATTAAGTCAATATTTCATGTTCAAAATTAATTATTTATTCTAAAATAATAAAATAATTATTTTAAGATTGGAGGTAATATAAATTAATTATAAAATTGCATTGATGGTAGAACGTATTAGAGAATAAGATAATGGAAAGTAAATTTTGACTTGCCAACCACTTAATGAATTATATAGAGTAGTTGAGTATCCATTATTGTAATCCCCAAATTTTACGTAACATGATTTTAACAAAATACTAAAAATATAATATTTGATTATTTAAAATAGTTGAAACAAGTAGTAAAAAATCACTCCAAATTTTACTCGATTTAAAAATGTTAAAGTACGAATGAATTTGATTATAATTAGAAAGATTAAAATCATACCAATAAAAATTTTTGGAAATACAAAACTGTAACAAATATGATTTCAAGTAATTTATAAAACAATGATAAGGTAATCGTTAATATAAAGTTACTGAATTCTTTTTCCTTAAGATCAAAACTTAGAAAATAAACTCTACGCTTGTTAAATAATGAAACAATAGTGTTCAAACTATTTTTAATACGATGACAATATCAAGTAGCCTAGATAAAATATGTTGCTATTAACAAATTAGTATAAATAACTTCTATACAGTAAAATATAATGTTCGGTAAAATGAATCAATATCTAAGAATCTAGATCTTAAATAAATAATTAAATTTTACTAATGTTCTATTCAAAAGATTTAGAGATTTTGGAAATTAAAATTCTGAATTGTCAACGTAACGATTAATAATTTTCATAACTAGAAAATGAACAAATTGGCAAATGTGAAACTAATATCAAATAAGGATTCAACAGAAAACCTTAGAATAGATCTACAAATTGTAATAAACTCATTCGTAGATTGAAAAACCCGAATAAAAATTTCCTTGACTCGAATAGATACCAAAAACGAGATTTCGTATCTTGAACTGATAATTCACGAGGTAATTAAAAGTAACTCCAAATTTCAAAACCGATAAGATACAGTTTAATAATAGAGCTTATTGGTATAGAACAATAATTCAAAAAGGATTTACTAAGATTATCAATATATAATAGATACTAATACTGATCAATAATATTAATCTAGATCTAAAATAAAATTTCAAAACCCGTTGTTATATTTGTAAAGAAATTATGAATTCATTAAGACTTGGTTTCTAAATTAATTTATTGAACTTGAAAAATTTAATCACGCAAATTAAAATACAAAAATAATTAATTGTGTAAACTAAATATTTGTTTATACAAACAATCTAGAAATTATTTTGGAACTTAGATAATTTTAGTCCAATAAAACTCTTATCTTACCGTTATAAGTATATGTTTATAAATTAATGTTGGTTAAATTATTTTAGTTAAATAATAATAATAATAATAATAATAATAATAATATTAATAATAAAAGAAAGAAATCGGAGGAGCAGAATTTGAAGACACAAATAGTCTTCACATTGGGAAAATCACGTGATTGGGGAAATCCTCTACGGTACAAGCAGAAATTTCGGTTGCAGCTGCTCTTGGATGAAGAATCACGTACAGCATTTTCCACGCACGGAATGGAGGAGCCGGCTACAGCAAGAATGAATTCTGCTGGAACAGAGTTCTTCATGCAGCAGGGGAAGGATTTTGGACAGCAAACACACTTCACATCTAGCACATTTGCTCCAATTTCAACACCTATATTCAACATGAAAATGACATAAATTCCAACCAAAACACTCCACATGTGAACAACATTAAATGCCATGAAATCCAGCTCAAACAAATGAAGAAACAATTCCAAATGGCCTTGAAATTTCCGATGACAGCAAGCTGCAGCAGAGGAGAAATTACACAACACAGCAGCAGCACACACACCACTTCAGATCCGATTTTGACAAAATTATAGGCCTTGCTTGAGTTGTTTTTTTCTGACTAAATAAGAACCAATTAAAAGCCTTTATATGGACACTTCAAGCACCAAATATTAATTAGAAATCAAGTGAAGAAATCTGTCCAAAAAGGTCAAGAAAAACTGCAGCAGAAAAATTTGAATTTAGGCCTCTGTTTTCACACGATTTTTTTATCCGATTTTTGTACAACTTGAGCCCCTATTTTACACACATAAACAAAATTAATTAACTATCAAACAAACACAATTAATGCCCTCAAAAATCAACCACAAATCTGTCAAAATAAATTCAAAAATCGTCATCCAAAACAGCCAAAATCGTATCTAAAAATCCCAGCTGCAATTTGCAAGTTTTTCAAGCCCAAAACACTCTCTTTATCCTCCTAAACTTAGCCTAACCTTAGTACATATATATAGCCTTAAGTTAGACACAAAAGTAGCTCAAAATCTCTCCAAAAACAAGTTGAAATCCTAGCTACAAGAAAAGATACGAATCAGCCATTCCTTCACCATTTTTCCCCACTTAGACAACCTTTAAGAAATTCTAAAACAAAACACAACCTTTATCTTACTTCCTATACGCTATCCAAGCATTAATCACATCCAAAAACATCAATTCCCTCTTCCAAACAACATCCAAAACCAAGATAAATAGCCTTTGGTATATCATCAATTCAAGTTGAATCTAAGCTCAACAAGGTAAAAATATATACATATATAAGCTAGTTTAGTTAGATTAAATTTTGTTAGTTACTCATCCTTCTACTATCCTCTTTAGATCATTACTTTCACCGAGAAGAGGAACTAAACCCCATCTATTATCCAATCAAGGTAAGAATTACATTAAGTTCAAATATTTGTTATGTTGATTTATAGGAATTTGTCTTACAAATTTATCAAGATTAGTCTAATAGTATTTATGTTATCTAAACTATTTAGGATATAAACACATGAACTTGAAGATTTTTAAGTATAGAAATTCAAATCCAATAAAGGAAAAACCAAAACCATACTTGAACAACAATAAAACTAAACCAAACTTTAAATAACTCATGAAACTCGTTGGAAAGAATGAATAAACTGTATTGATGTGTTTGTTATAAGCCAAAAACGACCCCACCAATGGAAAGAACACGAAAAATCCTATGAAATCGACTACTCATTTGTTAAAAACGGATAAGAAACGAATTAGATATTACAAAAGCAAAAATGAAAACACTGCTGTCAGATTTTTACGAACAGAACGGGCTGTTCTTGCTTTTTTCGTTCCCTTAATGACTTTTTTTGATAAAAATAATACCACTAATGGATTGTACTCGGAAAATACTATGAAAACGACTATTTATTCATCAAAAATGGATTAGAAATGAGTTAGATATGATCAAAACAAGTTTTGACTACAACTATTAGGATTCACTTGAAACCTATGCATGTTTTTCATAAATTTAAAAATTGTACAAATGTCTTTCCTTAAAAATAATTTCACTACTACAAAGTACTCTTTGAGTACTATCAAAACGACTAATTATACAACGAAATCGGATTTAAAACGAATAAGAAATCGCAAATAGAAATTCACTCAATTTTCAATCTCAATAAATCAATACTAAGGTTACTGCTGTTTCTATTGATATAGTTTGATTACTACCCTTATTATTATTACTGATTATAGTAGTTTGTATTATTGATATTATCATTAAAATTCATTAGGATTATTAATAATGTTATTATTTACGTTAAAATCACTATATTTATATTAACATCAATACTATTATTCTCTTTGTTATTAATATCATTATTTACTAATGGTATGAAGATGATTGTTATTATATACCGTATTTATTACTCATATTGATATTAACGTTTTAGAACTAATATTACTAATAATAATAATATTGTATTAAACTTAGCTTGTTTTACAATAAGAATCAAACTGAAGTATAATAGAAATATTGATACATCCAAACTCCATATACATACTTATAGACACTAGGACATATCCGTAAATAAATAGAAATACTAATTTAAAAGACAGATAAAGTTGAGGGCAAAGAATTAATAAATAAAAGTCTTCTACTAAAAGCAGTAGAACTTAAGAAAAGACAAACCCCTTGAATAAAAATATAGATAGCAATTAATAAAACTGTATCAAATACTGATACAGAATAACTAGGTACCTATAAGGATTCGATTAAATTATTTAACGATACAGTGATCCATATGATGGACTTAGTTTAAAATTCGACGATAAAGATCAACACCATTAAATTATAGGAAGACTTCTCTTACAGAAATAATCCAATAATAAATCTCTGCTATTACCTTTCATAGGAAAATAGATCAATTCCCGAATTTCCGGTAGCTTATACAACAACTTAGCGAGGACCACAGGTGAGTAACTTAGACTTGTTACATTGTTTGTGCTTGTAATATAGTTGCATTTGGAATAATATATATATATATTCAATTGATATGCATGCGGGATTGGGATACAGCATGATGCGTGGTGTATGATTGAATGGCAAATTATCATAATATAAGCGATAATCCTATTGTATGATAAATATTGAAATATGTTGATGATTGTTTGTAAATTGTATGATCGCCTTAAACTTGATTAACAACTGTCGGTACTATAAATGAAACGGACATGCATTGCACGATTTGCATAAACTGCATTATATTTTTACGAACACCTATCACGTGTTAGAATTTCGGTTCTTGGTAATACTTGGTTTTTCTAGGCAATGGGCTATTAGTTCTACGCAAGTTTACCTTGTTCTGTCGGTTCCATGGGAACTAACTGGTAACGAAGGACACCGCCCATGGTATCGCTGTGAAATGGCTAACACTTAGTGGAGTTTCTAAGGTACAAGACAGGAACTGAGTGTTTAAAACTTCATTAACATAAAGAGATAATAATTGTGAGGATTATGGATTCCTGTGTACTTAGTTTCTCCTGGGTAGGTGATTCAGGTATCGGTTCCTTCAACCCCGATGAGAGGGCGTAAATCTCCATCCTGTTTGGATTCCGGATTGTCCAAGCTTGTAATTGTTCATGTGTTTGATTGATGCATTACATATGATTGATAATAACTTGCTTGTTGTGATAAGTCTGGTTATTCACTGAGCCCGTGGTTCGCTCACCCCCAACAGTTTTTGTGCAGGATCATTACTAGCTGGGATTGGGCTAGGAATGTGTGAAGAGAGCTTCTCCAACAAACTTTATTGAAGATAGAGATATAAGATATGGAAACTTAGAATGTAAAATAGATGAATTTTGAATCTTGTATGTTGTAGTTTGGAAACCCAATTTCACTATTTGGTGGGGGATACCGATTCTCTGCGATCTTGGTGGAAATTGGAAAATCAGATTCCATAGTTGAAATACTGTAATATATTATATCATTTGTATGATAAACTTTTATAAATAAATAGAGTCTTGTATACTCTGACATACAAGACGGCTCTCATGTTACGGGTGCACACGTGATATGATAGCTTTAGATAAATCCTGTTAGGCCCCCATTTAGAGTCGTGACAGAAGTGGTATCAGAGCTCTAGGTTTGTCAGAGATAGGAGCAACCTACCAAATGTGAGATTGGGTAGAACCTGGGTAGATAAACTAAGTTGATAAATTAAAAGATGTAGACGTCTAGACTATATATATATTTATATATTATAAGTATCATATGGACATATATTGTCCACAATGATGTAAATGACAAACTCTTACATCTTATTTTAATGTCGAAAGACATTACAACTCTGAACTAGAAGCTAAACCACAAGCTTCTAGGCTCGTTAAATCTATGTTAGCTAGATCACGAAATATATCTCTTCCCCTCCTCATATGAACTGGAATTGATGAAGAAACTCAATGGCTATAGGTAAGTGAACATGACACTTCACAAGGAATATCAGTTATATTTCCAAATATACTATAGTTTTACAAGAATGCCTTTGGCATTATACTAGAAAGTTAATTGACCAATTAAGGAGATCGAACGAAAGACATGATTTTCTTTGTGTTTATAGTATTATTGGTTGAAACAGAAAAGATAATTCTTGATCTCAGTATATTTGGAGGAGTTATAAGAGGAAAGAGAAAACTGGAATTTGGTAAAATCATAGTGTTGGATCAATTGTTATGACCAGTAAGAATAGAATCGTACTTTTGATGACAAGAAATACTCTCAATTGGGAATATATATTAGGAAAAAGGAAATCCTTAAGTTTGAATCTACATATACTGCAGTAGAAAATGGGAATAAGCAGTATAGATTGAAGGAAGTTTAAATAGTACCAATAATCAGTGATAAATAAGAAATTGATGGAATGGTTGATATAAATTTTATCTATGGAGAATAGTACTAAATTAAGTGGAAATAATGTGAAGAATATATAACGGATTTGATGAATTAAATCTCAAGTATTAATGATTAGGAATGAAATCCAATTAGAGGAATAGTAGTACAGAAGGATAGAAATGATAATAATAATACTACTACTAAATCATACGAGTGAATGTGGTATTTGGACCGATATGAATTTGGACAAAAAAGTACAAAAAATATATGAGACAAAACGAACATGGAGATATCAAATATAATACCAGATGTATTAGATATAAATATATTTGGAAAATTATTACGACATATACGGTGATGAGAGTAGTACGAATTATTGATTGATGATTCTATAAGACAAGAGATCTTACTATAGGTATTATGGTAATCACACTAGTGAAGAAACCTAAAACAACTGCAGAAGAATGAAATGGAATAAGTGATCATATTCTTCCCTACTGTAATGATTCTATGGAGCAAGCCAACATTAAAGTAGTAATGATAAATCATACTTTTGGAGATAATGGATTAATTAAAGAGAGAAATCTTAGTAGTTCAAGTGATGAATATAACCATAGTTAACAATTTCATAAGTAATTATGAAATTTCTATTCTTGACTCTTTAGAAGTATTATCCTATTGATATCGTAGAAAGTAAGGTATTTATGAGAGATATAAGGAAGGAACTTTATTGATTTTATTACAATCACTTCGAAAAATAGGGAACGTTTTTATTGGTTTCACTGTCGTAGAGATATAAGACTATAGATATGGGATAAATGTCTATAATAAAATAAGTTCCAAATACGAAATCCATTGGAATTTAGATAAACCCCTACAAGTTTCGAGGACGAAACTTCTCTTAAGGGGGGGAGGATGTAATCCCCCAAATTTTACGTAACATGATTTTAACAAAATACTAAAAATATAATATTTGATTATTTAAAATAGTTGAAACAAGTAGTAAAAAATCACTCCAAATTTTTCTCGATTTAAAAATGTTAAAGTACGAATGAATTTGATTATAATTAGAAAGATTAAAATCATACCAATAAAAATTTTTGGAAATACAAAACTGTAACAAATATGATTTCAAGTAATTTATAAAACAACGATAAGGTAATCGTTAATATAAAGTTACTGAATTCTTTTTCCTTAAGATCAAAACTTAGAAAATAAACTCTACGCTTGTTAAATAATGAAACAATAGTGTTCAAACTATTTTTAATACGATGACAATATCAAGTAGCCTAGATAAAATATGTTGCTATTAACAAATTAGTATAAATAACTTCTATACAGTAAAATATAATGTTCGGTAAAATGAATCAATATCTAAGAATCTAGATCTTAAATAAATAATTAAATTTTACTAATGTTCTATTCAAAAGATTTAGAGATTTTGGAAATTAAAATTCTGAATTGTCAACGTAACGATTAATAATTTTCATAACTAGAAAATGAACAAATTGGCAAATGTGAAACTAATATCAAATATAGATTCAACAGAAAACCTTAGAATAGATCTACAAATTGTAATAAACTCATTCGTAGATTGAAAAACCCGAATAAAAATTTCCTTGACTCGAATAGATACCAAAAACGAGATTTCGTATCTTGAACTGATAATTCACGAGGTAATTAAAAGTAACTCCAAATTTCAAAACCGATAAGATACAGTTTAATAATAGAGCTTATTGGTATAGAACAATAATTCAAAAAGGATTTACTAAGATTATCAATATAATAGATACTAATACTGATCAATAATATTAATCTAGATCTAAAATAAAATTTCAAAACCCGTTGTTATATTTGTAAAGAAATTATGAATTCATTAAGACTTGGTTTCTAAATTAATTTATTGAACTTGAAAAATTTAATCACGCAAATTAAAATACAAAAATAATTAATTGTGTAAACTAAATATTTGTTTATACAAACAATCTAGAAATTATTTTGGAACTTAGATAATTTTAGTCAATAAAACTCTTATCTTACCGTTATAAGTATATGTTTATAAATTAATGTTGGTTAAATTATTTTAGTTATAATAAATAATAATAATAATAATAATAATAATATAATAATATTAATAATAAAGAAAGAAATCGGAGGAGCAGAATTTGAAGACACAAATAGTCTTCACATTGGGAAAATCACGTGATTGGGGAAATCCTCTACGGTACAAGCAGAAATTTCGGTTGCAGCTGCTCTTGGATGAAGAATCACGTACAGCATTTTCCACGCACGGAATGGAGGAGCCGGCTACAGCAAGAATGAATTCTGCTGGAACAAGTTCTTCATGCAGCAGGGGAAGGATTTTGGACAGCAAACACACTTCACATCTAGCACATTTGCTCCAATTTCAACACCTATATTCAACATGAAAATGACATAAATTCCAACCAAAACACTCCACATGTGAACAACATTAAATGCCATGAAATCCAGCTCAAACAAATGAAGAAACAATTCCAAATGGCCTTGAAATTTCCGATGACAGCAAGCTGCAGCAGAGGAGAAATTACACAACACAGCAGCAGCACACACCACTTCAGATCCGATTTTGACAAAATTATAGGCCTTGCTTGAGTTGTTTTTTTCTGACTAAATAAGAACCAATTAAAAGCCTTTATATGGACACTTCAAGCACCAAATATTAATTAGAAATCAAGTGAAGAAATCTGTCCAAAAAGGTCAAGAAAAACTGCAGCAGAAAAATTTGAATTTAGGCCTCTGTTTTCACACGATTTTTTATCCGATTTTTGTACAACTTGAGCCCCTATTTTACACACATAAACAAAATTAATTAACTATCAAACAAACACAATTAATGCCCTCAAAAATCAACCACAAATCTGTCAAAATAAATTCAAAAATCGTCATCCAAAACAGCCAAAATCGTATCTAAAAATCCCAGCTGCAATTTGCAAGTTTTTCAAGCCCAAAACACTCTCTTTATCCTCCTAAACTTAGCCTAACCTTAGTACATATATATAGCCTTAAGTTAGACACAAAAGTAGCTCAAAATCTCTCCAAAAACAAGTTGAAATCCTAGCTACAAGAAAAGATACGAATCAGCCATTCCTTCACCATTTTTCCCCACTTAGACAACCTTTAAGAAATTCTAAAACAAAACACAACCTTTATCTTACTTCCTATACGCTATCCAAGCATTAATCACATCCAAAAACATCAATTCCCTCTTCCAAACAACATCCAAAACCAAGATAAATAGCCTTTGGTATATCATCAATTCAAGTTGAATCTAAGCTCAACAAGGTAAAAATATATACATATATAAGCTAGTTTAGTTAGATTAAATTTTGTTAGTTACTCATCCTTCTACTATCCTCTTTAGATCATTACTTTCACCGAGAAGGAGGAACTAAACCCCATCTATTATCCAATCAAGCAAGGTAAGAATTACATTAAGTTCAAATATTTGTTATGTTGATTTATAGGAATTTGTCTTACAAATTTATCAAGATTAGTCTAATAGTATATTTATGTTATCTAAACTATTTAGGATATAAACACATGAACTTGAAGATTTTTAAGTATAGAAATTCAAATCCAATAAAGGAAAAACCAAAACCATACTTGAACAACAATAAAACTAAACCAAACTTTAAATAACTCATGAAACTCGTTGGAAAGAATGAATAAACTGTATTGATGTGTTTGTTATAAGCCAAAAACGACCCCACCAATGGAAAGAACACGAAAAATCCTATGAAATCGACTACTCATTTGTTAAAAACGGATAAGAAACGAATTAGATATTACAAAAGCAAAAATGAAAACACTGCTGTCAGATTTTTACGAACAGAACGGGCTGTTCTTGCTTTTTTCGTTCCCTTAATGACTTTTTTTGATAAAAATAATACCACTAATGGATTGTACTCGGAAAATACTATGAAAACGACTATTTATTCATCAAAAATGGATTAGAAATGAGTTAGATATGATCAAAACAAGTTTTGACTACAACTATTAGGATTCACTTGAAACCTATGCATGTTTTTCATAAATTTAAAAATTGTACAAATGTCTTTCCTTAAAAATAATTTCACTACTACAAAGTACTCTTTGAGTACTATCAAAACGACTAATTATACAACGAAATCGGATTTAAAACGAATAAGAAATCGCAAATAGAAATTCACTCAATTTTCAATCTCAATAAATCAATACTAAGGTTACTGCTGTTTCTATTGATATAGTTTGATTACTACCCTTATTATTATTACTGATTATAGTAGTTTGTATTATTGATATTATCATTAAAATTCATTAGGATTATTAATAATGTTATTATTTACGTTAAAATCACTATATTTATATTAACATCAATACTATTATTCTCTTTGTTATTAATATCATTATTTACTAATGGTATGAAGATGATTGTTATTATTATACCCGTATTTATTACTCATATTGATATTAACGTTTTAGAACTAATATTACTAATAATAATAATATTGTATTAAACTTAGCTTGTTTTACAATAAGAATCAAACTGAAGTATAATAGAAATATTGATACATCCAAACTCCATATACATACTTATAGACACTAGGACATATCCGTAAATAAATAGAAATACTAATTTAAAAGACAGATAAAGTTGATGGGCAAAGAATTAATAAATAAAAGTCTTCTACTAAAAGCAGTAGAACTTAAGAAAAGACAAACCCCTTGAATAAAAATATAGATAGCAATTAATAAAACTGTATCAAATACTGATACAGAATAACTAGGTACCTATAAGGATTCGATTAAATTATTTAACGATACAGTGATCCATATGATGGACTTAGTCTAAAATTCGACGATAAAGATCAACACCATTAAATTATAGGAAGACTTCTCTTACAAAATAATCCAATAATAAATCTCTGCTATTTCCTTTCATAGGAAAATAGATCAATTCCCGAATTTCCGGTAGCTTATACAACAACTTAGCGAGGACCACAGGTGAGTAACTTAGACTTGTTACATTGTTTGTGCTTGTAATATAGTTGCATTTGGAATAATATATATATATTCAATTGATATGCATGCGGGATTGGGATACAGCATGATGCGTGGTGTATGATTGAATGGCAAATTATCATAATATAAGCGATAATCCTATTGTATGATAAATATTGAAATATGTTGATGATTGTTTGTAAATTGTATGATCGCCTTAAACTTGATTAACAACTGTCGGTACTATAAATGAAACGGACATGCATTGCACGATTTGCATAAACTGCATTATATTTTTACGAACACCTATCACGTGTTAGAATTTCGGTTCTTGGTAATACTTGGTTTTTCTAGGCAATGGGCTATTAGTTCTACGCAAGTTTACCTTGTTCTGTCGGTTCCATGGGAACTAACTGGTAACGAAGGACACCGCCCATGGTATCGCTGTGAAATGGCTAACACTTAGTGGAGTTTCTAAGGTACAAGACAGGAACTGAGTGTTTAAAACTTCATTAACATAAAGAGATAATAATTGTGAGGATTATGGATTCCTGTGTACTTAGTTTCTCCTGGGTAGGTGATTCAGGTATCGGTTCCTTCAACCCCGATGAGAGGGCGTAAATCTCCATCCTGTTTGGATTCCGGATTGTCCAAGCTTGTAATTGTTCATGTGTTTGATTGATGCATTACATATGATTGATAATAACTTGCTTGTTGTGATAAGTCTGGTTATTCACTGAGCCCGTGGTTCGCTCACCCCCCAACAGTTTTTGTGCAGGATCATTACTAGCTGGGATTGGGCTAGGAATGTGTGAAGAGAGCTTCTCCAACAAACTTTATTGAAGATAGAGATATAAGATATGGAAACTTAGAATGTAAAATAGATGAATTTTGAATCTTGTATGTTGTAGTTTGGAAACCCAATTTCACTATTTGGTGGGGATACCGATTCTCTGCGATCTTGGTGGAAATTGGAAAATCAGATTCCATAGTTGAAATACTGTAATATATTATATCATTTGTATGATAAACTTTTATAAATAAATAGAGTCTTGTATACTCTGACATACAAGACGGCTCTCATGTTACGGGTGCACACGTGATATGATAGCTTTAGATAAATCCTGTTAGGCCCCCATTTAGAGTCGTGACAATTATGATCTATTATTAATATTTTATATATAAAAGGAAAGTCGTTTTCGGTAGATGAGGGGTTGACAAAAGGGAAATAGCAACTCATACATTCTGACAAAATAATATTATTTGCAGTTTAATAAGAGAAGAATTATATATATATGCACACATATTCTAATCCAAAGTTATTTAGTAATATGTCGGATTATAATTTTTCTTGTCACTCTCTTGTGTCATGAGCTTAGATCTCGCTTGAACACTCTCCCTAAAGGAGATAGCATGTTAAAAGGAAAATATATTTTTCTTATAATCTCATATAGTTTTTTTCCTCATTTTACATGTCACATAGATGCTGGAATAGGTTTTGTAAAGAATTTTATTTCTTTGGCTGCATTTCTTCAAATTTGTAAAACCAAATAGAGCTACTTATTAAAAATTTCAAGATGAAACCTCTATATATTTTTATCTAATAGGATTTTGATGAAGTGTGTAATCATTCTTGAAAATGAAAAAAAAAAATTATTGTTTTTCTTAACTAGCAGTCAACAATTAATAGGATTCTTCTTATTATGATGCAATTTAATTATTCACATATGCTTATAAGCTATTTATTGCAATGTTTCTTTTATAAACTAGAATTGGAACGCTTTTGCAGATTCTACTATGCCCAAATGCTAATTTACTTTATTCATTAATTGTCACAATTTAGATTAAGTATATTTATCTATCAAAATCTTTAGCGATATAGCTCAATTGTTGTCGACGATGATGATGCACTGAGTTTAGACATATGTTCATTAGGAAATAACTTTGCTCTTTTCTGGTAGAGCAACCGCACGTTATGCAAAATTCTAATCTAACATGATCAATTGCACAACCACGAAAAAGTAACGATGATGTCTTCCATTATTGTCACGCCCAATTAGTTCGACTCTTGCTGTGTATGCTGGTTGTCTTGTATGGTTTAAGGCCTATTACTATCATAAACAATTAGTAATTGCAATATAAAATAAAATATATCATAAAGAAGGATAAAAGAGCGTAATTTCACCAATTAAAAATATGAGCAATTTTGTCACTCCAAATTAAGTATCTATATTAATAATAATAGACCCTCGCACTTAAACCGACGTCTTTTCTATTCAATAGTTTTTCAAAGCCCCAAAGCCTAGAATTCCCTTCTTGATAGTATCTCCATTGAAGGAACAATAAGAAGATAAGAGATCAAGGTGAATTATTCCCTTTTTTTGTCCTTTGGCAATCCTAAGAGGAATTCTTTTCTTACTTGCTCTTCCGATGTAAAGGTGTTTGTGTTTGAGAGAAAGTTGTTGATTTTATGGCCGTAGATTTGCGAAGGAGGAAGAGGAGAATCAATTAATTGCATGTATATTGATTAGAAAAGTAATTATATGTCGTTATTTATGATTTTGGAGTTTTATCTATTCAAGGATCAATGAAAACATGTTTTAGGAGTTTTTCTCATATTTTGGAGAGAAAAAGGTACGAACAAGAGTCACGGCCGTGACACAGGTTGTAAAAGCCACTATGTCACCAATAGAGCTGTCACCCCCACCCCCTCCCATTACGGGCGTAACCTAGAGGGTGATGGTCACCATTCTCCTTGTCATGGGTATGACATAGGGGGTGATAATGTGTTTTTCTTCTCCCGAGCATATCGCACCCTCCATCACGGGCATGATCAATAGGACGATGTTATAATCTTGTTTTACCTTTTTAATGATCTTCTTAAGCACTTAAACCTTTGACTTAACATCAAGTATAGTTAAATCTAAGTAGGATTGTATTTCTAGACTTATAATAGTAGTAGTTGTTGATAACTTAGGAAGCTAGATAACCTTAGGGGTATGTTTTCCTTCTTGACTATAGTAATGAGTTAGTGCTGTTATATATCGTGTTTAGGTGATTCTAGTAGATTTGAGTTTATCGTTCTAGATGTTGAACTGGGTACATCATTTCCTTGTTTGTTATTTATGCAGTATTTGAAATGGACTAATCACTTATTGGACTCTAAATCATGTTTTGCTACTTATGTTTGGCTGGGTCTAATGGACTAAGAGTACCGGTGATGCTAGGATGGTATTCTAATGATCCTTGTGTGACATTATCCTCAGTAGAATTGCACCTGGAATGGATTCCAGTAGGTTAGGTGAAAACAGTTGCGGTTCCTAGGGTATTGGGGTTACCCAATACCAAATATATGTATATATATTATATGTTATTGTGGAACCGTGAGTTACTCCAGGTTTAGGGTTAGGTATGAATAGCCCTAGGTTGTGTTGGTTGATAGCTTAACTTTTCAGATAATGAAAACATGGTTATTGCATTAAATGCCATGTTGCATGTGAATGTGTGTGATAATTGCTCATGCACGTGTGATTATGGTTTTGGCATATTGGGCTCCGGTACAATCCTTCTTAATCTTTTTTAGGAATAGGTGAAGAGTCTTTAGTGCACGACTTG
Organism: Combretum micranthum; assembly: GCA_024138025.1. Lineage (NCBI taxonomy): Eukaryota > Viridiplantae > Streptophyta > Magnoliopsida > Myrtales > Combretaceae > Combretum > Combretum micranthum. The sequence goes on along the minus strand of JAMXBD010000173.1, from coordinate 1,503,930 downwards.
TTAGGATACGATGTATTTGTGGATTATGGGGATGGCGATAGTGGACCAGATTAGCTAGCAAATTACTGATAAGATTTTTCATTAAGACATGAAGTTTAGTATTTGGGATCTTTTGTAATAGTGATACAGATAGGAGAATCCGAATAATTTATAGATCTAGTGCTTTATTATGATCTAGGGTTTATAATATAATTTTTGGTTTCTATGAATTATGAAAACTGAAATTAAATGGATATGAATGACGCACTAAAAATAGAATCGAACTAATTATTCTAATAAATCGATATTACGTACGATAACAAGAAGTAATGAAAAACAATCGTGAAAAAAAAATCAATCTTATTCAAGAAGATAATCGGTCCTCTAATCAGGTTGACCCAAAAAGGAGTGAAGTATGTGTGGGATGAGAGTTGTGAGAGTAGATTCCAATAGTTGAAAGAAAAGCTAGTGGCATCACCAGTTTTAGCCTTGTCAGTGAGTAGAGAAGAGTATACCATCTATAGTGATGCATCCATACTAGGATTAGCTTGTGTTAATGCAGGAAGAAAGAGTAATAGTCTATGCATCTAGGCACTTGAAGCCTTATGAGAAGAATTACCTTACAAATGACTTGGAACTAGTAGCAGTAGTACATGCCTTAAAATCGTGGATGCATTATTTATATGAAGAAAGATGTATGGTGATAGGAATCATGGATCACTTGGGCGACCACCTGATTTAGAAAAGAAGACAAAATTTGGAAAATTATCAGCAGCGGAGATTACGCCCACTAATACGGCCGTAACGTCGCCCGTAATCTTGATAATGGCCGTAACATAAACCATGGTTGATTTTGATGCAGGACGCATTGTGTTGAAGGAGATCACGACCTCTATAATGCCCGTGATGAAGGCCGTAACTAAGTAAATAACGCTCGTATCTACCTAGAATGAGAAGATGAATTTTGATCTGCAAGGATCACGGCCGTGATCAACAGGGTTATTTCAGACTTATCATGCTTTATTTTGGTGTAACTTTTTAATTAATTTCTTTACATACATATCCTTGCTCGACTTGTGGGTATATATTAGGGCTTCTTTTAGATGTAATGGGCACTTTTGAATGTTATCCTTACCTTTGGGTATTTGTCATTGTCCTTTCGATGAATTCTTGATCGTGTGTTATATCGATCTACCTTCGTTGTTCTAGTCATCGTGTGTCATATCGATTATCTAGAATAGCTAGTTCGATTTAGTCTTTGGTGAGTCATATCCAAAGATTGATTCATCCATATCTTTAATTTTCTATATCATTGCATAATTCATCATAAACCCTAGTTCGCAATTGTAAGCACTACATCTACGAACCAATCAGATTCCACCGCATCCGTACCATCTTGGTATCAGAGCTTAAGGTTATAGATTACGACTTAAGGCTTCGGTGCTTGGATTGTTGTTTGATAAGATTTGGTTCTGTGATTGTTTTCTTTGCTGCATAATTTGGTTTCTTTGAGAATGTCTAGAAGGGTTGACATTAAAGGTGGAGATGGGAGTGATTTTAAGGGAGAAGGCTCCGTTAATTTGAATGAGCTTAGGGAATTTATGAGGGAAATGATGCAAAGAATGTAAAATATGATGCAACAACAAGGGGAAACCCTAAGAAGTATAGAACAAATAGCTAGAGGCACCCCTCCTACCCATGAAATACATTAACCAAGACATGTTGAGGAATTGGAGGAAAACCTTAGAATGCAATTCCCTTACGGTGGAGTAGTGGATGTCTGTGGAAGAGGAAGGGGACATGTATGTCATCCGATGAGAGGACGTAGGATTGAAGAACATGATGATGATTTTGATGAACCTCAAGATGGACGTAAACCTAGAGGATTGCAAGGTATTGAGATCGTAAAGTTAAAAGGTTCCATCTTTTGACGGAACTGGAGGGGTTGATAAGTGTTTTGATTGGGAAGATCAAATCGAAAATTATTTGACTACCATGATTGTGATGATGTGCAGCGGTTTAAATGAGCCGCGATTCAATTTAAGGGCTATGCTTCCCATTAGTGGAAGAATGTGTTAGCTAGTAGAAGGAGGAACGGAGAATGGGATGTGAATACTTGGGCTGAGATGCAAGGGCTATTACAATGAAGATTTGTGACAGAATACTATAGCTAAGAGTTACTAAAGCAGTTGCATACTTTACGCTAAGGGAGTAGAAGTGTGGCTGAATATATCCAAGAATTTGAGATTTTAACCATTCGAAGCCAAATTATGGAAACTATGGAATAATCGATTGCTTGATTCATTGCTGGTTTGAAAATGAGATATTGGAAGTTGTAGAGCTTCAGCGGATTGATATTTTAGAAGAGGCAATATTGATGGCGGAAAAGGTTGAAAAGCAATGAAAATCTCACAAATCTTCAAGTAACTTTTCTAAGTATGAAGGTAGTGAAAGTTTTCTTGGCATAATGATGAAAAGGAGGTTATTAGTGATCATAAGGATGTTGAGAAGCATGAGTTTAGTCATGAGAAGTTTAATGATGAGAAAGCAAAGTTAGTGTCTAAATCGAATAACTCTAGTAGTGTTGGGAAGAAAACTAGAGAAATTAAATATTTTAAATGCTTAGGTTTTGAACATATTGCTGCTAAATGTCTGAATAGACATCTTGTTTACATTCATGGAGGTTGTTTAGAGAGTGATGATGAAGAGGAGAAGGTCAATCATACTAATTCTGACAAGGAATGTGAGGAAAAGGTGCAAGTTAAACAAATATCAGGGCTTGCTATTCCTTTAAATGGTGTGTTGAGGAGGAGTTTGAGTGTGACACCATGTTAGTTTCTCTCAATATGGATTTTGATGATAACAAAAAGAGTTAAGTGTTTACTAACAAATTCATTAAGTGTAAAGTGTTCAATTAAAGACAATCAAAAGTTTTATGACAATGTTTTACAAAAGGATACAACTCATAAAGTATTTTAGAAAGTGTTAAGGAATCTTTTCAAGAAAAAATAAGTAGTCATAAAGTAATTCAGAAGGTGAATCGGTGCTTTACAAAGACACTTAAAATGGTCAGAAGGAAAATTAGAAGGTGACCTATAATATGAAGAAAATCTGCAAATTACGACCAGAAACGTATCGGACCTAGGATTTCGAATTATTTGAAGGCCCAACTCCATTGATTGAGTGTATTTGGGTAATATACTCAATATGTTCCACAAAGTTGGTTCAAATATCCATGAGGATTAAAAATTAAATTAAAGTTCAGATTTAAATTATGATATTCGAATGATATTACAAATGCAGTTGAGGTTTTCATTGCAGATTTATTTAAGATATTTACAAGATTATTTTAGCATGATTTTATGAGGATTTTGGATCAAATTTAAGCACCTAAAGTCGTGTTAAATTGGTTCAACAAAGCTGGAGTTATTTATGGAAGGTAGAGAAGATATGGTTCCTATTTTTTGGAGATATTTGATATGGTGTACAACAGCTATTGAAATTCGAATTTAAAGGATAAGAATTGTTATATTTGTTAGAGATACATCAGGCCACGTGATTAGAAGGTAAATTAGATATTATATCATATTTAAATTCAAATTTTTGAGTGTTGCAGCAGTTAAACAAGATAAGTCCACATCAACAACTTTCCATGGATTTCGAAATATCTCCAACAACAACTCTATCTTGAAGATACACTTTTAGCCATTGAAGTGAGCATTACATATCAGCAAAGAAGGAAGAAAGAGAGAAGAACTTGGCACAAAAAATTCTATACAATTCTCTAAAAACTATTGCCATAGTGTGTTCGAAAATTCCATAGAAATTTATGTTATTGTTGTGCTAATTCTTGTGAATATTTAATCTTGTTCTTTGATTTGGTTTATACACTTTTGTATGATGTTGAGAGTTACAAGTAGGCTTAGTAGGTTGGTTGTTAGCTTGAGGAAAGCTTGGAAAATCAAGCTGATGGCTTTGTAGCCAAGTGTTTGACAAAGACAAATTATAACTTGATTGAATTTTGGATATAGTGTAACAAACCGATGTGGAAAGCCAGGTCTCCAACTTGGAGTTGGAAGAGAGGACGTGCACATAAGGTGGAACCTCTATAAATAGCTTTGCAATTTTCTCTACCCTACTCTCTTTACATTTCGTGAAAATTTATTTATGTTCTTATTGTACTGATACAATTCAGAGGGTATTTTAAAGAGTATTGCAGAGGGTTTACTGGAAATTTGCATAAATTCGAATTTAATCAAAGTGGACCGGAACTTAGTTGTATTTGTTCTTAATAGTTCTTAATTGATTCTAATAGCAAATATTAACTTAACCATAGTTCATATGATTAATCAATAGGATGCGAATTGGAAGTTTTAGAAAAAGCTTTGATTTTTGATTGTATAACCAATTCACCCTCCCCTCTTGGTTACATTATTGGGACCAACAATTGGTATCAGAGCCAAGATTAATATATTAAAAGAGTATTTGTTTTAAAATCCTTATACCTACAATTGGTATCAGAGTTAGACTTAATTTTTAAAGAGAGTATTTGTTTTAAAATCATGATACCAACAATTGGTATCAGCGCAGGGATCGATTTTTAAAAAGAGTATTTTAAAAAAAAAATTTTGATTTGTGCAATTTGAATCAAAGCTAGACTCTCTTATCATATTGAGTGATCCATGAACAATGGTTGAGAACACTGTTGCAATTGATTGGGCACCTTTCTTTGACGGCATGAATTATCCATATTGGAAGATGAGAATGGAGACTTATATCAAGGCTAATGATTTTGATTTATGGCAGGTTATTTCTCTTGGAGACACACAAGTTACTATGAATGGCGATGGGCATATAACTCCTGATCAAAATAAAGCCATTGAAAAGAATAATAAGGCTAAAAATATTCTTTTAACTACCATTACATCATTTGAATTTTATTTAGTTTCATCATGTAGTACTGCTAAACAGATATGGGACACTCTTAGTGAAACATATGAAGGAACAAGAACAATAAAAGATACTAAAATCAATGCACTTTTGCAAAGATATAAATTGTTCAAGTTTAAACCTGATGAAAAAGTTAAAGATGCATTTAATAGATATATTGCTATTACTAATGAGCTGGCTTCTCTTGGAAAGAAGATAGATGAATCTGATCTTGTCAGGAAAATATTGAAGATTTGCCAAAGTCATGGGATGCTAAGAAGACGACCATTGAAGAAGCCAATGACCTTAGTACATTAAAATTGAGCCAACTGAAAGAAAATTTGATGGCATATCAATCTCACATAGATGTGACAGAGGAGAGTGAAGGAAGCAAGAAAGCAACAGCTTTCAAAGCAAAAATTGTGGATGACAACTCAGATTTTGATTTTAGCAGTGATGAAGATGAGGAAGTCAACTCATTAGTTCGACATCTCAACAAAATTCTAAAGAAATAAGGTAAGAAAACTATTAAGTGTAAGAAATATTACTCCACTTGTGATGTAGGAAAAGGTTATAAAGAGAAAGAAAAGAAGAAGGAGAAAAAGGAAGTGGTGTGCTATGAATGCAAGAAGCCCGACCATATTAAATATGAATGTCTAGTGCTTATGAAGAAGATGGAAAAGCATAAGAAAAAGCACAAATCATTACTTGCTACATGGAGTGATTTGGACAAATCAGAACATAAAGCAAAGGATGAAGAAGAAGCAAATCTTTGTTTGATGGCTATGTTTGAGGTAAACTCTGAAACTGATGATGAATTATCTGGTGATGATGATGTGTACGTAGAAATGAGAAAGTTGCTAAAGGCTCTCATAAAAGCTAATGCAAAGATAACTAAAATTGATAATGAAAACAAAGCTTTAAAGAATGAAAAGGATGCTCTTAGACAAACAAACATGTTACTAGTTGATGAAAATGATATACTTAAGAATGATAATGAAAAGTTGCATGTTGACATGGAAAATATAAATAAACAAAATAATAAGTTGCATGTTGATGTGGAAAATATGAGAAAAGAAAATGATATTTTGAAAGAAGAAACTAAGGAATTGAAAGTTAGAATAGAAGATCTTTCACAATCTTTGAATAACACATTTAACAAGTTTAATGAAAGTGACAAAAAGTTGAATATGTTGATATCTTCACAAAGATTAGATAAAGAAAAGCATGGCTTGGGATATGAACACGGAAGTAATAGTAATAATGATAAAAAAACCTTGTTTGTAAAAGGAAAACAAGTTTTGAATCATGAGCATGTTGTTAGTAACGTTGCTAGAAAAAGAAAATATGTTAGCCCAAGTAGAGGATATATCAAAATGTATAGCAGAAGGTATCTTGAGCAAAATAGAAGTTATCCACAAAGAGGATACAAGAGTGAACATGTAAGAGGGCATATCACAAGGTACGCAAATCAGTTCTAGAGTAGAGGTAACAAGTATATGAATGGTAAATCTTATGATTGTTTCTTTTGCAATAGGATTGGACACATAGAAAAGTATTGTTTTTATAAGAAAAACAAGCTTAGTTCTCAACAAATGAGAAATAAAGATAATATAAGCTTGAATGTCAGTGGACCCAAGCTTGTCTGGGTTTGTAAGGAAGTATAACCTATTTGTGAGTGAAGTGCAGGTACTTGAGGTAAGTACAAATAGATATTATCATAATCAATAATTGCCTAAGTTCAAGAGAAAAGATTGTGCACTCCTAAGCAAAAGGGAAGAATATAAAAAATTGGTATTATTGTTCTAACTTCCTTAAATATCATCTTATTTACTCTCCATATTTTCAATCATTTGTTATCATGTTAAGAGGGAGCTTAATTTCAAAAAAAGAAATATAAAGGGGGAGAAGTCAAAATAAAGAAATTATATATATTTTTAAAACAGATAGACCTTAATTTATTATATTAAAGGGGAGTAAACTTTTGGTTGAAATAAATATGATGTTTTGCTGCTGATAAATAAATGGCATGAAAAATCTATTTTCTTTCGTGTTAGTTATCTGTTTACAATAAAAAAGGGGAGAAAGTTTTTAAAAGAAAATAGTTGTTATTATTTATGATGCTAACAAAAAGGGGGAAAAAAGTAAACAAAATATCAAATGGATCAAATGGATGGATATTCGAATATTTTGTTTATTTTTATATGGGTTTTGTTATCATCAAAAAGGGGGAGAATGTTGGTTTCTCTCAATATGGATTTTGATGATAACAAAAAGTGTTAAGTGTTTACTAACAAATTCATTAAGTATGCAATGTTCAATTAAAAACAATCAAAAGTTTTATGAAAATGTTTTACAAAAGGATATAACTCAGAAAGTATTTCAGAAAGTGTTAAGGAATTTTTTTTTTTAAATGAGTAGTAAAAAAGTAATTCAGAAAGTAAATCGGTGCCTTACAAAGACACTTAAAATGGTAAGAAGGAAAATCAAAAGGTTGACCTGCAATATGAAGAAAATTTGCAAATTACGACCAGAAACGTATCGGACCTAGGATTTCGAATTATTTGAAGGCCCAACTCCATTGATTGAGTGTATTTGGGTAATAGACTCAATATGTTCCACAAAGTTGGTTCAAATATCCATGAGGATTAAAAATTAAATTAAAGTTCAGATTTAAATTATGATATTCGAATGATATTACAAATGCAGTTGAGGTTTTCATTGCAGATTTATTTAAGATATTTACAAGATTATTTTAACATGATTTTATGAGGATTTTGGATCAATTTTAAGCACCTAAAGTCGTGTTAAATTGGTTCAACAAAGCTGGAGTTATTTATGGAAGGTAGAGAAGATATGGTCCCTATTTTTTGGAGATATTTGATATGGTGTACAGCAGCTATTGAAATTCGAATTTAAAGGATAAGAATTGTTATATTTGTTAGAGATACATCAGGCCACGTGATTAGAAGATAAATGAGAGATTATATCATATTTAAATTCAAATTTTTGAGTGTTGCAGCAGTCAAACAAGATAAGTCCACATTAACAACTTTCCATGGATTTCGAAATATCTCCAACAACAACTCTATCTTGAAGATACACTTTTAGCCATTGAAGTGAGCATTATATATCAGCAAAGAAAGAAGAAAGAGAGCAGAACTCGGTACGAACAAGTCTATACAATTCTCTAAAAAATACTGCCATAGTGTGCTTGAAAATTCTATAGAAAATTTATGTTGTTGTGCTAATTCTTGAGAATATTTAATCTTGTTCTTTGATTTGGTTTATACATTTTTGTGTGAGGTTGAGAGTTACAAGTAGGCTCAGTAGATTAGTTGTTAGCTTGAGGAAAGCTTGGAGAATCAAGCTGAGTGCTTTGTAGCCAAGTGTTTAGCAAAGACAACTTGTAACTTGATTGAATTTTGGATATAGTGGAACAAACCGGTGTGGAAAGCCGGGTCCCCAGTGTGGAGTTGGAAGAGAGGATGTACGCATAAGGCGGAACCTCTATAAATATCTTTGCAATTTTCTCTACCCTACTCTCTTTACATTTCGTGCAAATTTATTTATGTCCTTATTGTACTGATACAATTCAGAGGGTATTTCAGAGGGTTTACTGGAAATTTGCATAAATCCGAGTTTAATCAAATTAGACTAGAACTTAGTTATATTTGATCTTAATAGTTCTTAATTGATTCTAATCTCAAATATTAACTCAGCCATAATTCATATGATTAATCAATAGGATGTGAATTGAAAGTTTTATAAAAAGCTTTGACTTTTTATTGTATAACCAATTCACTCCCCTCTTAGTTACATTATTGGGACCAACACACCAGTAGCTAAACAAGAACAGTGGGAGAATATATTCCATACGAAGTTCATGGTGAATGAGGCTATTTGTGAAGCTATCATTGATTCGGGTGGTAGCACTAAAATTGTGGCAACTTATGGAGAAATTGTAACTTCTGACTACTCCCTAACCATAACCATATCAGTTGCATTGGATTAGTGATAAAAGATCTGGTCATGTCACTAAGTAGGTATCGGTTCCTATTTCTTAACCAAATTATTATATTGACTTTGAGATGTAGTGCCAATGAATGCATCCCATATTCTTTTGAGGTGTTCGTGGTTATTTGATCGAGATGTGAACCATAATGGTAGGGACAACACTTATTCTATTTTGTTCAAAGGGAGGAGAATTAAGTTGTTTTGTATGAGTCCCAAAGTTGTGAAACAAACACATGAGGACTTGAATCCTCCTAAGAAAAAGTCATTACTGTTGGTGCTAAAAGCAGCTAAGAAGAAATTTGCTATTAGGCAAACAAAGCATATGTCACATGTGGAACGGAGTTTGAAGATGAAGGGTGGTCCTCCTAATCAAGACAACTTTGATCAAGATTTGAGGGAAAAACTTCATGATCCTAGAGAAGATGATAAGAATCATGGATCACTTGGGTGACCACCTGATTTAGAAAGGAAGACAAAATTTGGAAAATCATCAACAACAGAGATCACGCCGCCCATTAATACGGCCGTAATGTTACCTGTAATCTTGATAATGGCTATAACACAAACCGTGGTTGATTTTGATGCTAGACGCATTGTGCCAGAAGAGATCACAGCCTCTATAACGCCCATGATGAAGGTTGTAACTGAGCAATTAACGTTCGTATCTTCCTGGAATGAGAAGATGAATTTTGATTCATAGGGATCATGGCCCATGTCACGGCCGTGATCAACAGGGTTATTTCAGACCTATCATGCTTTATTTTGATGTAACTGTTCAATTAATTTCTTTTGTTTAGTTATTTTACATACATATCCTTACTTGACTTATGGGTATATATTAGGGCTTCTTTCAGATGTAATGGGAACTTTTGAATGTTATCCTTACCTTTGGGTATTTGTCATTGTCCTTTCGACAAATTCTTGATCGTATGTTATATCGATCTACCTTCATTGTTCTAGTCATTGTGTGTCATATCGATTGTTTAGAATAGCTAGTTTGATTTAGTCTTGGTAAGTCATATCCAAAGATTGATTCATCCATATCTTTAATGTTGGTCCCAAAAGATTAACTAAGAGGGGGGAGGGGGGAGTGGTTCGGTGCGCACGGGGAGAGGGGGCGAATTGGTTTTCCAAGTTGAAAATTTAATTCTTTGAAAAATTTAACCAAATTTACAAATCTAGTTAATTAACTTAAATGGCTTCTTAACCTTACTTGAAAACAACAACTTTAATAAACAATATCTTTAGATGAAATTCAGATATGAACAGATACAAAAAGTTTAGCTTAAAACAAAAAAAGAACTCCCAGATTTTAGTCTCTGAATTAATCTCTGATTAGTAAAAATGCTTCTAGATAGTCTCTGATTTAGTCTCTGCTTATAAATTGCACTTCCTGTTACTCTCTGAATTTGTTTATGAAATTAATCCACAAAACAAATAAACACTTAAAATGTATAAAAATTAAAAGAGATAGGGTAGAGAAGATTGCAAAGCTATTTATAAAGGTTCCGCCTTGAGCGTTAATCCTCTCTTCTAGCATGAAGCCGGGAACCCGGTATTCCATATCGGTATGTTCCACTATCCAACAAATCAACAAGTTATAAGTTGTCTTTTGCCAAACACTTGGCCACAAATGCACTTAGCTTGATCCTCCTAGCTTCCTCAAAGCTACAATCAAACTACTGAGTCTTCTTGCAACTATCAAATTCACACTAATTGTGTAAAACAAATCCGTAGGAAAAGAATAAAATTCCTAACAAATTTCTATCAAATAAGAACAATTGAAAAAGATTGAATTTAGCGCAATGAAACTGGGATGAGTATTTGTTCTTCTGTTTTGAAGTCTCTTTCTTTCGTGAAATGATATTCTCATGTTTTTTTATCTGACTTGAATGAATATCTTTTATTCTTGTTGTCTCCAACGGCTATAAGAGATGGATGAACTTGTTGCTGATTTTTTTGCTTTGACTTCGGATAAGCCTTGCTGGTCGTTTTTCATCTATAGCTTGGATAGACTTCAATTCCATTAATGTCGCTGGTCATCTTCATCTGATAATGTGGCTCTATTCAAATGTTCATATTTGAATTATCTTTGTTGTAGATATCCTTGAAAGATTGATTACTTTGTTTCTATTAAAATATCCTACGAAAATAGCACTTTATCAAACTTGATATTAATCCATTTCGAATTTGAATTCTTCCTGATCTTGAGTAGATTTGTTTTTGTTAACAAACTAAGTCAGATTCTCTTCTTACTATATACTGTCACAAGATTATATGTGAACTTCTTGTCGTGATCCTCCAATCTTTGTTGAGACATAAATTCTTCAATAAATAATCCTTAATCTATATAATTTAAATCTCCTTTGGATAATTGAACCGACTTGTGGAACATAATTGAATGCATTACCTAAATACATTCACTTTGGTGCTGGGTCTTCAATTTATATTGCTTAGAAAATCATTCGTCCTTCATAATCATGATTTTTACATATCTCAAAAACTTTGTAAATTACCTTCTGAAACAACTTTTGATCGGTATTCAACCCTTTGTGGTCGTTATAATTACTTTCTGAAACATTTTCTGATCGATATACAACCCTTTGTAAAACACTGATTTTCCTTCTAAAACACTCTCTAAAAACTTATTTGTAGATGAAAACCATTGTTAAACATTCTTTGAAACACTTCCTGAGTTGTGTCCTTTTGTAAACATTTACATAAAATCTTACTTGATTATTGCACACTTAATGAATTTTGTTAGTACACACTTAACACTTTTTGTTTTCATCAAAATCATCATTGAGAGAAACCAACATTTAATTTTCTATATCATCGCATAATTCATCATAAACCTTAGTTTGCAATTGCAAGCATTAGATCCGCGAATCAATCGGATTCCATTGTATCCGTACCATAAGGTATATATCGATCACAAAAGCTTAAAGATATATTTACTCACAGAGAGTTAAATATGAGACAAAGAAAATGGTTGGAGTTAATAAAGGATTATGATGTAGATATTCAATACCATTCGGGGAAGGCAAACATAGTGGTAAATGCTTTAAGTAGGAAGAGAAATAGAAATCAGACAATCTTAATCACTTCAAAGCGACGTTTGTTAACTGACATGAGAAGATTGGAGTTAGAATTTATGACTAGACAACTGGGGATAAGACTGGCTAACTTCCATTTTAGCTTGCTATAATAGAAATGATTGACGCAGCTTAGATGGGTGATCTTAGTATCTAAGAGATAAAAAAGACAATGGATGTGGGTAGAGCAGTCGAGTTTTATATGGATAATGAAAGTGTTATGAGATACAAAGGGAGATTATGTGTACCAAACCATGAAGAACTGAAAAAGAAGTTATTGAAAGAGACATACTATTTCGGTTATTCCATCCATCCCGAAGGGAATTAGATGTATCATGATTTGAAGAAGATATACTGATGGAATATCATGATTTTTGTTTCTAGGTGTTTGACTTATCAAAATATAAATATTGAATACCAGAAACTAGCAAACGAATTGAAACCTTTACCTATGTTAGAGTGGAATGGGAATGACTTACAATAGATTTTGTAACGGTGCTACCCAAGATAAGGGAAAAGTTTAACACGATATGGGTAATTGTAGATCGACTCACGAAAACGACACACTTTATACCTATCAAAATAGGATATAAGTTAGAGAAGTTGGCATAACTGTACGTTAAGGAGATTATGAGGCTGCATGGTGTACTTGTATCTATAGGTTTTGATAGGGACACTAGGTTTATGGGAAGATTCTGGTGGAGTTTGCACAAGGCCTTGGGGATTAAGCTAGATTTTAGTACGACTTATCACTTACAAATAGAAGGGCAGTCAGAGAGGACAATCCATACTTTAGAGGACATGTTGAGAGCATATGTATTGAACTTTGGAGGCAGTTGGGATGGACATTTGCCTAAGGTGGAGTTTGCCTATAATAACAGCTATCACACATCCATTGGCATACCATCATATGAAGCATTGTATAGGAAGAAGTGTAAGTTGTTGATCCATTAGGACGAAGTAGGTGACAGGTAAATTTTAGGGCCAGAGCTTATATAAGATGTAGTTGATAAGGTGAAGATCATTAGGCAAGGATTGTAAGCAGCTTAAAGCCGTCAAAAAAGTTATGGTGTACAGAGCATAGACTATTAAATTTTTAAAAGGGAGAACATGTATTACTGAAAATATCACCTATGAAGGAAGTAATCAGATATGGGTTAAGAGGTAAGTTAACCCCAGGTACATAGGACCTTTTGAAATTCTAGAGAAATTTTAGAATGTTGCTTATGGATTGCCATTACCACTGAACTTGGATGGAGTATATGATGTATTCCATGTATCTATGTTGAGAAAATTTGTGCCAAGCTCGAATCAAGTGATAGATTTTGAATCGTTGGAGGTGCAATTGGATCTCACTACTATTGAGAGGCCAGCAAGGATTGTTAATACTAAAGAGTAGATTTTGAGAAGATGAGTAACCAAATATGTGAAAATACAATGGATAAGTTAGGCAGAATGGGAATCTACATGGGAATTGGAGGAGGAGATGGGAATAAAGAATGAGCTTTTCAATAATCCAAGTAACTTTTGAGGATGAAAGTTTCTTTTTGGACGGGAAAAAATGTAATATAGAATAAAATATACCATAAAGGACACAAGAGTGTAATTTCACCAATTAAAAAGAGGGTCCATATTGTCACTTCAAATTAAGTATTTATATTAATAATAATAGACCCTCCTACCTAAACTGACATTTTTTCTATTCTACAACAGTTTTTCAAAGCCTTAAACCATAGAATTCCCTTCTTGGTAGTATCTCCATTGAAGCAACAATAAGAGGCTAAGAGATCAAGGTAAGTTGTCCACCTTTCTTTGTCCTTTGACAATCCTAAGAGGAATTCTTTTCTAACTTGCACTTTCAGAGTAAAGGTGCTCGTGTTTGAGAGAAAGTTGTTGATTTTATGGTTGTAGATTTGCAAACGAGGAGGAGAAGAATTAATTAATCGTAGGTGTATTATTAGAAAAGTAATTATATGTCGTTATTTATGACTTTTGGAGTTTTATTTATTTAAGGATCAATGAAAACATGTTTTAGGACTTTTTCTTGTATTTTGGAGCGAGAAGGGTATGAGTGGGGTTTACGATAGTGATCTCATCTGAGTAGTAAAAATTTGAACATCATAGGCCTATCATAGTCGTGAAAGCTACGAAATCATTAACGGAGCCTTCCCTACATCCGCACATCACCCCAATACCCCCCCCCCCCTACCCCCACACACACACACACCCACACCCACACCTACACACACACCTAATCATGGACATCATCTAGAGGGTGATGGTTGTTACTCCCCTTCTTACAAGTGTGACAATATGTTTTTCTTCTCTTGAGCGTATCATGCCCTCCATCACGGGTGTAATCAACAAGGTGATGCTATAATCTTGATTTACCTTTTTAATGATCTTCCTAAACACCTAAACCTTTAGGTTAAAATCAGGTATAGTTAAATCTAAGTAAGATTGTATATCTAGACCTAGAATAGTAATAGCTATTGATAACTTAGGAAGCTAGATAACTTTAGGGGTATGTTTTCCTTCTTGACTTAAGGAACAAGTTAGTAGTGTTATGTATCGTGTTCAGGTGATTCCAATAGATTTGAGTCTATTGTTCCAGACGTCGAACCAAGTACGTCATTACATTGTTTGTTGTTTGTGCGTTTTAGTATCTAAAATGGATTAATCATGTATTGGACTTTAAATCATGTTTTGCTACTTGTGTTTGGCTGGGCTTAGTAGATCGGAAGTATCGGTGATGCGAGGGTGGTACTCTGATGATCCTTATATGACGTTGTCTTAAGTGGAGTTGTATCTAGGAATAATTTCAATAGATTTGGTGAAAACGGTTACGGTTCTTAAGGTACTGGGACTAGCCAGTACCAAATATATGTATATATATTATACATTTGTTGTAAAGTCATGAGTTCCTCTAGGTTTAGGGTTAAACACGAATAATCCTAAGCTATGTTGGCTAATGGCCTAACATTTTAGATAATGAAAACATAATTGTTGCATTAAATATCATGCCGCATGTGAATGTATGTGATGATTATTCATGTGTGTGCTTGTAGTTTTGGCGTATTAGGCTTCGAATCAATCCTTCTTAATCTTTTTTAGGAACAGGTGAAGAGTTTTTAGTGCATGACTTGTCGAGATATGATGTATTTGTGGATTATGAGGATGACGATAGTTGACCAGACTATCCAACAGAGTTATGATCAATTGGAATTTATATGAAGTTCGCTAATCTTTCATTAAGACATGATGTTTAGTATTTTGAATCTTTTGTAATATACTAAGTTTGATTTTCTTTTAGGATAGATATGAAATGGATATAGTTTATTCTTATGTTTTTTATTTTGAAATGATGAAAATTTAACGAAACTATCTTAATTGTGAATCTGGAGTTGATGTATACTATTTGGGGATGTTAGCAGGTTTTTGAGCCCTAATGTGTCACCATCTTAGGATGATAAGTGGTGGGTTGATAATGTACTAAGATTAGGGAGTTACAATAATCATAAGACACCAACATTTTTAACCACTTTGTGTTTCTAAATATTTTTTCTGCATAACACACCTTAAAATATTTGATTGTGCAATGAGCAACTTGTCCTCGATCACAAAGACCATCACTTAGTCTCAACCTAATTATCAATGTTCGGTAAGTGAAGGGATGCAAAATAATGAGAATAATGCAACATGTCTAATTGGATAAAGTCAAATAGAGTTATAATTTGAATTGAAAGGTGATCAATCATTGTCTACAAGCAATAGCAATTTATCATAAACACAACTTAGACTAAACAAATAGGGTTAACTACTGCACAACATACATGTAATTTAGGTACAATCACATGCGGTTCACTCACTTATAGCTCTTCGTAAAACATAATAATGATAAATTAAATCAAGATATGTATAGGAATTATAAGAAATTTAATTTTTTGTGTTTTAACATTACAACATTTTATGTTTCTAGTAACAGTACGTAATTTACAATGACTATGTGTCGAGCTTGGATTTTTCATTTTCAAGTTTAATTTCTTTTAATTCAATTTGTACCAAATCCTAACCCATTTGGTACGAACTCTCGACTAGGAATTATAAGAAATTTAATTTTTTGAGAACATTTTAGAGTCGCCACCTGATCGAGATCAGGAAAAAATTGTAAGTTAGAATCAATGAGTTAGTTGATCCTAACTTAGCTACAATTCTACAAAAAAAAAAAAAAAATGATTTAAAACCAAATTTATAAGCCATAAATTTTTGGATTTGGGGGACCCCTATTAAAACCATATGATTACCACTTAAAATTCATAACTTAAAATTTATCCTTTTCACGCTCAAAATGAATCAAATTTTAAAACTATGATATTTATAACTTATCGTCAAAACTTACAAAATATACAAGGAATTAATTCAAAATGAATAATAAAACCAAAAAAAAAAAAGAGGTTTTTCATTTTTTATGTTGCCACAGAGGTGCCTATGTACTCACTAATCAAGATCATATTTTACATAGTTTTTTTATGAAAACTTTAATTTGTTGGTGTTTTCTATCTTTTGAAATATCTGCAATTTAATTTTATTAATTTTTCAATTTTTGTAAAACTTTGTTAGGTATAACCCTATAAGCTACCAAGTTGATTTTTCTTTTTTAGAAAATAGGATTTTCTATGTGTCAAAAAGTTCTTTTTCCTTTTAACATTTTTTTAATTTTTTTATGTATTTATATGTATTAGCATACACTCACAACAAATATATATATATATATATATTAATATGCCTATACTACACCTATATATTTTTTTGGGTTTTTCTATTTTAACAAAATTCATTCATTTTCTTTTCTTTTTTTATATATAATAATAATAAATTGAACTTACTTGGTTTTGGACGCACGTGTAAGATCTCGGATTTGAGTCGGATCTAGGTTGGGTTTTGGGTTGGATCTTGGGCTTAACTCTTAGTCTAGTAGCGGGTGGCCAGCGGTGCTAGATCAAGCGTCTTCGATGGCTAGTGGTGGCGACGAATGCATCAGATTGGTCAAGTAGGGGTTACTAAGCAATCTATTGGTAGCAATCTAGATCAAAAGCAGTCGTAAGGGGTGGTTTGGATCTCTAGATTGTGGCAGTCGATGTGAAGGCTATTGGAGATGGTGGGGATGTTTCGAACAAAGGGGAAAGCTACTAGCTAAAGCTTTCACTACTTATCACCTTAGTTTACTCCGATTTAGCTTTGATTGGGAGCGATTTTGGAAAAAATTGAAATTGAAACCCTAAAACTTCAAAATTTGATTTGAAGCTTATTGGAGAGAATTAGGTAAAATGGATGCTTTATTTGTGTTTTTGAATGCTTGTTGATGTTCTGAACTAGAGAATCGACCCCTATTTATACTATTTAGGGGTGGAATTAGGTGAAATGAATTCAAGAAATGGGTAGGTAGCATGTACACAAATTCCATCTTCTCAAATTGTTTTAATGAGACTTGATCCTACTAAGCTTTTGGAAGGAGGATAAGGAGCTTAGTTATGGACTTCTAGAAGCTTAAAATGGCAGTTAAGATCAAATTCGAAGTATCCCATGTCTACTTCAAATCCCCTTTATCAATTTGGTTCGAATTGGTCGAAAAATGCATCTAAAATGAGCTCAAAAAGAGCTGATCGCGTAGAAAAAAAAGGTGGATCTAAGGAAATGATCATGGGTAAGTAAGAATAATATCACCAAAAGAATCTTATGCGGATATGCAGAATTTAAAACTAAGTCTTTACAATAAAATTTAAATAATATCACCGAAAGAATCTTAAGCGGATGTACAGAGATCATGGGTACAAAAGCAAGTGATCCTGCGAATACAAAAATCTATAGGGATGTGAGCTTTACTAGCTAAGTAAGAACATTCCTAGTTTACCATACTTAGAGCAAAGATATCAAACAAGTTTAATTATTCAAGCAAGTGAAATTCAACAGACACATGAGCATATAAGACATATGGTTCTCCGGGAATCATATGTTGAATGAATTTATGCCCCTCATTCGGGGTTAGGTATATTGGCCAATTACAACCAACAATTTTAATAAATAGATTTTATAGTTCTTACTGGCTACTATCCGCTATCAAAAGCTTATAGATGTTACCAGCTACTACTCGCCACATGCAGATACGACTGGTTATGCTGACCACCATTATTATGCCCTTGTCCCACCAAATATATAATAGTGAATGTAATGAGACTCAATTCGTGAAGTGCATGAATAAGTTTTATTAAGATTCTAGAATTTAGTTATAATGTCTTGAGGGTGATCATACAATTTCAGATACTATAGTAGAGCATACAATTTATTATAGGCAATTCGAGACTCGATATGCTTAGCGTGAATTCACTAATCATTATAAATCACATGCACTTCTCCATTTCATCTTTTCCTATTCCTAATGCCACTAAATTGCAAACACAAACATAAGTATGAAAAAGGGAAGAAGTAAACTCACTCGGCCTTGTCTTGACAGTAGCTTCCTTAATCAAAGTAATTCTCGGGATAGCAAGTGTCGTCCTGTTCGGTTCCTAGGTAAAAGAAATACCCAAAGTGAGTATTTCATAGAATTTCTATTTAAATTTTCTAACTCTATCTTCTATTTGCAGTAAAATTCGGATTTGTGAAAATTCCAACTTAAAATGGTCATAACTTGCTCATTTTAACTTGGAATTTCGCATATTATATGTCATTTTATACCTAATAAAAAATATCTATCTATTTCTAAGGTTATTTTACTATAAAATGTCATTTTGGTCCCAAAAAAGTAGGGTACAGATTCATTATGAAATTACCCACCATTAAAATACAATTTTCCAAACTTTTCTTCATCCAAAAATCCTTAAACAAATATATATATATATATTTGTATAGTTGATAAATATTTTGAATATATATGTATATGTATATATATATAGACTCATATTGCATGCATGATTTTAGTGGTGTCGTCTCAACATTGATTTTTCATAAAACAATTTATCTTTAAGAGTTTGAAAGATTGAGACTTTAAAAATTTTACTTTAAGTTGTTGGAAGGAAAACTAAAAATTCTTGGGCTATAATAAGTTAGTGCTTTCTTATTATAATTTCATTTTCTAAGTTTTTCAAAGATAAACTAATTTTCAAAAACTTGGTCTTTTAGGATATCTAACAATTTTTTATTTCTAGTAATTGGAAATTGAAGTTTCCAAATTTTTTTCCCTTATGTTGTTGATAGTCTCTAATGTTTTGAGTTGTGTTACATGTATATTTTATCTTCATATTTATATCCTTCTACTTCTTAACAAATAAGTTTATCATTTTTAAAACTTTCTCTCTTTGGCTAATCTTATTTCTCTAAGTAGGTTTATAAACTATTCAGTCGATTTTACCTTAACTTTGAAAACTTATCTAGTTCTTAGTCTTATTATGAAGTTGGTAAAAATTCTCATAATTAATTTTATATGAAAAATTTGCATAGCAAAGAATTATCATCATTAAAATTTTAAACCATAATTTTAATGTTATCATTTTGAAAAGAAAGTGTATATCCGCTTAGTTAGATCCTTGAAGAAATCCTCTTTATTAATACTTTGAAATTTCATGATGAGCTTGTATAAATTTTTGAAAATAATTTATTAAGAACAATTTTCTAAGTCTTGATGGAAAAATATTTGCTAAGTGACAAAATTCATTTTAAAGAGAGTTTAGTCTTATTTTCTTTATTAAAGAAAGAATCCTTATCTACTTTTATCAAGACGACAACATCTTAATCATGCTTGAATATGATTATGTAGCCATAAAAAAGATGGGAATAACACATAATAAGATAAAAAGAGATATAAGAAGCAAATAAGCATAATAGCAATGTCAAGTATTGGGAGCCGTAGCTTCATCAAGACTTTCTGAAACTAAGAATAAACTAGTTCCAAAAAGAAAAGAAAAGAAAAGAAAAGAAAAGGAAAAAAAAGAAAAAAACATAATAGTAAGAGTAATATTAAGATGTTAGGTTAGTGAACATTTGGGTTCTAAGAAATGTAGATATGCATATACATAATACATATATATGGAGTTAGATTAAAGCAACAATAATAATATAACAATGTAATAACAAGATAATATGGCAATAACAAAGAGAATATTTAAGCATGAACAAGAGCAAAACATGAACATATTGTTACTTTCTTAACACCATGGTTTTAGGAAACACACACTATGGTCATGTAATGTTACATGACATGAAGAAGAAATATTATGAATTTTTACCTGAGATTTATGTGGAGATGGATGAAGAAGGAATTTGTTGTTGGTTATATGAAGATAGTAATGGAATGGGAAGAAGAGGGAGTTGGGAACAAAATTATTGAAGAGAAATTTTTGTAGAGAGAGTTTTGTGGAGAGAATTTGGAAAAGTTTTATTATATAAAGTGAAATGTGTGAAAGGAATGAAGGGAGAGGGGGTATTTACAGAGTTTTGTGGAGGGAAATTAGAGGTAATTAAATAAAATGAAAAAGAAAAATAAATAGGTAGTAAGAGAGAGAGGTGGTGCCAGTTTTGCATGGGAGAGGGAGACATTTTATTTGTTTTGTATTTTTGTTAATGAAAAGTAATTAAAAAGTAAGATATGATATGTGTAAAGATTTATGGGGAAAGAAACTTGTAAGAAATAGCTGTATGGGTTGTAAGAGTAGGTAGTAAGAAAAAATAGAGATAGATGAATACTGTAGAATAGTGACATGAATAGTATACAAAACAAATTAATAGCGGTAATAAAGAAAATAGGTGTAAAAGAACGATATTTGAGATTTTTAGTTTTTGAAAAATTATAAAACTAATTTTTTTAAATCCTTATATTATTATGAGTCTAGTGGTGTCATTGAAATATTTTTACCATCTCAAGCTTTGGGACGTGTTTTTCGAGAACTGATCTCGTTTGGGTTCAGACCGAATTAAATTTTGACGAATCTGATCTATTTATGCTTTACTATATTACTACAAACTATAATCTACAATTATCTAGATTTTATTGATCTAAGGTTCAGAGCGTAAGATTGTTGAATCTAAACACTATGGTTTGCTGTAGATTTTGTTGATTTTTAGGGTTTTCGGTTTACTTTTGATTCTAGGGTTAAGCATAAACTTCACATAAAATCTAGGGGTTTACAGCGTGTGCACAATACATACTCCATACGCGCAAGCACGTGTATCCCACGCTCCAAGCATAAAATTTTTTTTTGCCTCCACGCGAATTCGAAACTAGGTTGTATCTGTATGACTTATCCAACAGGCTGTTGGGCTAATGCCTTGGTCATGTTGGTCACTTAAATAATATTTGAGTGACTCATATCAAGGTCGAAAATGTAATTTCTTTAATTTTTAATTTTTCTTTTATATTTTTTTCCTTTTTTCTTTTGGATCATATTTTACATTACTTATTTTTTTCCTTTTTATATTTTTGTGCAAATATTCTATTTACTATTTTTTCTTATATTTTTTATTTTTTATTTTCTTTTTTTTTATTCGACTTGACTATTATTACACGTATTACTACTATTATTATTCCAAGGACAAAAACGAGGTGCCTACACTATGCATTTGCCATTGAATCACTACAGTTTTGGATGCTAAATTTAAAGAGGTCTCTTTCTCTTTTTACTAGAGGTAAAGCTTTTCTCTCTTGGAAAATCAATTTCATTGATGTGGAACAACTACAACTCCCCAATGGTCCTGTTTCTCGAAAAACAAAATTTGACTTCTTCTTAACTCCCTTATGGTGGTTAGCAAGAGAAAATGAAGGTTCTTGATCCTATTAGGTTTCCATATGCAATGAGCAAGAAAATTTCAATTGCTACTTCTAATCGTTTTAGGAAAATGATCTTCTTGCTGCGTCTTAGGTTTGCATAAACAAACCTTTTGTGTACGTGAGCAGATAGGTAGGTGAGGTAAATGGTAATTTTAATTGTATTTTATTTTATTTATTTTTTCTTTTTTCCATATTAGTATAATGGTTGGCTAAGTCTTACATGTTCAAAAGTGAAGAGATGAAAAAAATGAATTTGTTATGTAATATTTCCTAAAAGTTACTTCAAAGTATTAACTAGTTTCCATAATAAATACTACCTCAATATTTTCAAGGGTTGAACTTTTAATTCCCATGGACCCCCCTCTTCTTTTTTTCTTTTTTCTTTTCATAAATCAAAAACCTTATAGTCAGATGAGAGGGTTTTTATTCAAATACCTACTAATAATGAAGAATTGTACTTATAATTGGAGACAAAGTTTGTATTTTACCACAATGTTAGCTCACTCTCTTCTAATGAATGTTTGTGATGATGTTGAAGTGAACTATAGTGAAAATTTCCCTATTGTGGGATTATGAAAAAACAACAAAAAGAATGGAAGGCAGAGCGACAAGCTTGGTGATGCATCCCGTCGTACTATAACATCTTATGCTTTCAGCAACTATACCAACATGTTGCTACTAACTTTTTAAAAATATAATTTGCAATTATTACTATATACTTACAATTGAATCATTATCACTTTGGATGCTAAATTAAAAGCCTCTTTCTCTTATTGTTGGTGCTAAATCTTTTCTCTCTCGAAATAATTTATTTCATTGATTTAATGCGACGGCAACTTCCCATTGCTCTTGTTTGATGAAAAATAAAATTTGCTTTCTTCTTAACTCCCCTCTCATGGTTGGAAAGAGAAAATGGAGGTTTTTTTTAAATCTTTTTTGGTTTCAATATGCAAGAAGGAAGAAAGTTCTCAATTAACATTTTTTTTTCTGGGTGGGGAGGGTGTTGTGTGTGGAGAAGAAGAAGAAGAAGAAGAAGGGAATAAAAACAATAATGGGTTCCATGTATTACCTTTCCACTTGAACCCTACCTAATGGAGTCTCTTCTACCATGATATTTTGGCTGTAAAGAACCATGATGTACACAACAAATAGTGGATTGCATTATGTATTGAAAAATATAAAACTAACTATAAAAATCTAATTTGCAAAAACTATCTACTTATTGTTAAATCATTATCATTTTGGATACTAAATTGAAAGGGATAATGAGAAAAATGATACTTGAACTTTTGCAAAAAGAACAATTACGTACATGAAGTTTGGTTTTGAATACTTGAATAAAATTTTCATGGGCTTTTTTCATACCTCATTTTATTTGCTTGAGGTATGAAAAAAGTTAACAAAAACTTCATTCAGCTACCAAAATTATAAAAACCAAACTTCAAGTTGAAAAAAATCAACGAAAACTTTGTTCAGTTATTAAATTATTCAAAACTAAACTCTAGGTACCTAATTATTCTTTTGTGAAAGGTGAGATACCATTTTCATCATTGACACAAATTTAAAAGGCCTCTTTCACATATTATTTTTTCTTCATCTTTTCTTTCTCAAACTAATAGATTTTACTAATCTGATGTAACCATGACCTCCCAAGTCCCGATGCTCCTATTTCGACAATCAAAATCTAGCTTCTTCTTAGCTTCCCTATCATGGATGGCAAGAGCAATTTTGGCTGCACAAAACCATTATGTACATAGCAAATGAGAGATTGCATTGTAGACTAAAAAATATGAAGCTAACCTTGCTATAAAAATCTAATTTGTAAAAACTATACACCTATCATTGAATTATTGTCATTTTGGATGCTAATTTTTAAAAGGCCTCTTTCACCTATTATTAATTATACATCTTTTCAAATTATTGATTTCATTGATTGACTATAACCATGACCTCCTAACTCTCCTATTTCTTGACAATCAAAATTTGGCTTCTTTTGAACTCCCCTATCATGGATGGTAATCATTTTGGCTTTCCATATGCAAGGAAGATACCTTTCAATTACTACTTTCAATCATTTTTGGAAAATGCTTGGTGAAAAAAAAAATCATTTTAGGAAAATGATCCTATTACTGCATTTGGGTAAGTTTTATGTGTGCATCAAACAAAATCCTATAGTATATGTGAGAAGGTGGGTAAGGTACACAGTAATTTTATTTGTTCTTTATATTTTTATTTTTTCTTGTTTATATATTAACTTAATGGTTGATGAAGTATTGAAAAAACTCATAATAGGTAAATATTTGACATTAGTTTGAACAATTCTATGCTAATAGAAACAAATGCATATGCTTATGTGGAAAATTTTATGATCTCGCTATTAATTTTGATGGAATCAATCCTGTCACCAATCAACGAATCACACCATACCTAACTATGGTCAAATAACTAAAATATTTAATATTCCATTTACTATATTTATTATAACGGTTAGATTAATGATGAGACGTTCTCATCGATGGGATCATAGAAACTCCATGCTTATATAGGACCAAAACTTGTTATGCAATTTCCTCCAAAAATTTTACTTCAAAGTATTCTCAAGCTTCCATAGTAAAACAACATTATTCGTGTATTTTATCCAAAAACATAACAACCAATCAATATACCATTGGGGCATGGCAAAGATCCTTGATACTGCTAGAGTTCTTGTAACATCTACAAGCATATAAATAAATGTCAAATCATAAAAGCATTTCACTTTATTTGATCTCACTTAAGAAAAAAAAAAGAGTAAAAAGGCATCATAAATTGAAGAAATTCTTTATGATTAATTGTCAAGGGAAAGAGCGTTGGGATAAAAACTGAGACTATTAGATTCACAGGATCATTTATTTATAATATGATTATCATGAGGTAAATTACATAAGAAAATCCTAGAATATCCTAACATTTGGCGGTAAGTTTATTTAAGATCCTAATGTTTTGAAAAATTCAAAACAGGTCCCAACGTTTGGAAAAGTGTCTTCTGAGTTTTAATGAAACATTTCTCCTATTGATACAAGTTAATGGAGACCTTATAAGAAAGGTTTTCTAAATTTTAATAAAATATTTCTCTTGTTGACACGTGTCAATGGAGACTTCAATCGACCTAATTCTCCAAATATTGCGACCTCCTTTTGAACCACTAAAAAACATTGGGATCTCAATTGACCTATTTCTCCAAGCATTGGAACCTCTTTTGAACACTCAAAATATTAGGATCTTAAATGAACTTACCTTAAAATATTGAGATCTTCTGATGTAATTTACTTGATTATCATGTCATTCATGATAGGGTATATTTTTTCATTTATCCCAAGTAAACGAGGCTCTTCTTCCCCTCCCCCCTTCTCTTTCTTATTTGGCTTGAGATGAGAGAGGAATCGAGGAAAGGAGAGTCATAAATGTAAACTATTTAGAATAATATTGTTAAAGTTAGTAACTATTAGTCGCATTACTATGTTTTTCCCTCTACCACCTGACTTGTCAACTTTTCTAAGATACAACATGTAAATAATCAACTTGTCTAGTTAATGAAGTAACAGTAGGATAAATTACTAACTTGCCTCCACTTATAAGTTTAGTTATTCACTAATAGTAAGTACCCGAATAAAAACCATCTTATCTTACAATAAGATTTTTGAATTCTGAAAAGAAAAAATAAGGGGTGGGGGGTGTTACTTCAAGTTCAATCCTTACAAATATTGCAGTAATATTTCCTATCTAAGCTAATTTGCACTTAGAAGTAATTTTTAAAAGAAATTGCACAATAAATTTCCCTTATGCACAAGCATTTGCATTTTTGTTATATTAGCACAAAATTGGTCATACTACGTTCAAGTCTTTATTCATTATGGGGTTTTTCATTACTTCACTTTTTGGACATGCAAGGCTCAATTAAGCGCTACAGTAAACTTGGGAAAAAGAAAAATAAAAATTAACAATCATCGTGTACTTCACTACCTCCTTATGTACATATTTGGATTTTATCTAATGCACACATAAAATGTAGCAAGATGTTCATTTTGCTAAAACAATTGAAAGTAGCAATTGAAAAGTTCCTTCCTAATTGCATGAGGAAACCCAAAACAATCACGAACCTCTATTTCTCTTCTAAACCATGACAGAGGAGTTGGGATGAAGCTAAATTTTATTTTTCAAGAAATAGGAGCATTGGGAAGTTATGATTACGCCTAATCAATGAAATTTATTATTTTGAAAGAGAAAAGATGTCACGCCCCAAATGGTACCTTACATGTAACAGTGCGCCACATGCTAAACAAGACTTAGGATTCACTACCGCAATCATTCAAAAGTCTTGTATTAGATGCAAGGTGTTCCCTTACGATAATAGAATACATATACAGTTGGAGATAGATAGTTTAACTTAATAGAATAAGCATAAAAACATAAACCACAGATATCTCATAATCATTTACAAAATACTAAGGGGCATTTCTCCCACAAAATAATAAGTCCATATATTAGTTTATAATAACAACCCGAGCGTTTAAGGTTTCCTATGAAAGTCTATACAAAGTTAATCATAAAATTTTAAGGGAAACTCTAAACTTCACATTACTTGATCTGGCTAAGTCTGAGGACGCAACTATAGGTACGGGAACTGCATAAAAAATAAGCTATGGGGGTATAAGTTATGCTAGCTTAGTGAGCTTCACTTCTAAAATTAAATGCTCAATCCAACAATGAGGCAAACAAGTTATATTAAACACTTATATAAAATACACAAGCACGTGAACATACAATACATAAGACTTTCCGGGAGTCCTATGTTGAATGGATTTACACCCTCCATTCGGGGCTAGGTGTTTCATGCACATACGACTATAGATTTCAATTTTTCTCTCATTTATTTAGTAGTTGTTTCAGGTGCCCATCCACTCGTTAATTATGTAGTTGATTCAAGTGCCTGCTCCACTTCCATTTTAATTCAGGCGACCTTGCACCAATACTCGAGTTTTCAGGCCCACCCGTTGCCTAGCTATTATGCCTTTTTTCTCACAAAGATATAACAACAAATGTCATGTGACTCAATATATGTTACGCATAAACAATTTAGTTATATGGTCATGGCATATTATTTAAGTGAATTGTAGGCGATCATAGAGATTTCAGACACTTCAATTCTATACTAAATCATATAAGTATTTATAACGATTCCCATTTCGATATTCTTATCATCAATTCAACCAACTAGGATTCACATGCACATTCCAATTTTATCTTGTCCTAATTCTAATGCCACTATTATTACAAGAAAAATCATAAGCATGTAATTTAAAGAAAGTGAACTCACTCGGCCATGAACATCGATCTCTAATAGTAGGAATCCGGAGACAAGAATTCTTCTGCTTCAAGGTCATCTAAACGAAAGAAATACCCAAAAGAGTATTTCAAACCATAACTAATTCCGACCTATTAAATAAAAACTCTTAAGTTCATAATTTTTGTGGTAGATGGAAATCCCAACTTAAAATGGCCATAACTTGGTCATTTTAATTCGGAATTTCGCAAATAAGCTATCGATTTCTATCTACTTCGAAATATCTATCTATTTATGATGTTATTCCTAAGTTTTGAAAACTTTTAGGTCTTGGAAAGCTCAGATCAGATCTGTTCAGTAGCTAAAAATTGCACTTCTGAAATTGTTTTGTGAAATTTGCATTGTTTCTACCAAGTATTTTATATATGCATGCAATATCTACAAATTATTGTCATGAATGGCATGATATGAGCTATCTATATTTATATCCTTAATGATTTTTGGTTAAAAACAATTTTTGGAAAACTTTTACTTTGCAACAACTTCAAGAACACTTGGTTAAGAAAAACTATCTTTATCTATTTGAAAATCATCCATATTTTTACTAAGATAAAGCCTTGGTGACCTATATGCCTAATACCTTCATTATCTTAATAAAATTATTCATTTAGGGGTTGTAAAATAGATGTTCAAATAAGGGTTTGGCTTAATTACGAATTTTACAAAATTTTAAGAAATGAGAATATTGTTTGATCCATGTTTGAAACCTTTCCTTCGTTTTAGGATTATACTTTGATAAAATCCATTTATTCTTGTCAAAATTAAGTCTTTATTACATCTATTCCCTAAGGCTTCTATTTTTCTATTAAAATCCTCATTTTGGCATTTGGAAATAGGTGTTTAAATGGGAGTCATTTCTAGATCCGAATTTTGAAACTTGTGGTTGAGATTATTCTTGTGTAAAACTCATTTAATCTTTCTAAAATTAAGTCATAACCAAACATAATCCCTAAGGCTTCCATTTCTTTAATAAAACTCTTGTTATAGGGTTGGAAAATAGGTATTTACTTGGCATTTCACCCTAGTTACGAATTTCAAGTTCTTATTGGGGTTGAAACAAGTTCTAACTTATCTTTTATAACATTTTTCTTGTTTTGAAAATTTCTCTAAGTAAAACTAAGCTCAACTTATAAAAATCATTCCTTTATGATACCTATCCCCTAAGGCCTTCATTTTAAATGTAAGATCTTCATTTTGGAGTTGGAAAATAGGTTTTCTAAATAGGTTTCTTTTCCCATCCGAATTTCCAAAAACCATTTTTGTTAAAACTAAAATAGACATTGAACTTTTTAATATATTCTCATCATTATCAAGCTACTACAAGTCTTTTATGTACATAAGACAAAAATCTATGGCATTTATGTACTCTAAACAAATAGATCTACTATAATATTCATGTCATGGATGCAAATGCAACGTCAACACTATGTACATGAGTTTAATGAAGGAGTATATGTACAAAATATCCATAAGAACAACATAAAGCAATATTATAGCAAAATAATAGTAGACCAACTTAAATATAGAGATCCACAATATTGTGATGGCAAAAATATCATGCTTAAGTGTTTCCACATTCTTAACATAAAGTTCATAGGGATTTTAGTGGAACCACACATGTATGATCTTACCATTACATGTTTTATTGTGGTAAGGTTTAGATCTATTACCTATTTAAGGTTTAGAATAAGAAAAACTTGAAGAAAAATTGTGTGTGTGTGTAAGGGAGGGGGAGAGGCTCACAGCAAGAGAGGGGAGAGAGGGAGAGAAAAAGACTTTGCCAAAAGTTTGATTTTGTGATAAAAGTGAAAGGTAAAAGAGAGATTATATAGGAAGAGAATTAGGGTTTTGTATGATTAAATAAGGAAGAAAAATTACACAAAATGAGAGAGAGGACAAGGAAGGAGGGCTCCAATTCTAGCTTAGGAAGAGAGAGAGAGAGATGTGAGTTTATTTGGTGTAATAAAATTCAAATTTAATAGGAAATTTTAAGTAATAAAAAGTATTGGAAAAGTAAATTTGTAAGGAAATGATGTACGGTTGTAAGGATATAAGAATAGGGTGTGGGTGGTTGTACTTGGTGAATAGTGTGATAGAAATAAAAAATAGATTAGACAATTAAATTACCGGTAGTAATGAAAATACGATAAAAGACTATAACTTTAATTTTTATAAATCGAAAAATTCTTGTAATTATATTTTTGAATTCCTTATTAAATTTTGGTTTTAAAGAGTCCTATATAATATTTTTCTATTTTTGAGTCCCGGGGACTGGTTTCCAAGAACAGATCCCGATCAGGTTCGAAAAGAATGCATTTCTCTGTAATATAATCTTTTTATATTTTGATATATTATTTAGGGTTATATTCTAGAGCTAACTCATTTTTATTGTTCCGGGGTTTCGTTCTAGGGATTGCCGAACTTAGGGTTTCCAGGTCCAACTAGTCCTAGGGTATTCTTTTAGGATTTCGGTTTCCAGTTCCAATATCCGAAACCAAGTTCAGGTTGCTAAGAAAATGAGGGCTTACAAAAGATCTAACGCTATTAATAAGAGAAAAAGGCCACTTTTTTTAATTTAGCTTTTAAAGTGATGAGTATTCAATGGTAGGTATCGGGTAATTGCAAATTAGATTTTCAAAAGTTAGTAGCAGCATTTCACACCATTACTAAATACATAAAATGCTACAGTATAAGTAAATTTTATTATTATTGATATTATTATAATACTTAATTACTAGAAAAATATCTAAAGGCATAGCAAATAATACTATAACATATCATTGCAGTATTATCTTTCTCATGAAAAGTAGTATATATTATTGAGTAATAAATGACTTTTACTTATATTAACTATTTCACTATTCCAATATTTTACTTTCAAACTTTTTTTTTTTTTTTTTTGTTCTTTTCATTTTCTTGGTACATTAACACTTGGTAAATATTGATGTAAAGTAAAAAGTTACTTTTACTTATTCACCTATAATAGCTTTTAGGTGTAAGGCTAATCTCTCTCTCTCTCTCTCTCTCTCTATATATATATATATATATATTAATTTGCCTATCATCAAAAGCAATATTAAAGGATGACAAAGTTTTAGGGAATTTCTATTGTGAAAAGCAACTGCTCGTGTAAGAATGACAATAAAAGAAAAAAACTACCCATGCAAGGCCGAGCATCATTGATTCGTTATTTTTCAAGGGTCAAGTTTTTGTGACACAATAATAATAGATAGAAAACCGACCTAGTAAAATTTAGATCACATAATATATATATATATATATATGTATGTATGTTTGTGTATAATAGAAATAATATAGCCGTTTATTTAAATTAAAATCATAATTTAAAAATTTGTGATTTGTTATACACCGAATATAACACACGCATGTAGTGGTAGTGGATTATATATATATATATATATATATATATTAGAAATGGATCTTTTTAAAGATAAATTACACCGGAAGTTGATAACATTATATTCATTTAAAGTCACAATATTTCGAACGGTTTATTTGAGGTTACAACATTGAAAGAAGTGGGTCGATTGAAGTCACTATCAACATGTATCAATAGGATAAAAAATTAAAACTTAAAAGATCCATTACATTGTAATATATGTTAATGACGACCTCACTTAACCCACTTTCCTAATGTTGCGACCAGAAATGAACCACTCAAATGTTATGACTTAAATGAACTTTTCCCTAAACATTGTGATCTTCTAGTCTTATTATCCATTTTTTTAATCTATAACATGAAATAGCCAAATATGGGAAATAAACTCCATGTAATGTATGTGTTGTCTCCATGATAATTTGGGGGAAAAAATGAGAAGAAAGTCAATAGCTGAGTCGAGAGTGGATGTAGACATGGAAAAAAAGGTTTAAATTATTTTAATATGAATATTAAAAATTTATTACTATTCATAACATTAAACGAGTTGTTATTATTAACAATACAAGTAAAAAATATGGTTAAAAGGATGTGTAATTCCATTTATATAGATTTCTAACCATATTATTATTTTTTTTTTTTACTTCTTAACAATGTGAGATTCATTTTTGTCTTTGTGAGAGTTGTTTTATATCTTAAGTGTCTTCAAGTCCCACATTGTAAACTTTACAAGTAGAAATAAATGTGGCTATGTATAAATAGATGTATGTCTTCAACAATTATTTTAACAAATGAGTTAAAGATTATTTTTCGTAAGCCTAATTTTATTATAAGTTAAAAAATTATCTAAGTTATTTCTAAATTTATCATATAAATTTATCTTTATTTTTCTCTTTTAATTCTAAATTTATCTTTTGAAAGAATAATTAATGTAATTACTTTTAAATTATGTTATTTAAAAATAAATATTGGTTGGTGTAGTGGGCTACTCCTGATCGAACTTGTAACTTGGTGGGTTCGAGCTCGTGTTGATGTCTAAGTGGATGACACTCGTTATAAGGAAATTGATAAAGACAAAATGCAATGTATTTAGTGAGGGGAGATTTCTTTTTACTTCTCTAAGAAGTTATCTAAAATGACAGCCCCAATCACAATTCTTTAGAATAAGAAGAGAAAGAAAAGATATTTACAAGTATACATTTTCTTCCTCATTCCTAGGAAAAGATTCCTTAGACCACCATAGAAGTGTCGTCAACACCATCAACTTAAGGTAGGATTCAAGAGACTGCCTGTTACTTAATTATTAGGATGCTTATGAAGCATTTCAAGGCAAAGATAAAGTTTTGTTCAAATAATGTGGATGAATTTCAATGGTTTTGGAGCTTTGTTGAAAGAACACAAGTGATAACACAAGTTGTGTTGAAAGCTATGCTAAGAATAGAAGCAAGCATGTGGAGGAACGTTGATTCTGTGTGCAACACAACTTGGGTACACTCCCATATTTGGGGTTGTATTGAAGGTCAAAATTATGAGTTTTTACACAATTTTCAGAGTACATGACCCTACTTGTGTTGGAAGTTATGTTAATCTAAAGTATACGACTAGATTCGTGTTGGAGGCTATGAAGAACTCATAGCACTTATTTTGTTTTATTTTAAGGATTTCAATTATTGGTATTTTAGTAACTTTATTTGTTTATGAGACTATTATAAATAATCATATTTCTATCCTTGATTGATAGCTTTGTTTTTTTTGAGATTGATAAAATCTTCTTTAGAGTTTTACTCTGAACCTTACTCTTATCAATCATGATTCTTTGATTGTGGTGAGTGCAAACACAAGTGAGTTTTTTGTTAAGTCATGTCAATTATTCATGAGTATTCTTAGGATCTTCTTCCTTGGTGAGTAATATCCAAGATAAGAAAATATTTCATATAATTATCAATTTAACCTTAATTTCACCTTGAGATTATTCTATTAATTAATTGATAATAGTTATTTTAGTATGATAATCCTCTTAGGGATATCATATCCATTTGTAAACCCCCAAATTTTTGGGATCGGTTTAGCCTAAAACCCTAAACCGGAACTCTAAAGTCAACAAAACCCTAGTTATATGTAATAGCTTAAGTCCAACAATCCCGAATAAGCAACTCGGAGAAAGTAAGTAGGAGTTTAGAATATAGAATAGTACGTAATTACCAAAGGAAGCCTAAAAAGATCATATTAGTAAAACCGCGAATCGTTCTGAATCCGATTAGACACAATTCTTGAAAAACGTGCTCGGGGCTCGGAATAGTAAAAATATTCCGAATATACCGTTAGACTCATAAAAATATAAGGTTTTCAAAAATATCAGTTTTATAATTTTTCGGCTAGTAAAAATAACAAATATCGTAATTATACGCCTATTTTCTTACTACCGGTACTTTATTAGTCATATCTACTTTACATTACACTATTTACTACTATTCTACACTATTCTTTTCTCTCTACTTTTTTCTTACACCTATTCTTACAAACACCATAACCTATAACCTTTACTTTTTACCTTTCCCATAACTTTATTTCACATCTACCTTACTTATTACTTTATTTAATCAACAAAAATACAAAAAAATAAATCTCTCCCTCTCTCTACTCTCTTTGGCCGGCGCCCCCTCTCCCTCATAAATCTCTCAATTTGTTTTATTTTTCTTTTATTTAAATCACTAAAAAATCACTCTACATTTTCCTATAAATACCTCCCTCCTCTTTCACTTCTTTCACACAATTACTACCCACAAATTCTTTACAAAAACTCTCTCAAATTCTCCTCTCAAAACTCTCTCCAAATATCCTCCCAAAACTCTCCCATAATAATCACAAAACTACTTTCTACCTACAACAAAACCCATAACCACATAGCACTACCAAAGTCTTCTTTAGGTAAACTTTCCCATTGTTTTCTTCTCCTCATTTCATGTAACTTTACATGATCATAGTGTGAGTTTCCAAAGACTAAATGTTATGGAAGCTACACTATATTTATGTATTGTTCTTGCTCATGAAAATCTATTTATGTTTATGTTGTTATTTTGTTCATATTATTGTTATTATATCTAAGTATTTATCTATATAAATATATATACATATTCTTTAGAGCATATAAGCTCGCTTGCAATTTATTTATTTTCATGCAATACAATTTATTTATTTATTCCATTGTAATTTATTTATTCCATGTTATTTTAAGACTAGTCTCTAGTCTTAGACTTGTCATCATTAAGTCAAAACAAATTTTTTTCTTTCTTTCTTTTATTTTTCTTTTGGGACTAGTCTATTTCTTAGTCCCGGGAGCCTTGAAGAAGCTAAGACTCCCATACTTGACTCTATTTATTATTTATGTTATTTTTGCTTGCTATTATTTCTCATAAATCATGTTCATTAAGATTGTTGTCCAAATTTTTCAAGTTCTAAAAATAATTAGCAAAAGGAGGTTTATCACTTAAAAATAAGTTTATGTGAAGTATAAAATCTATGATTTAACACAAATAAAATCATTTCTTTTCAAGTTACAAAAAGAACCCACTACAATTTTAGAAACTACTTTTGTTATGAAAAGCTTCTTAAATCATTTATTACTCCGCTTTGTTTTTCAAAAGAAAATAATTTTTTATACAAAAATGATTTCTACGAAAACATAATATAACAGAATACCTTAAGAGCAAGAAGTGAGGATTTTCAAGTTTAGATCTTTTCAAATAAATAGACAAAGAAGGATTGTGTAAAATATACATAGGACTAACACAAGAATTTAGAAAAGAAGAAAAATTATTTTTCAAAAGTCATCTAGAAAAATAATAATAAGTAAAAAATAAAGTAATTCTTTGAAAACAAAAGAATCAAAGTATTCATTACAAAATAATTTACAAAATGAATTTCTTGTAAACTATAGTTTTCTAAACTTTTAATTAATATTGTTTTACTTAAGAAACATGAATGGACAACAAACACTTGAGCATGAATAAAATATGAGCTAAGTAACTATAAAAAGAGAATTTTTCAACTATATAGATAACTAAGTATTTATCAAGCAAATTTTGAATGATTGAACCAAAATTGTTTTTGAGTTAAAAAATTCGTGGTGAATTTTATCGCCACTTTTTTGGGGCCTAAATGGTTTAGTTTGACAAAAATAGTTTTAGAAATGAATAGATCTTTTTGAGTAGGTAGAAATCGGTATATTATATGCGCGATTCCAAGTTAAAATGACCAAGTTATGGTCATTCTAAATTGGAACTCTCCTTTATATGAACTTTAACGTTCTCATGACATTGTTTTGTCAATATTCAAGAAAATCATCAAGAACTACTCATCTTGGGTATTTTCGTTGGCTAGGTGATTCTGAGGAAGAATACCTATATCCCGAAAATTATTTCGATTGAGTAGAGTGTGTGAGCGACTCATTCGCTAGAGAAATCGTCATCATGGCATCGTGAGTTTATTTCCTTAATATGCTATACTTGTTGTGCTTGTAATTTAGATGCATTAGAGTTAGGAAAAGACAATTGGATATGTATGTAAAATAATTCATTGAAAGAAACCTAAGAATATCGAGGCCGGAAATGATTTAAATGTTTGTTTTAGTATAATATTTGATTTGTATGAGATTCTTTGATCGCCTTAAATCTGATAATAATAATGTTATGATATCATAAATAAATGGATTCATGCATGCCATGAAGTGAGTCACATTGCATTGGGTTATTATCCTTGGGTAAGAAGGATAGTAAGCTTAGGTCAAAAGCAACACTTGGCGGAGTGTCCGAAAGTGATTGCTTGGCGGCGTTAAGGAAATGCTTGGCGGAAGATCCGAAAGCAAGGCTCAATTCAAGTAGACTTCATATGCTTGGCGATATTGGTCGAAAGTATAAATCTTTTTAACTAAAACTACTTGTTTTGAGGTTACGTATCACCAAACCCCGAATGTAGGGCACAAATCCATTCAACATATAGTTTCCGGAAAACTATATGCCTTGTTTGCCCATGTGTATGTTGCATCTCATTTGTTTGCTTAAACAACTCGTTTGAATACTTGTTACGAGAAGTTATTTATGGAAATAGTTCTCACTAAGCCTGTTAGCTTATACCCCTATAGATATCTTTTGTAGTTCTCTTACCTGTGGTTGAGGCCACAACGACCCTGCAGTTAGGTATTTTCTTTTTGGATAAGGAAATTCTAGATGAAGTTTAGTGTTGGATAAGATATACAAATACTCATGTATTAGATTTGTGAATAAGGGAAATATCCCTAAGATTGTAAGATCATTTTTATAAGTAAATGAATATTATGAATCCTCTTTTCTTAATATGTTATTATATCTTCTTAAGCTTCATAATTCCATGTATGATCCTCTAAATTTGTGAGAGCACGCCTTACACTTAATATCAAAGCTTTTGGGAGTCGCTAAGGTTGTTATACTTAAGCTTTAATATTGAGTGTGACAGACTGTTATGTTTAAGGTACCCCTTGGGGCGTGACACCATTGGTGTCATATTTATTGTGAGCTATTCTATTGAAGTCCTTGTAATTGTCTTCCTAGGGACATCATAATTTGATATCAGAGCAATCTAGTCATATCAGTCAATTTAAAAAAAAAAAAGCAAATTTATTTTTATTTAAAATATTGTTAATATCCAAACTTAACTTGAAATATTAATGTCTAACTCAAATTGGATTAGGCTCGCAAACTTATCAAGCTAAATACTATAAAGTTTGATCTTAGCTCGATAAACTATTCAAGTAGCCTCAATTCGAACTCTACTTGACTATTTTTGGATTTAACTCAAATAAAATTTAAGTCAAGCTCAAGTTGTTTGTAAATTGGTTTGTCTTACACACGTAGCCTCAACTATTACCTCCATTTCAACCCCTTAAGTTTGAATATATTAATGCATGATGTTTTAATGTTAAAGATAAATAAAATATGTTGGAAATTATAGAAAAACTACATACACTCTTTGAATATTGTAATAATGTTGGGAGCTATTATGAAAAAGGGGATAATATTAGGTTGGATTTAAATTCAAATCACTTAGTATATTATTCTCAATAAGGAATTTTGGATAAAGAAGAAATGTGGTAATAATATTAAGGGTAAATTCCGAATTTAGTACCTGAAATTTTGTGGAAAACCAAATTTAGTACCTAACTTTTCAAAAATTCAATTTTAGTATCTAATTGAATTTTTCAAGTCTATTTTTGGTACCTTAGCTAATTTCGTTGCTGACATCACGACCAATCACATCGTGACATATTCACTTGAGGATGGCATAACGACTTGTCTTCTAGGTACCAATGTTGATTTGTACAAGCTAAGCATATTAATTACAAAACCTTTTGATGCGAACTCCAAGTATATTAAACTTGAAACCCAATACAAGTATGCGGAAGCGCAGCCTTCATGAAAGCTAAATTAGATCATGGATGGAAACCTTGACCTAAAGTTGTATTTCAAACCTGAACTAGAGGTATAAAATTGATGAACCATTACCCTAAGTTGTATTGCAAACCTGCACAAAGGTATAGAGTGTATGAATGCCACAAGAATGGAT
This sequence comes from Combretum micranthum, assembly GCA_024138025.1. Classification (NCBI taxonomy): domain Eukaryota; kingdom Viridiplantae; phylum Streptophyta; class Magnoliopsida; order Myrtales; family Combretaceae; genus Combretum; species Combretum micranthum. Next base: position 1,466,713 of record JAMXBD010000173.1, on the reverse strand, counting down.
CTTGATAAGTTTACAAGTTCTCAAGAGAACAAGAGGAGATAAAATCTCACAAAGAAAATTCATCAAAAGTTTATCATTTAACTTAAGGATTGGATGTCTATACTTTACAATGATTTTGTTGATGGCTCAACAGTTGATACACATTTTCCAAGTTCCATCCTTCTTTGGTACTAGTAATATTGGTACTATGCATGGACTAAGGCTTTCTCTCACATAGCCTTTAGTCATAAGCTCCTCAACTTGTCTCTGAATCTCCTTAGATTCATCCAAATTGCACTGATATGCCGGTCTATTCAAAAGGGAAGCTCTTAGAATGAAATCAATTTGATGCTCTATTCCTCTTAGAGGCGATAATCCATTCGGAACTTCTTTAAGAAACAAGTCACCATATTCCTATAGAAGTGGAGAAACAACACTAGGAAAAGGTTGGTTAAGATCGTTAGTATCAAAATAGGCCTCCTTGTACATAAGTGCAATCATTGGCTGCTTCAAACTCAAAGCACTCTTAACATCTTTTTCCTTTGCATATGTGTTCACTTTTCTCTCTTTGTACACATGGCAATGAAAGTGGAAAAACAACTCAAGCGCAAAAGGGTAGCAAGATATGAATCTACATCGAATTGGGGTTCTAACCCTTCTTGGAAATCAAACTCGAGTAAAAAGGAAGATAAATCTATATTTAAAGATTTCAATATGGGAAAGGATAAGGAAGTCAGGAAGGAGAAGGACAAGTCTAATTCTTAAAATAGTAGGACTTGAGATATCAAGTGTTTCAAGTGCTTGGGCCATGGACATATTGCATCTCAATGTCCAAACAGGAAACCATGGTGATGCGTGCTAATGGTGAGGTTGAAGCAGAAAGTGAGAATGAAAGTAAGAATTCTATGCCTCCATTGGAAGATGATAGCAACATGGAATATACAGTTCAAGGGGAATCATTGGTGATCTAACGTGCTTTAAATGTGCAAATCAAGGGAGCTAACAATGAGGAGCAATAGGACAACATTTTCCATACACATTGTCGCATTCATGATAACGTATGTAGCATGATTATTGATAGTGATAGTTGTACTAATGTTGCAAGTACCTTGTTAGTTGATAAGCTAAAATTGCCTACTGTTAAACACCTAAGATCATATAAGCTCCAATGGTTGAATGAGTGTGGAGAAGTGAGGGTGAATAGGCAAGTGTTGATTTCCTTCTCTATAGGAAGACATAAGGATGAGGTTTTATGTGACGCTGTGCCTATGTATGCTAGCCTTGTTTTGTTGGAAAGACCATGGAAATATGATAGAAAAGTTATGCATGATGGTTTTCATAATGTGTATTCATTTGCCATGAATGGTAGGAGTGTGAAGCTTGCGCCTTTATCTCCAAGGCAAATTTATGAAGATTAGAAGTGAATCAAAGAGGCACATGACCAACAAAGAAAAAGTGAGGCTAAGTGTAGTAAACAGCAAGAGGGTGTGAGTGAGAGAGAAGAGAAAAATAAAAGTGTGAAAAATAATGAAAGGAGTGAAAAACAAGTCTGTTTGAGAGAAAGAAAAAAAGAGAGAAGTGAGCTACTTGGTGAGAAAAAGAAGAATTATGAGTGCAAAGAGAGAAAAGTGAGCATATATGCAAAGGAAAAAGATGTTAAGGGTGCTTTGAGTTTGAAACAGCCAATAATTGTACCTATGTACAAGGAGACCTATTTTAATACTAACGGTCTTAACTGACCTTTTTCCTAGTGTTGTTCACTTTTGTTGGAATATGGTGACTTGTTTTTTGAAGAACTTCTGGATGGATTACCATCTCTAAGAGGAATAGAGCATCAAATTGATTTCATTTCAGAAGCTTCCCCTCTGAATAGATCGGTATATAGGTGCAATCCGAAAGAATCTAAGGAGATTCAGAGACAAGTTGAGGAGGTTATGACTAAAGGCTATGTGAGAGAAAGACTTATTCCATGTGTAATGCCAGTATTACTAGCACCAAAGAAGGATGGAACTTAGAGAATGTGTGTGGACTATCAAGCCATCAACAAAATCAATGTGAAGTATAGACATCCAATGCCTAGGTTAGATGATAAAATTTTGATGAATTTTCTTCGTGAGAGTTTATCTCCTTTTATTCTTTTGAGAACTTGTGAACTTATCATAATCAATTCTTGTGTCATTCATACACTCTATACCTTTGCTCAGGTTTACAATACAACTTAGGGCAAAGGTTCATCGATCCTATACCTCTGGTTTGGGTTTGAAACACAACTGTAGGTCAAGATTTCCATCCATTAGCTCATTTAGCTTTCCTAAAGGCTGTGCTTCAGCAAACTCGTGTCGGGTTTCAAGTTTAATATACTTGGAATTCGCATTAGTTTTTGATGTCAGAGCTTTGGCTCTAAATTAGGTTATCTATCCTTAATTTCTTTTGATTTGTTTGATTTTGTTTTTCATTTCATCTTTTCACCCTTGTGAAATTTCTTTCTAGGGTTTCTTAAGATTCTGATTTGTTCATATTGACATTTCTAGATTATGTGGTTTGTGATTTAAAAAAAAAGAAAAGAAAAGAGATTCATATATATATATATATATATATATATAAAGAAAATAAATTTGTACAAAAAAAGAGAAAGAAAGAGGAATTGTTCTTGTTATTTTGTTCTTGATCCAAATTGTTCTTATCTATTCGATTGAGTCACAAGTGTTGTTTTGATTAAGAATCACTGAGTTTGATATAGGACTTAGGGAGGAGGAAAACTATTGAATGGTAAAAGACAACGGGTGATGAGATTAACATTAAGAAAAGCCCTAATTGAGTCAGATACGAGAGTGAGAGCAATCACTTAGAGAGTAAAGAAATATGAGTTCTAAATCAAATTCTAAAGAATAAGCGGATATTGATTCTAAGTTATGCATGAAATCAGTGACAAAATCTTTTGAGTGATTTTCCAAGCTAATGAACATTCTAATGAGAGGTGGCAAAGATTAGAAGATAGAATGGCTAAATTAAAGTGAACACAGCAACAACTACAGCCTAGACGAAAAAATAGGCAAGATGGGAGGAAGATACAAGAAGAAGAATTTGGGGCTGATTTGGGTGATGAAGGTAGTGATCTGGGTGATTTTGATGGGACAGTTAGGATGTAATGTAGGAGGTATGGGAGACAAAGGGATGATATGTTAGATCAAAATTTGGGCAGTATCGAGATGAAGATCCCTCCATTCCAAGGTAAAAACGATCTTGATGCTCAACTTGATGGGAAAGAAAGGTGGGTCAATGTTCGACTATCATCATTACTTTAAAGAGAAAAAGGTGAAGCTTGTTGTAGTAGAGCTCATAGATTATGCGCTTAGTTTGTAGGATCAGATGATTTTGAGTAAGCGTCGGAATCATGAGAGGCCAGTTGACACATGGGATGAGATGAAGGCCATCATGAGGAAAAGATTTGTCATAAACACTATTATAGGGAGTTATATAATCAGCTGTAAAGCCTTACTCAAGGATCCAAGAGTGTGGAGGACTATCATATGGAAATGAAGATAGTTATGATATGAGCCAATGTAGATGAAGATAGAGAAGCAATAATGGCTAGGTTTCTATGTGGCTTAAATCAGGATATAGCTAATGTCGTAGCATTCATTCCCTTAACTTATTAGTTGGTTTGCCATCATCGATTGTGGCATCTACGACTATACCAAGGTTCTTGCCTCCAAACAGGTAACAGGTCATGGTTTTTCATCAGGTTTCTTCGAACAATCCAGGGTTAAATCCTAAATTTCGATTACGGGACTCATTCACAGGTTGGCACGGTTCGTTTTTCGTATCACCTTTCTTAAGTTTTAATGGTAAATAGATAAATGACAAATTAATGGTTTGATTATAGTCGAGTATAAATTTAAACCATACAATAAATTACAAAACCCTTTTCAAGTTTTGATGGTAAACTTATCTCTCTTAAGAGTTAATGACTATATATACTGGTTATATTAATAATTATATCCATTGTTTTATGTATCTTTACTATTTTTCAACCCATATATCTCATATATTTCCTATTTCTCTTAAACCTTAATATACTTGTACTTGTTAGCACCTTTGGTCATTTTTATAAATTAGGTAATAAGCTCAAGATAAGTTAGAGTGTAAGAAAATCTAAGTGTCATTAGCTCAAAACCGATAGTGGGCTTTTAGATAATTAGGTTTGATAATAGGCATACAAGTAGGAATTTCAAATAGGACACGGTTAAGGGTAAACTAAGGGAATGTCTAATGCGACTATGCAAATGCTTAAGTTAGTGTTTGCCTAAGATGAGGGGTAAACGAAATAACGTAAAGGAATTTTCTGTATGATATACTTGTATCCAGAAGCTTAAAAATAGGGTATCTATAGGAAGAATCTTTGTAATATTATTGTCATGGAAAATAAAGAGTAGTGGAGACTTGAGAGCGGTTCCTAGGATTCTGGGCATTGTGCCATGAAAGCATGTCCTAACCATGTCCATGGTGAGGATAATAGAGGTTATGGGGGTGCATGCTAAGTGATATAAGTAAACTTTACCAAGCACCCAACTTAAAGGGTTGGTTTACTAAGCTAGGAGGTTACTTACTACCCTCGAGAGCTTGTGATAAGTTGAATAAAGCTTGACATGGGCGCAATTGGTTGGCTAAAGTTTGGGTCATACTTTGCCAGAGAAGCCCGCATCCAAAAATTAACCATCAACACTAAGAAATATGTTTCTATTTGCCTAGTGTTTTAGTTATATAGCTTAACATTGATCAATCGAACTGGTGACTCTTACAATGGTCAATGTTGACATCTAGTCCAAAAGCAATCTAACACAAAATATTTATATCAATGTCTATTAGATAAGCAAAGTCTCAAAATTACCTCATAGAAGAAATCTTATTTGGAGGAATGGGTGTAATATTTCTAATAACAAGGAGATTATTTAGACTATGAAATTTTTATGGCTATTTTTACTATCCAATTAACACCATTTGCTTAATTTGCCAACATTGAAGAAGTTGTCTATGATTGAATTTTTATTATCTTCTAAGGTTGCCTAGTATTGATACTAACTCTTTCATATTAGCAAATAGAGTAAACAATACTAAGGAGTTATAAAAGTATTCACGAAAAGTTTGATTAGGTAATAATTTGACAACTTCGAAGTTCAACTACTAATATGAATTTTCATGGAAAGTTCAAGTATCGAATTTGATATTTTCCCCAAAGCTGTTCTATTATTTGAAGTACACATTCTTATAATGTATAGAGGATATTAAATAAGGAAAATGTAAAATGTAGTGTTGGTGAACTATTATAAATAGAAAAATGATATTCTATGGTATGCATGATGATACACCCACTCATGATCATCTTGTATGTGTTAACATTGAAGTAAAATGTTAAAGTAGTGGACATTGAGAGATTCTAGTAACCATGTTTATACGCTTTAGTATGCATAATGATGCCCCATCTCTTGGTTAAGTTGTTGGTTTTCTTTGTATTGGATTGAAGTAATTTAAATTAAGTTTTGTTTTCTTTAGCCAGAAAAAGGAAAGAAAGAACCTCACTTTTGGTTACCTTATTGATAAAATGATGATTGATGCACATAAGTTTCATGTGATTATAATCAACATGATCTACAAAAAGATACCATAAAAGATTTTCATTGTAAAGAATGGTAAGATGTGGAAGAAGCATAGAAAGTTCTCTTGGGATATAATAAAACCAAGATGATTTAGTAGTAGTAGAATATCAAAGGCCCTATATTCGATTTTGATTGAGTCGTGAGTCGTTGGGAATATTCAATTGTTTCTTAGAATTTCAAGACAATTGTAGTAATAGCACGCCAAGTGTTAAGGCAATCAAATCAATCAGCATTGATATAGATGTGGTGAGTTATATGAGGTCTATAAGGTTCCAATGTACATATAAAACTAATAGAATTCATTGTAAAAAGAAAAAAGAAAAACTCTTGATGCTAGATTTTATCTTTTGGCAGGACCTACATAATACTTGTTCATTTCATTTATAACTCTTATTTTGGCATTCCTGCAATCTTTGTGAGTATGTGTAAGATCTGTAAGGCTCCATTATATACATGCAATTTTCTTTTGCATTTACGCCAACATATATCCTCAAGTTTCACTTCTACTAACTTTTATCTTTCTAAAAAACACTTTTGTCATGTTCCTGCTTCACTTTCTAATCTTTACTAGCTCCTCAAACTGCTTCACATTTATAATAAGCATCTATCTACATACTTGATAATGTTTTACCCATTCAAACTCTTTCTTGCATTTTCTCCTCATGATCTTAGGCTGGGCTATTTGGGTTGGTTCCTAATTCCTAGCTCCTATCACTTTGGTTAAAATAGGTTAGTCCATTGTTTAAAAGCCGGATGGATGTCATTCAAATGAGGAAGGCAAGCATGACCATATCTTCACTATTAGCACCACTTTGAACTATACCAAATCTATTAACCTCAACGGATTATTGGTAATTTTAGTTTCATTATCATGTGTATCTCAAGGTTAACTGACCCCCCAATGCACTTTTGGCACTAAATTAATCAATCTATGCATAAATCACTAAAAATAGACTTAGATCATTAATTAGTTACTCAATAAAGTTAAGGTCACTTCATTTTAATCATTAACTGTAATGGCCCTGCTCCGAGTGTATAAAGCGTGATGGTTGCATCGCATATATTACTTCCAAGTGATATGTGCAAGGCATTTCATTATTAAGTGGATTTCTAATTAAGTTTTAGGGATAAAAGCATGGGTGGTGCTTGTACTTTTGGATTTTAGCAATTTGGTGCCCAATGTTTGATTTTAGGTAAAAAGGTGCTTGTACTTTCAAAATGATGGCATTTCAGGTTCCTAAGGTGCCCAATTTTAATTGTACAGAGGTATTAAAATGCCTTGTTTTTAAGAGTATAGGCACTTTTTGCCCAAAATCAAACATTGGGCACCAAATTGCCAAAATCCAAAATTACAAGCACCGTCTATACTTTATCCCTAAGTTTTAATTTGAGAAATCATTGATAATTTTTATAAAAATTTTAGCAGTATGTCATCTATTTATCAATGGCTTGGGTTTATCAAAACCTATAAATTCAATATGTTTAGAATAAAAGTATCACAAATAGTCATTTACAAATATTGCCAATAGGGCCCATCAAGAAATTTCAACTCAAATACAAAATTTTTAGACTTAAAGGTCCATATTAAATCAAACGAAAGTATTTGATACTTAATTGGTCACAGTTATCTAAGTTTATAAAACATGGTTACGATAAAATTCTTTTAGGAAAACTCATAAAACCTAAGTCCCGTACATCGCCATCTAATTGGGTCATCCTATGTATCTCTTATTTCCCATCGAATCAACAAAATGACCTAAAAGGTTAATAAAATGATATGTGAAGTCTAGTATACAGTAATACAAGTGCACATTGCATGTCAAACGCTCATTATCTAATGCATCAACCATAATTTAGGATATTTAAATTAAAGTCCATAAACAAGGTATACCCAGCATCTCAGAAATACCAACATGTACAAGAATACTCATGATTCCTACCAAACAAAAGGGGTAGGGTTCCCTCAGTAGATCACACACTGAAAAGGCGGGTTCGATAAGTCTCCAGTTCATACCTAAAAAGAAAAAGAAGAATTTGTGTTATTTGGGTCATCTCCTTACAGGCTGCCACCAACGAGCATGGTCCATTATGACACTTTATACAAGGTCCCATAATGCTATATAACCAGGTACAACTTTATATCTGCTCCTTGTCAACTGCCCAAGCTCGAAAACTTCTGTATCGATTATGCAGAGTCCAACCACGTATCCGTAGGGGCCTAAATGCCTAAACTATCGCATCATCTTGAAGTTGCAATTAAGCTTGCAACCCAATCTAGGGGTGCCACTCTTAAAGTAAGCAACCAACACTCAATTAGGCCAAGTTAAAATTCTTAGTCTGGTTATTAACGCTACCTTAACAATCAACACGCAATTACTGCATATCCATTGATCAATTTGAGCTTATTGTCATTTTCCAAGCTTGAAGTCCAATAACTATTCATTATTGAAATCAAGAATCAGTTCAAGTTTTACTACCTTTATTTCATTTGTGTTGTTTATTATGTCTAAGTCACTCTAGTTTTACCTTATCTACTTATAGATAAAGTGTAAAGGGTTATTTGTTTCATCTAGCCAAGTTATCAAGTTAATTATATAGGTTAGGGTCATTTTTATGGCTTAAGTTAACCAATCCGTAGTGGGCTATACTTTGCGGATCTCAATTATTGACCTTTCAAGAATAGGTTCCCATAGTACACTAATCTCATTTAGTTCTTAGTGTCTTACTCTAATTATTTAGTATGAATTACTTCCATTCATGTAAGGCATTTGAATTAAATGGGTTTAGATGATGTATGTCGTGAATGAGGTCTTAGTACTTGCTAAATATATATTTTGAAGGTCTTAGAAGGTTTGTTAAGGTCAAGGGAAGAACTGGGTCAATTTTGATACGATTCAGGCAAGAAAAGACAAAACTATGAAGGGGCTAGCAAACAGCACTAGGGGAGGGAGGAGGGGAGGGTGTATATGGCTGCATGTATCTCCTTATGTTCTTTCAGAGAGAGAAGCACAAGGGGAGTACAACTACATGTATCTTTCCATATTCTTCTGGGTTTCAAGCATTTTCTTAAAACAGAAAGAAGCATAAGGAGAACACAGCTACATGTATCTCCCTATGTTCTTCTGGGCTCCAACGCATTTTTGAAACAAAGAGAAGCATGAGGAGAACACGACTAAATGTATCCACTCGCGTTCTCATCTTGCTTTTCTAGGTTTGTGCTACTTCATCTTATAATTATTATTTTTGTCAAAAAAAACATGTTTTAGAACATGGTAATCTTAAAGGTATTATACAGTCGTATTTAAGCTTAGTCTCCTACATTTTCATCATTCATTTGTTAAAACACGTTTAATCGAAGTTGAAAGCCTAAAACTTCTTGTTTTGATAGCAACCACAAAAAAAATCATGTTTTCTCTTAAATTTCCAAAACATTTCATATACAACCCTTTATTTAACTTCCTTTAATATTAACTATACCAAAATTCATCACTCACAACTCATTCCAACAAACCCAACCTTTAAATCACACCTAAAACACCATGTAACACTACCACAGCAAACCCAACTCCAAAACCATCATAATCTCATGAAAAAAAATTAGTTGTTGTCTTACCTAGTTCCAAATGATATTTGTCGCTTGCATCAACTAAGAAGGGAATTTAAGACATCAAATTACTCAAAAACTTGATTTCTTTACACCTCAAATATGTATTAACCTATGCAAGAACCATATGGTCATTAAAGGAGCTTATTAAGTGCTAAAACAAACTAAAACTCAAGTTTATTACACTTTTCTTACCTTACTTCTAGGTATTACAAATTTTGCAGCTCTTGTACTTCTTGAATATTCATGTCTTCTTCATTCCCTTGAGAGAAGTAAGGACACAAAATAATCCTCACTTAATCTCATATTATACAAGCTTAAACATAGCCTAAAAGTATCTAAAAAATAGATTTTGGAGGCACTCTACCTTATATGGGTCTTAAGAAGGTTTTACTGAAGAAGAAATGAAGGAAATGAGAAGATGCGAGGGATAAAAGGTGAATGGGGGCAGCCATTCGAATTTTGAAGATAGGAAGGTCTAGGGTTTTCTTTTTTTTTTTTTTTTTTTTTTGTTTTTTGTTTCATGGTACCATCCATGCCATTCATTTTTACACATACTAGAATTTGACAAATTAGTTAAGTTAGGACTTATTATACATCTATGGTGTAGATTATGATTTAATTTCCTAAATAAATTTATTTTATCTATTTTCATTAAATTTCAAGTTCTAATTCACCTAAGAACCTGGTTAAGGACAAAATTGCGATTTTTCAAAAAAAAATAAAAGCTCTAATTGTACTGTTTGATTTTTCTTTTAAAATTTTCATTTTAAAAACTATTATTAAATTATAAATTAATTTACTTTGACATTTGAATTATCAAAATTTAGGTTTTTGGTTTGGGGCTAGTTTGAGAATTTTAAAAAATTTAGCTGTTTAAACCCATGCATGAGACTTTATTTGATTTTGACTTCTCATGATTGGTGTCTAGATCATTACATTAACTAACAAGAGCTTTTTATTTGTCTTTGCCCTTTCTTCTCTTATTTTTTCTATATTTTTTTCTCTTTTTACCCAATAAAGCATTTAAGTCCGTAATTTACATGATCATATCAAACTCTATAACTTCAATAATAGTTAATTCAAAAATCCAAGGATTTAATCCCTAATTAAGGACATGTCCTTAATTCAAAGTCATTAAATCTTAGTTTAAATAAAGTATAACTAAATAAAGTAACATTCAATGACTTAACTCAAAAAATGATAAGTGCCAAACTCATGATTAAGTGAAAAAGGCATAAAAAAAGGGTCAAAAGTTGCTCTTATTCCACTGCGATTGCAAGACCGATTACTCGTGCTTGAGCTAAAGGGTTGCAGAATCTCACTTCAAGAGCATTGAGTGGTCATTTGGAATCGAATGAAGAACAGGGCAATCAAGCTTATTAGATACGATCAGATTTTGAGTTCAATATGCGAAATATTTACATATTGACAAAGGAAGCTAGAGGAAATTGACAAGTCCATTACTACAAAACTACATTGCCTCAACACCGTTGGCGTTACCAAATACATTGCCAGCGTTTAGCCAGCGTTGAAGATTCACAAATTCAAATTCAGTAACGTCGCAGTCTACGTCGCCAACATCAACCCTCAACATCGCCGGCATTCGTTTAATGCCAAAGCTCACAGAATACTATTCTCTAACACCGCCATCCACGCTGCCAGCATTAGTCTTTCTAATATCTAGCGTTCTTTGACGAGTCCCTCGACACTAGTGCCTACTCCACCGATGTAGATTTGCCAGTTGCCAGCATTCGATGTCAAAAACCGTCTTTTCATTTCTATCTTTTAGAATTCCTTTAGTTATATATATATATATATATATAAGACTTCCTTTGTACGAAAAGAATAGAAATTTTTGCATAATTCATATATAAAGTTTAAGTCTTTACCTCAGATTTTTATTACTCTTATCAATCATAGAGTGTGGCGCGTAACAGCAATCGTGTTTGTTGTACGTAATATCAACAAAGCATTGCTAGGACTATTCTTTTGCTGGTGTATCATATCCAATAAGAGTCTAGGGTTATTTTATCGTTGTTCTTTGATTGCTTATTTGTTGGAACATATTTGTGAGATTGAATTGATTGTGATTTGCATATCATAGGAATATCATATTTTTGGTATCAGAGCGTAGGTTGCGACGAAGGGACAATTGGTTTGTGAATTTAGGGTATGTTATCGAATTTGATCTTGTGTCTAATGAGTGGTGAAATTAGGGTTTACAAATATGTCAAATGATAGTGTGAATGGGAATGATATCAATAGCTAGGTTGGTAGCGGACAAGGTCATCGCACAGCAGGAGAAAGGAGATTTGTAGAGGACTAAATACAAGAACTACGAGTTATGATGACTAATCTTATTACGCAGGTTGGACAGATAGCCACAGGTCAACAACCAGTTGTTAGCCAATAGGTAGTACCTCCCGTTGTTGTTGACAGAGTTAGGATGGAAGAAGTAGGAGGAGGTGTCAATAGGGGAAGAAGGTATAGAGGTGACGTGGTTTACCAAGAAGGGAGAGAAGATAATTTTGATGTTGATTATTACTATAATCGTGAGTTATAACTACCTAGAGGGTTGGAGCATGTGAAATTGTAGATACCCTCATTTGCTGGAAGTGGTCCTGTTAATGATTATTTGGATTGGGAGGATAAGGTAGAAGGCTTGTTTGAATGCTATGATATTGATGATCATATAAGGGTTAGATTGGCTAGTGTTAAGTTCACAGGCTATGCTATCCTATGGTGGAAAAATCTTGTTGCTAGTCGAAGGAGGGATGGTAAAGCTGATATTAGAACATGGTAGGAGATGAAGAGGATTCTAAGGCGGAGGTTTGTTCCTAAACATTATAAGCATGAACTTTTCGTGCATCTTCAGACGTTGAGGCAAGGAGGAAAAACAGTAGAAGAATATGTGCAGGACTTCGAAACTCTGATGATTCGTGATGGCACCATTGAGCTTCTTGATCAGACAATGGCTAGGTTTGCCATGAGCCTAAAGTATGAGATTTCTTGCATATTTGAGTTGCAGTGCTATAGCACTCTTGAGGAAGCCATCCAGTTAGCACTAAAAGTAAAGAGGCAGCGACGAACTAATCCTTATAGATCGACTAATAGTAGGTATGTTCTTCAACCAAACCTTATTATTCTGATGGTAAGATTGTGGACAAAGGAGGATCTGGTAAGAATGCTGATAAAAGTAGTACTGGTGTGGATGCAAAAGGAGAGAAAAATAATGTTGACAAAGGGAAAACAGTATACTGTGCTAACAAGGGGATAGAAGTCGCTCGGTTGTTAGGTGGTAAAACCTGTTAGATTAAGTGTTTCAAGCATCTAGGCATAGGGCATATTGCTTCTTAGTGCCCAAATCGACGGGTGATGGCTATTAGGGAATTTGAGAGTGATGATGAAGAGGAGGAAGAGAAGGTAGGTGAACATGGAGATTTGTCAACAGTTCTGGATGAATATTATGGGGATGCAAATGCTGAGGTGTATGGTGATAGAGGGGATGACCATTATTTACCTATAAATGTGTTGAGGCAAGTGATGACTATTGTTCCTTCTACTGAGGAAGAACATAAAAAGAATATGTTTCATATTTCATGTAGGATAAAGGGTAATATGTATGCTCTTATTATAGATAGGGGAAGTTGCACCAATGTGGTGGTTGCTTCTCTTCTTAAAGAGCTGATATTGATTACAACTCAACATCCTAAACCCCATAAATTGCATTGGTTGAATGAGCAGGGGAATTTGCATGTGACTCAGAGGGCTGTAGTTCCATTTAACATTGGAGAGAAATATCAAGATGAAATCGTTTATGATATATTACCTATGTGTGCTTCTCACATGCTACTTGTGAGACCATGGATGTTTGATAGGAAGGTGTTGCATGATGGATTTAGAAACACATATGTCTTCCAGAAAGATGGAAATCGGATTATATTGAATCCCATGACACCAGCTGAAGTGCAAGAAACTCAGAAACAACTCGGTAGAGTCACTAAGAAGAAAGCATTGTTTGTGGGTCACAAGGAGATTGAGGAGGTTATTTGGGATGATGATCCTTTATATTCGTTGCAGGTTAGGTATTTGTTGGACATTGTAGGCTAGGAACAAGTACCCTCTATGGTGAAGCAGTTGTTGGAGGAATTTGTTGATATCCTTCCTGAGGATTTACCTACAGGATTACCACCCATGAGAGGTATCGAGCATGCCATTGATTTGCAACCTGAAGCAATTTTGCCAAATATGCTTGCTTATCGGATGAATCCCAGTGAAGCCAAGGAGTTGAAGAGATAGGTAGATGAGTTGGTGGAGCATGGATTTGTTAGAGAGAGTACCAGTCCATGTGTCGTTCTTGCACTTCTAGTTCCAAAGAAGGATGGTACGTGGAGCATGCGCATTGACAGTAGGGCTATCAATAAAATCACCATTAAGTACAGACATCCTATTCCCAGACTTGATGACATGCTGGATGAACTTAATAGAGCCCAGATTTTCTCTAAAGTGGACGTCAAGAGTGGTTATCACCAAATATGTATAAGGGTTGGAGACGAGTGGAAAACTGCATTTAAGACTCGACATGGCTTAGATGAGTGGATGGTTATGCCTTTTGGTCTGCCCAACGCGCCTAGCACATTCATGCGCCTAATGAATCATGTTTTGAAGGACTTTTTGGGTAGGTTTTTTGTTATTTATTTCGATGACATTTTGATATATAGCTATGATTTGGATAGCCATGTAGATCATCTGCGAGTGGTCTTTTCAGTATTGTGAGATCAGAAATTATATGGCAATCTTAAGAAATGCTCTTTCTGTCAACTAGAGGTGAATTTCCTGGGATTTGTAGTTTCTGGTTTAGGTGTACGAGTTGATGGGGAGAAGATTAGGGCTATTGTAGAATGGCCTACACCCCAATTAGTGGCTGATGTGCAGAGTTTTCATGGGCTAGCTTCATTCTACAGGAGGTTTGTTAGGAACTTTAGTAGTATTGTGAGCTCATTGATAGAATTGACTAAAAAGAATGTGGTTTTTGCATGGGGAGATTGAGCTCAGAGGAGTTTTGAGGAAATTAAGAGTCGATTAACGAATGCTCCCTTGTTGGCATTGCCAGACTTTGATAAAACCTTTGAATTGCAATATGATGCATCAGGGGTCGGGATAGGAGCAGTATTGATGCAGGATAAGCATCCTATCGCCTACTTTAGTGAGAAATTGAGTGGGGAACCACTTAATTATTCTGTGTATGATAAGGAATTTTACTCCTTAGTGAGAGCTTTGATGACTTAGCAGCATTACCTTCTTCCTAAGGAGTTCATCATTTACACAGACCATGAATCATTAAAGCATTTCAGGGGACAACAACGACTCTCAAAGCAGCAAGCAAAGTGGGTGGAGTTCTTAGAAAGCTTTGCTTATGTGATTAAGTATAAGAAGGGAAACACAAATGTCGTTGTAGACGCCCTATCTCGTAAGTCTGCACTTATTACATCTCTATAGTCAAAGTTACTTCGGTTTGAGCTTATGAAAGATCAATATTTTTCTTATGATTATTGTAAGTTAATTGTTGAGAGATGTTATGGGGGTAAAGTGGTAGATGGTTTCTACATTGTGGATGGATTTCTATATAAGGTGGGCAAACTTTGTATTCCTGTTGGTTCTGTTAGAGAGTTATTGGTGAGAGAGGCCCATGCTGGAGGATTATCAGGGCACTTTGGTGAGAAAAGGAACTTAGAGTTGTTAAGGGAACATTTTTATTGGCCAAGCATGATGAAGGATATTTATAGAGTGCTAAAGCGGTGTGCAGTATATAAAATGGCTAAGGGAAGGAAGGAGTCTTATGGTGAATATATGTCATTACCTATACCAACACAACCATGGATAGATCTGAGTATGGATTTTGTCTTGGATTTCCTAGGACACAGAGGGGGAAAGATTCTGTTATGATAGTTGTAGACTGTTTCAGCAAGATGGCACACTTTGTGCCTTGTCACGAGACGGATGATGCTCTTTATGTTGCTAAACTTTTTATGCAGGAAATTATTCATTTTGCATGGCGTGCCTCATAATATCATTTCAGATGGAGACGCTACGTTCCTTAGTTTCTTTTGGAGGACACTTTGGAAGCAGCTTGGTACAAAGCTCTTGTACAGCACATCTTGTTTTCCATAGACGGACAGCTAAACGGAGGTTGTTAACCACACGCTTGGAACTTTACTTAGAGCAATGGTTAGCAAGAATCTTATTGATTGGGACTTGTGTCTTCCTATTATTGAATTTTCTTACAATAGGTCGACTCATAATTTAACCATTAAGTCTCCCTTTGAAGTTGTGTATGGCTTCAATCCATCTCTACCTATGGATTTGATAGCTAAACCAACAATAAAGGAAGAAAGCTTGAATGGAGTGGAGTAGTCTCAGCAAATTCAAAAGATTCATCACAAAGCAACCGAGCATCTTAAGAAGACTCGAGAACAGCAGTTGGTTCAAGGGAACAAACACCGAAAGGCTAGGTCATTTAATCCAGGAGGTCTAGTATAGATTCATCTCAGCAAAGACAGATTTCCAAACAAGAGATCTCATAAGTTATCTCCAAAAGCCGACGGACCATTCAAGATTCTAGAAAAGATCAATAAAAATGGCTATAGTTTAGAGTTACCAGGAGACTATGGTGTTTTTGCTACATTCAATGTCTCGGATCTTTCTTCATATGTTTCTGAGGATTCTCATGAAGACTTATTAGATTTGAGGGCAAATCTTCAACAGGCCTAAGGAGATGATGGGAATCAATCCACTGCGATTATAGGACCGATTACTCATGCTCAAGCTAAAGGGTTGTAGAATCTCACTTCAAGAGTATTGAGTGGTCGTTTGGAATCAAATGAAGAACAGGGCAATCAAGCTTATCAGATACGATCAGATTTTGAGTTCAATATGTGAAATATATGCATATCGACAAAGGAAGCTAGAGGAATTTTGACAAGTCCATTGCTGCAGAACTACACTGCCTCAATGCTACTAAAATTGGATTCAACGCCACCGGCATTACTAGATACACTGCTGGTATTTGGCCAGCATTGAAGATTCACAGATTCAAATTTAATAACACCGAAGTCTATGCCGCTAACATATACCCTCAACACCGCTGGCGTTTGTTCAATGCCATAACTAACATAACACTATTTCCTAACATCGCCATCCACGCTACCAGCATTAGTCTTTCCAATTTCTAGCGTTCTTTGACGAATCCCTCAACATCGATGCCTACGCCGTCGGTGTAGATTTGCCAATTGCCGACATTGGATGTCAAAAACCGTCTTTTTGTTTCTGTCTTTTAGAATTCCTTTAGTTTTATATATATAAGACTTGCTTTGTACGAAAAGAACAGAATTTTTGGCATATTTCATATATAAAGTTTAAATCTTTATCTCAGATTTTTATTACTCTTATCAATCATAGATTGTGGCGAGTGGCGGCAATCATGTTTGTTGTGCATAATATCAATAAAGCATTTCTAAGACTATTCTTTTGTTGGTGCGTCATATCCAGTAAGAGTCTAGGGTTATTTGATCGTTGTTTTGTGATTGTTTATTTGTTGGTGCGTATTTGTGAGATCAAATCGCTTGTGATTTGTGTATCATAGGCATATCAAAGTCCAAATTGAAAACGTTTGGTGTGTAGAAAGCATATGTTTACAATGGTATGATTGTAGTTCTCACAATGTGCGAAAGGATCAAAATGTAATAAATCAAATGCAACTAGCAAATGCAGTAAATGTAACTAGTAACCAGCGTAGGTGGACAACACAAGTCATTTCACTTATAGATCAACACAATGACCATTTACTCATTAGTCCCCCAACTTAATTCAATACATGATCTACCCTCAACTTTTGAGACGAACAATGTCCTCATTATTTAGCTCAAAAGAAAATAGATGGCAAAGAAGGGGTAACGATAAGAACAAGACTCCCTTAGGTTATGTGTCAATGTATTTGTCATACTAATGCAAGCTTAAATCCATAGCCATGCTCTTGAACTACAAATCATCCCTACAACCACTCACTTCATGTTCTTAAACTCCAATGAGTAATCGAGCACAAATAGAAAGAAAATACATTATAGCGACGCAATAGAAGACATAATAAATGGTTGGTTACCTCTCATCAAGTGCTTACTTTGTGTTCTTCAAGCAGAATTTTCTTGATAATTTTAAGAAGTTTAAAAATTTTAGGTGCTCTCTAGATCTAACTTTAAGGTCACTCACAGTATCAATCTACTCTGAGAGATCCAACCCTATTAGCACAAACCATTCTCAACAATTAGTCTAAAAAGATATCACTAGAAGCATAAAACTTGCTTCACTTATTAATTTCCAACATCTCCCCATCTCCTACTCTTAATACAATCCTTCATCCTTTCACATCAATGAGCAAACTAGCATTAGTAAGGATGGGCATCAAAGGATTACCGTTATGTGTCCATCATCTCTCGATTTATTCACTATATAGTTAATAGGAAACTTATATCAATTGGTCTAAACTTTCACATCCCCATTGATCCTTTAAGGGTATCTTTAGAAAGCAATCCCATGTTCAATGGTTTATATCAATATCCTTAAAGATACTCTTTAACTTTGGTCTTTCCATGATCTCAAACGACATGAGGTTCAGTATGACATTTAAATCTTGAAAAGCACTTGAAATGAGTTGACCAGTAATGGTCCACAAGCTAATAATCTTTCATGAATCATCCAGCTTTGGGAGTATGTATTTTGCTTTCAAATCTACATCCTTCTATATTGATAGGATCATCTGACCATTGTGCTTTTGGTTTATCTTTTCTACTCACTCTCTAAAATTTAGAACAAAATTCCTCCAATCTTTATCATCATGTCTCCTTTATTCTCATCTTTAATTTCATCATCCAAATCATTTTTAATCATAGTCATCAAATCATTTCCACTAATCATTCCAACTTTCTTCATTTCAATATCTTCCTACTCGGTATCCTTAGTTGATTTGCATGATATCAAGCTCATCATTATCATTGTTTCAATTGTCTACCAACAGTAAGTAATCATATCCACTTAACTCTCTACAATACATTGATCTTTCTTTTCAATAACAATTAGACCTTCTTTTCCATTCCCCTTCATTTTTTGTTATCTACTTTATAGCTTTACACATACTTCATGTTGAATGTCCTATAATAAATCCCTCTTTAACCAGTTTTTTGTTACTACATTATCAAAGTTATCTTAATTTTAATCTTATTTGTACACTCATTAACCAAATTGTCATTCTCTTGAAGCTTATACTTATAAATGCTCCATCTAAAGGATTCATATTAAGATCTCCCTCATCTTCATTCTTAATTATTTTAACCTCTGCTCCAATCACAATCAATGATCCAAACTAGTCTTAAGGTTCTTTTTGTGGTACAACATGACGTATCTTATGGGCTATTACTGGATAATTAGGATGGCTTAGTAAACTATTTTCGCAAATCTTAAAAGATGGCCTTTTGATTGGTTGACTCTTGAAACAAAGTTCTTTGTAATTTAATTGAGATATCATTTTTCTCCTTCTCTTTTTGTGAGGAAGTCTTTAGTTAAACCATTACTAGTGGTTTAGTGGTGTTTTTGTGTCTCTAACCCATATTCAGGTGGTCCTTATATCCCAAATTATAAATATTCGAATAGATATTTCAATTCTTAGCTCCTTATTAAACTTATGTATTTGTTCCATACTTGAACTTAGGTTGGGAAATAGAAATTTTTCGTTAAAGAATCTGAAAAGCCTATAGAAGCACTCTTGCACAATGCATTAGGCTAAACTACACCACGACTCGCGCCTAGGACTAGCTTAGGCTATACCCTACTCATCTAGGCTGTAAGTGCTACCATCTAACCCTTGCATAATAACCACTTGCCTATACCCAGTCCTCTCATTATGCCAATTGAAGGAGTTCATGCCCATTTCCTTAAAAAGCTCAAATGGTTACTTAGTACTCTTTCACATCATAGATCCCCCAAAAGTAACATCGACCATCGTCTTCAAGTGTATAGTGAGCAAAGGTATACCATTATAGGGACAAAGTTTAAGAATCTCTTTAAACCTTTCCCACACTTCATATGGTGTCTCTCATTCAAGTCAATGAAGAACTTAGGTCATTTCTTAATTGAACCATCTTGGTAAGTGGAATGAACCTTGCCATAAATTTTTGTACCAACTGATCCCAACTACTCATTAACTATGTAAGCAGTAAGTTTAACCAACTCCTTACCTTTTTCCTAAGAAAAGAGGAAATAGATGAAGATGCATAGCAAGAATTCTCTTAAAGAGTGAGAAGAAATTACGGGTATACGATAAATCCTAAGCACTTTTGTTTGCTTTAAGTTTTTAGCGGTAGAGATTTGGGCTCGTAAGACCTTCAAATGATGACTTTAAGCTTGAAACATGGGATTTTTAGCAGAACAACGGAGGGATTATCCAACAAGGCCACTTTGATGCTTAAGTTAACATTAGGAAATGAGTTTGAAGCATAATGGCAAGAGTACATAATTGTGTAGATGATGTTAAGAGAGTTTGGAGAGGTTCTTTATAAGAGAGGAGGCCATAATAAATTTGGTAATCGAATGACCCTGGTGAAAAATGTATCCTAATATATTAAGAAAGGGCATTCTTATATATTAAGAAAGATTATCTTCTCACTATGGTAGTTTTTGAGATATGTAAGAGTGAATAAGAGACAATCGGATATAACTTAAAAGGTTGAAACTCTTTAGAGTGCATCCTAAGGTCTCCGGTCAATAATGCGCAAGGAGTGATTGAGTTGTCATTGACTAAGGCAACTTAGTTCGACTCTACATAGTTGATCCTATATACATGATAGGTCAAACAAGGCCAAAGAGTTTGACTCATGACCCAAACAAATCAATTTAGGTGTAGGAAGCCCATGTTTGAAATGTCCCATCAATAACTTTGAATCATGGACAATACCTAGGATTACCTTCTATTTAAGGAAAATCTAAGTATGAGGCATTAAGTTTTGTTAAAGAAAATATCATTAAAAAATGCAAAGGTGGAAGCAAAAGCAAAACAGGAAATTATAATTAAAGTAGTGGCTTGTGCTATACAAACATGTTTGATGAGGATTGTTAAGTCCCCTATAACCTAGTGCACCTAAGCTAATGTGATATAAGCAATTTCTTGTAGGGTTAGTATAAAGGAGAAACCAAATAACATTGGTCGAGCTAGTGAAAGCTTACAAAAGCTAAGATTATAAGGTAATGGGTTTCAAGGACATGCAACTATTCAATCTAAGCTTATTATCAAACTTAACATGAAAGTACAATAGAAGTTAGAAGCTCTATTGTGAGAGTTTTGAAAGATATTTATTTTGTAAGACAAGGATTCCATTTTAGAGTCAACTTCATGGACTAAAATGGTCTTTTAGAGTGTAATGTATTATTCGAGAGTGATATGGTATATTAGAGATGGATGGATGTATATGTCGGTGGGACTATTATAATTCCTGGAAATTATAATCACAAATTGTGATGGTATATGACTTAGGTTCATGTATGTAAGTAAATTCATATTAAAATTGTGGTAGAAACATATTTATGAATGAAGAAAGAAAAAGCAATTAGAAATACCTTCCGAAATAATATTGAAAGATAGACTTGTGGCCTTTTAACCAGCATGGGGTATGCTTGGTGAAATCTACATAACATTTTCTTAGACTAGCAAAAAAGACACTTTTTACAATAGCTTCATCCTATAAATAGTTGAATTATATGAAATAAAAAATATAGCATACGAAGACTTTAACTAACATTAAACAATTTATTTAGCATGCCATATCTAGTGCAGACCCTACCTAGAGAATATGTTCAAGAGACATGGCAATGGGCCTCTACTACAAATTTTGCTTAGAAGAGGAGATGTTAGAGCATGTATTATTATGTTATAAGTGAAAAAAGTTGTATAATTTGGTACAATGAATTATGTATAAGGAGAAGGTTACTGCCTATAGTGATTGGTGATACAAATTATGAAAGATATAGGTATAGGTAAAGGAGAAAGACCAAGAGCTTAAAGTAAAGACTTTAGGATTATGTGACATGCGTGGAAAAAGCATTGTGACGCGACCTTAACAACCAAAACCATAACCTAAAAGCTATGTGATGAAATTAGAGTATTTGAAAAGTATATTTCATATATAATTTGTACAAGAATACATCTATTTATACAAAAAACTTGTGACTATTGGTCTACCTTACCTACCATACTATTAATTACATTGTTATAGGAAATATAACACTAATAATATTACACGTATATCAACACTCCCCCTCAAGTTGGAGCATAGATATCACACATGCCCAACTTGCAAACTAAAGTATGATAGGTTCTGTGACACAACCCTTTAGTAAATACATCAGCCAGTTGCTTATCAGATGTCACATGATGTAAATTCAAGGCACCATTAGTCAATTTCTCTTTGATGAAGTGTCGATCAATCTCTATGTGCTTGGTTCTATCATGTTGAACTGGATTTTGTGCTATATTAATAGCAGCTTTATTGTCACAATACAAGGACAGTGTATCTTTGCTCGATAGACTTAATTCTTCTAATATCTTCTGTACCCACAGAAGCTCACAAACCCCTTGAGCCATAGCTCTGTATTCTGCTTCAGCACTTGATCGAGCAACTATATTTTGTTTCTTGCTTCTCCATGTTACTAGATTTCCTCCTACAAAAGTACAGTAGCCAGTGGTGGATCTTCTATCACTTGGAGATCCAGCCCAATCTGCATCTGTAAAGCATTCTATCTGAAGGTGACCATGTTTGGCAAATAGCAGTCCTTTTCCGGGAGCAGACTTCAGATATCTCAAGATGCGAAATACTGCTTGCATGTGTGATTCTCGTGGATCATGCATAAATTGACTCACTAGACTGACTGCATATGCAATGTCGGGTCTAGTATGAGAGATATATCAGTCTTCCTACCAATCTCTGATATCTCCCTAAATCAACTGCATCACCAATTCCAACTTGTAGCTTATGGTTGTTTTCAATAGGAGATTCAGCTGGCTTACAACCTAACATGCCAGTTTCTTCCAGGAGATCCAGAATATATTTTCTCTGAGAAATGAAGATACCTTTCTTTGATCTGGCAACTTCAATTCCTAAGAAATATTGCAGTTTTCCCAGATCCTTGATTTCAAATTCCTGGGCCAAAAGTTTCTTCAATCGAGCTATCTCCTTTTCATCATCTCCTGTCATTACTATATCATCAACATAAACTATGAGAATAGTAATTTTACCCTTGTTATGTTTAATAAATAGAGTATGATCTGCATTGCTCTGTTGATAGCCGAAAGAAGTCATAGCTTTGCTGAATCTGTCGAACCATGCTCTGGAGATTGCTTTAATCCATATAATGCCTTTTTCAGTCTGCATACTTTCCCATGTGTTGTTTCAGTATCAAATCCAGGGGATCTCCATATACACTTCTTCTTCTAAATCTCCATGTAAAAGGCATTTTTCACATCAAACTGCTGTAAATCCCAATCAAGATTGGCTGCACATGATAACAAGATTCTGATTGTGTTCATTTTTGCTACTGGAGCAAAAGTTTCCTGGTAGTCTACCCCATAGTTTGAGTGAATCCTTTAGCCACCAATCTAGCTTTGAACCTATCAATTGATCCATCAGCTTTGTGTTTTACAGTAAACACCCATTTGCAGCCTACCAGTTTCTTTCCAGGTGGAGAGGTAACAAGCTCCCAAGTCTCATTCTTAGTCAAGGCTTTCATTTCTTCAATCATTGCTCCCTTCCATTTTGGATCATTGAGTGCTTCCTTCCAATCCTGTGGAATAGACACAGACGAAATGGACAAGGCAAAACCTCTATAGGTAGGAGATAAAGAATCATAGGAAACAAAATTAGAAATGGGATGTTTAGTACAGGCTCTAACACCTTTTCTTTGAGAAATAGGTTTATCTAAATCATCAAAAAATAACTCACCAGAAGAGGATGATTCTTGGCAGCAGAGAGTAGGTTGCACGATGACTTCTTCTGTTATGTCTTTGTTTCTCCTTGAGTACCTCTTCAAATCAGGTTTATCCAAACGTCCAATTTTCTCCCCCTGGATTATAGTCTCCTTCTGATCATCACTTTTTCTTGGGGTAAGATCAATGAGGGTCACAGTACTAGGTATCATCTCTTCCTTTGCATTATTCTCCCCCTGAAGAGATGATGGAGTTGGATTGTAGTAAGGTTCAGTTTCTCTGAAAGTAACATCCATACTCACAAAATACTTCCTAGATGGAGGGTGGTAGCATCTGTAACCTTTTTGTGTCGGTGAGTACCCAATAAACACACACCTAAGGGCTCTTGGATCTAGTTTCCCAGCATCCTTAGTATGAACAAAACAAACACATCCAAATACCTTTGGAGGGACAGTGTATGTGTTATGTCCTGTTAAGGTTTCTAAAGGACTCTTGTAGTTAAGGACCTAAGAGGCATTCGGTTGATCAGATATGCAGCAACTAGAATTGCATTTCCCCAGTAAGGCTTAGGAAGATTCATGGTAAACATAAGAGACTAGCAACTTCCAAAAGATGCCGATTCTTCCTCTCAGCTACCCCATTCTGTGCACTTGTATAAGGACAACTAGTTTGATGAATTATCCCATGTGACCCTAAATAAGAATCAAATCTTTCATTCATGTATTCAGTGCCATTATCAGTCCTAAGAATTTTTATTTTAGCATCAAATTGGGTGCAAACCATCTTATGAAAAGACTGAAAGCAAGAAAACACATCACTCTTAGCCTTAAGTAAATAGACCCAAGTCATCTGGTGCAACAATCAATAAAAGTGACAAACCATCGATTACCAGACAAGGAAGTAGTCTGAGTAGGACCCCAAACATCAGAGTGAATAGTCATGAAAGGAAACTGGCTTTTATTATTAATCAAAGGATAAGAGTTTCGAGAATGTTTTGCATATTCGCAAGGATCACAAACTAATGAATCAAACTGAGTTTTGAAAACAAACTAGGAAATAATTTACTTAACACAAAAAAGGAGGGATGTCCCAAACGCCTATGCCATTGCAAGATTTCTTGATTAACATCTTTATTTTCCCCATAAAAAACCTGTTGGAGACTAGATCCTTGACTTTCATCCAACATATATAAGCCATCGTGCAATCTACCACTGCCAATCCTCTTCCCTGTTTGAAGATCCTGAAAGACACAATGATCAGGAAAAAACTCAATTTTACAGTTGAGATTTTTTGTAAGTGTACTGACAGATAACAGATTGACAGGAAATTGAGGGACATGAAGCACAGAGGATAGTTTGATATGGGGAGTACAGAAAACAGAACCTGTTCCAGAAACTGGAGTAAAAGAGCCATCGGCTATTCGGACATTGTCCTTATTTAAACATGGTGAGTATTCAAGAAGATTTTTTGAGGAGCCCGTCATGTGTCTATTCGCACCAGAATCAATAATCCAATGATTAGTATCAAGGGTAGCAGAAAAAGCATTACCTGACTGCACAAAGTTGGATTTGGCACCAGGAAGATTCTTTATGAGACATCAGACGCTTAAGATACTGAATCTCATCAGGAGAAAAGAAGTCAGAGGGAGTCATCTCAGGAGTTGTTATAGTTTCAGACAAATTTGCCCGAGTAGAATTAACTCGTTTGCCTCCACGACCTCTCGTTGGGCGTCCATGTAATTTCCAGCAAGTCTCTTTAGTATGACGTGGTCTTCCACAATAATCACATCGTAAATGATCCTTATTAGAACTTTGGGTTTTCAGCTGCTCAGATGAATCACTAGCTGCTACCAAACCAGATTTTTCAACTTGTGGGATATAGAGCATGGTATTGCGTCTGCTCTCTTCCTGCTGAACATAGGAATATGCTTCCTCAAGAGAAGGAAAAGGGGTCTTACCCAGAACATGAACTCTAATCTGATCAAATTCATGTTCAGTCCGGCCAAGAAATCATAGACCCTTTCTTTTGCAAGCAGTTTCTGAAATTTGACTGCATCTTCAGTACAATCAGCCTGAAAATCTTGATAATAGTCAAGCTCTTGCCACAAGCCATTCAACTCAGAAAAATACTGCGAGATTGTCATCTCTCCTTGCTTCAAACCATGACTTTGTTTCGAATCTCATAAATCTGGGCATCATTTCCCACTTGTGAATAGGTGAGAGTAACAGAATTCCATATTTTTGCTGCTGTGTCAAGCAATAAGTATGTCCTTGAAATTTGGGGTGCATGGAATTGATAAGCCATGACATTACCAGCGAATTTTCAGAATCCCACTGGTTGAATGTTGGATCAGTTGTTGCTGGTTTGACTTTAGTACCAGTAATATAATCCTGCATTCCCTAGCTTTGATAAATAATAAACAAGACCGTGACCAGGCAAGGTAATTATTTCCATCAAGCTTGACAGGGCTAATTTGCAGTGAAGGATTATCAGTACTAATGCTGCAATTTTCTTATCACTTTCCATATTGAAAAAAAAGAAAAAAGAGATACCAGAACAATCCAAAATAAATCGCGTCGGAACAGTGCACGTCGGTACAGTGCACGTCGGAACATACGTCGGAACAGTACACTTCGTCGGCGAAAGAAGAAAAAAAAGACAAGCAACGACCGAAAAGGCTGTCGATCCTAACGCCACTCGCCGGAGGTGTTTTTGATGTCCCACGCGCCCTCACGCGCCGGCGTGAATATAGACGCGTCCTCCTTGGCGCGCGTGTAGCTCACGCGCTGCTCCGTCCGCCGTGACCTCCAGAAACCCTAATCGGCGGATGGCCTTCCTCCTAGCTAGGCTGTGTCGAAAAAAAATAGGTCGAAAAAGACGACTAAACCTAATCCATTCGCTTATACCAAAACGGAAGGAGTTTGGAAAAAAAATTATGACCTAAAAGTGGTTTTAGGCTCTATACCATGATGAAATTAGAGAGTATTTGAAAAGTATATTTCATATATAATTTGTACAAGAATACATCTATTTATACAAAAAACTTGTGACTATTGGTCTACCTTACCTACCATACTATTAATTGTGACTATTGGTCTACCTTACCTACCATACTATTAATTACATTGTTATAGGAAATATAACACTAATAATATTACACGTATATCAACACTATGATTCCAAGAGTTCTAGCTTGCTGGTGAGAGAAAGAAGCAATGGTTAGGTTTATTTTCCTTATTTTTGGAAGAAGACAATAATATGTTCAAAGAATATAAGGGCAGATCAAACAAAAGAGAAGGAAAAAAAGTACAGTGAAAGTGATTGATATTGGTTTGTGTGGCTCAAAAGTATACAGTGGACATGGTCCACATCAAATAAGGATTGAAGGAAATATAACATGTTGGTCAAATGTTTTTGAATCTACAAATTCATCACATGATAAGCATGAGCTAGTTTTGTTAGCTAATGTGTGTGTGTATGTACACACAACTACAACTTGGGTAGGATTGGAAAGTAAGATAGGTTTAACTACATTGATGGGCTTGGCAAAGTAATCAATCATTTTAAGTAATGTAGATTTGGTTTCTTCACCAATACCTTAGGTTGCAGAATGCCAAGCTTTACTTTTGCAACTTAAATTGGTCAAATCTACGGGTTAGCAATTTATGGGCTTTGAATTAGATTGTTTAGATTTGTTCCAAGTCATATATAAAGGGTCATCAATTTTACATTAGTTCATAATTTCCTTTTATGTTTTTTTTCCCCAAGCACAAGGACTTTTATATCTTTGTAGGGTGTTGTGTTTCGTCTTAGTTTTATTTTAAAAACTACAAATCAAGTTGCACATTACGTAATTTCACATATTAGGATAAGGATGTGTCTATTAGATTGGTGGTTGTCTCCACATCTATTCTTCAAAAGCTACTTCTTTCAAATGTTACTTATAATAGAATAAGTAATTAGCATAGTCCTTATTTTGATAGGTAAATGTCATATTTCCTACATAATTAAAGTTTTCATGGTCACTCTTCTTGCCTACATCAATTTCCTTAACTTTGTTTTTCTAATAAAACAAGCTAGCCACTAACACAATGGCATGTGTCCTTTGTCATGTGTAGTAATCCACCTCATAACACATGAATTGTAGAAATGATTAAATAGAAGAAGTTAAAATAAGAAAAGAAAAAGAAAAATAATGTCTTATTAGCAAACTTAATCAAGTAAGTGATTTTCATGATTGACGATTTGAAATGAAAAAACAAAAGAAAAAAGAAAAAGAAAAGCACAACCCAATCTTAAATAATAAGATAAAAAATCACCCTAGAATTTCGATACCTAACTCCAAAAGTGACCCCATCAATGAAATTCAAAGCCCTCACCCTGAAAGTGAGACATTAGAAACCTTATTCACCTCAGTGGTGTCCATCAGAAGCAAATTCCCCTTAAAGGAAACCCTCGTCATTATAAAAATTTAAAACCTTAGAAACCCAAAGTATCGAAAACCCAAAACTCAATTTCACATATTCACATGTTTACCTTTCCTCTACCTCTTCCTTAGGGTATTGCAATTGCAGTTTTAAATTAGCAGCAATAAGGGTTAAGGTTTTCCCCTCCTCTTTAGCAAATTAGGGTTATTGTGGGTTCTAGTGAGGAATAATAGTTTTGAAATTAAGGTGTTAAGGTTTCCACAAAATCTCTAGCTGATCGGGATTAGTATTATTTTTAATGGGGAAAGAAGTTTCAAAACAAAGGACAGAGAATTTCTATTTCAAGTCATCTTCTTTCTTATTTCTTACCTAACTTGGGTTCAAACACATTAAGAGATATTGTGAAAACTTTAATTCGGATCTAGCAGATATTGGACCCAAGTGATTCAAGCTTGGATCCACACATGAAGGGAGGCTTGCAAAGACAAAAACTCAATTAGTAGCGTATCGGGCATAAGCCCACTGTGGCCACTCCAATGCCTAAATCAAATATTGTCATGATAAGCCCTTAGTTCGAATAAGAATGAGTAATTGAATGCAACATTACCTATCTTCTTAGAGGTGGGTGAGTATTTATAGTTAATCGACCTGATGGTTACAAACGACATGAGCTAGTAAAGTGGGCAATAGTTATGGAGGAAATGGGTAGACCCACTATTCTACTACTTATGGTTACCAGTCCAATCGAGCTATCCATGCTAAGCAATGAGCAAGATAGAGGCAATTGAGCAAACGTCGAGATTACCATCATGAGGCCAAGTCGCTTATTGCAAAGTATGCTGTTAAGGTTTGAGCTTAGCAGGTCGGTCTAACCCATTAGTATGCTGGACTGAGTTTGGGTGGTTCACGTTCCAAAATAGCCCATCAACAGATGATAAATTAGTTATTTGAAAGTTTAGATTCTTCACTATACATTTAGACAAAATTTAGATAGCGAATTTGATATTTGTTCTTATTTTTACTCTGAATCAGTGTTAAGTATATGGTAGTATTTTGCTTTATGAAAAAAAAAAAAATTATATATATATATATATCCTATACCATGGGACAGAAATGTAATTATAAAATTATGAAAAATTGCATTTTTATCTTATGAAATATTCTGAATTTTATAACTAATGCATGCGAAGAAACATATATAGTTTTTATATTTAAAAGAATTAATTACAGTTTGTTATGGAATTTCCATTTTGCACTGTCAATCCACCCCTTCCGCTACCGCGAATCACCATCCCCTTCGAAATGGATAAGAAAAATAATACATTAGCAAACCGAACATCCTCTGTTCCGTAAAATATAACACATCCCTCCCTTACTCCCTCTCCCTCTCTCTGAAATGGGTCTCGCCTCAACTAGCCATAACCCATGTCTGTACACTCCAACCATCTCTCTCCTCTCCAAAAAATGCCTTACCTCTTAATTTCTCCTCTTCCATATCCACCAAATTCCCTCTCCATGCCACCAACTTCAACCCCATGAAACCCCAAAGAAGAACCCTTTTCGTTGCCATGAGCATGGAAGCAGGCGTAGGCGTGATGGGCACAAAACTGGCATGATGAGTTACTTTGAGTCAAGTGGCACAGTGGTTCCAGTCACCGTAGTTGGTTTTAGGGAAGGGAATATAGTGACCCAAGTGAAGACTGAGGCTACTGATGGATATAATGCTGTACAAGTTGGATATAGAAGGGTTAGGGATAAGAAGTTGACAAAACCTGAATTGGGTCATCTTGCAAAAGCTAGTGCTATACCTATGAGACATTTGCAGGAGTTTAGGTTGGTGGATGTTAGTGGTTTGAGCCGAATCAGAGGCTTGTTGTTGATGAGATTTTTCAAGAAGGTGATCTTGTTGATGTTTCTGGACCACCATTGGGAAAGGATTTCAGGGTTTGTGTTCTGTTTCCCTAATAGACCACTTTTGAAATTTTGGTTCTTGTGTAGTATTAAATTAGTTATAGTCATCAGTCTGTCTCTTGGGAATTAGCTATAATGTTTTGCGTACTAACGTTGGTACATTTGGTAGGAAGTTCAAGTTTGTATAGAGCTTGATTGATATTATTTAGATATTTTAGTAACATGGTATCAATATTTGAATTTGATGCTAGTTTAGACCCAGAAAAGGAAAGTGATTTGCCGTGTAGTCATGTTTTTATTAGGCAACCTTGAGCCTACGGTAGCTTTTTTAATCCTGAAATGAGATTTCACACAGGCCTGAAATCAATAGAAGAAATTAGATTTCCTATTACTTCCATTCGAGAGAGGGTTTTGACATTGGTGATTCAATTCCAAATAGCCGGAGTCTTCTTGTTAGGTTCTACTTCAAGAAATGGAAATCTCAAAGCAGCTAAATAAGTAATCTTATTGAATCTCAGGAAGAATATACAACTGTCAAAGACAGAACAGTTTACATTTTACACAGCAACTCTGAAACAAAGGAGAGTAGACATAAACACATGCTGGTTTGGCAATTATACAAAGAGTCACATCAATTGTATGGCATGTAGGTGTTGATGTTGATTAAGCCTGCTCTTCGATTTGACGTTCATGCTCTTGTGTATGAATGTCTCTATCTTAGTTTCATTGGATTACACAGTCTATTACATTTGCATGATAGAAGTTTAGCGTTTTGTAGTTCTTCTATTAGATGCGAGACTTATTTAGGACCTTAATTGATGTTGATTTCTATACAGCTGCTTGTGTATTTTCTTGACTTAACAGGGGCGGTGGAAGGTTTTAAACCTCTTTTCTTTTACTCTTTTCATGAAAATAGGAAAACAATTCTAGCATCATGTTGCTTGTTATTACTCCCAGTGACTTTTGGGTCAGATTTAATGATCTCTGTTCTGACAGGTGGAATTAAGCGACACAACTTCAAAAGAGGTCTGATGACACATGGGTCCAAAAGCCATAGGCAGTTGGGATCGATCGGTGCTGGAACAACACCAGGTCGTGTGTACAAGGGGAAGAAAATGCCTGGTAGGATGGGAGGATCCAAGAGAAAAATCAGAAAGCTTAAGATTGTGAAAGTTGACAAAGATCTCAATGTGTTGATGATTAAAGGTGCAGTTCCTGGAAAGCCAGGAAATCTTTTGCGGATAACTCCTGCCAAGATTGTTGGGAAAAATATTCCTAAAAATTAGAATGTGAGCATTGTTAATTTTTTCCCCCCTTTTGTTATGTTACTGTAAAAGTAGTTCACCTATAGCAGGGATTTTCAAGTTTCTGCAAACTACTTATGGAGTTGTATTCATTTTTTACCCATAAAGGTAAATTCTTTTCTTAACTTTAGATGCTGATGATATTATTCAGTATCTCTTCTTGCCTTTTATGTGTATACTATGCTCTTAGCACTTTTCAAGGGTTAGCTGTCCAGAGAAAAACTTTGTAGTTGTAGCGCTTTTATTTGGGGATTCTTCCTCCCTCCCGTCCTCCTGCCCTCCTCTCTTGATGGTGCCATATTGTTATGGGTTTAACTAACTAAGTAGGATACCCAAAAATTTGGGGTCCAAGAGTTCTATAAAACGTTTGATGTTCTTAGTATATGAGCATTCTACTATTAAGTATATTGAATCTGTTGATAGGGAGTCCTTAGAATGGACTCGCTTGTAATGATAGAGACAATGAAGGAGTTGTCCTGGACAATTTGAGCCTCTTATCCTATGTGAATTCTTTTTTTTTTTTTTTTTTTAACCTAATGGAAGATGCCTGACCATGTAGCCAATATTAAAAGCGTTGAGTGCCTTGAATTGTCAAACCATTTCATCTGTTTCCACATCTTTACCAACTAGGGCAGCTTGGACATCTACACAGATGAGTTAGTTTTATGTTTCTGTGTTAGATAAATTGGTCAAAAGAGGTCTGAGGTGCTGAATTCCTCACAGGGACTACAAAGTGTTTTTTTTTTTTTCATCGGCAAATGGATTTGTTGTCCTATTTCGTTGTCTTGACCCTAAAATCTAGAGAACACCTTTCATCCTAGCTTGCTTGCAGATGAAAAGGGAGCCTTTCTACCAAATTGTTCATCCTATATATGCATAATTAAGAAATTATGTATATGTATTGTATTCAATAGTCTTTGGTCAATGTTCTATCATGCATGAACAGAATATATATATATATATATATATATATATATCTTTAATTTGTTTATGGGAATTGCAATTTTTCCGCCAATGTACCATAAATTTCAAAAACATGATTTACATCCTAGAACTTCCAGATGTACTTCTAAAAAAGCCCATGTAGCATTGGCTTGGGTCTATAAGCCTTGCCACTATTCTGAAAGGTTTATATACAATTTTGAAAAGCTTTGTGGAGGTGAAAAGCATGCATTGGAAGTTTAAGGCACATATAACAATAGCCATTTCACGGTTTTCAGGTGAAATTGCATGTTTTCTTCAATGCACATGAGTTGCCAGAGGCAATCTCAAATAATTTTTATATCAATAGTTGTGGTGTGTTAAATTCAACAACGTGGTAGATGGGAGTATTGGTGGTTCTCAAGTGGAAATGTGTTAGCAATGACAATGAGAAGGACAAGCTGCATTGTAGATCCATCAAAACAATAGCTAACTGGACTCAAGAAAGCTCTGTTTAGTTCATTTGGAGTTAGAAGTTACTGCAACTTCTTTTCTGTAAGAGAGCCACAATGGATTACCATGACTTGGATGAAATTATCTCGATGTTTTCGGGCAAGTGCACATGATGAAGAATGTGAAGCTTGTTATGCAACATTGTGGCTATAAAGGAGAAACGTCGATCGCTCGTGGTGCTGCAAGTGTTTGTCATGAAATGGTGGTGGAACTTATTTGGGTTTGCTAGAATACATCAGCTTCTACTAGTACAGTGTTTATTCTACAGAGGTCAGCGGTGGCATAGCACCTCTGGCTCTTACTATCTTCTGCTTCTGCTTACCCCGGAAAAGAGGGAAAGAAAGAAAACCACGGCCCATCTTTTCTTTGATAAACATGTATGTGAAAATTATAATTAGCGTTTGACCTTAGCCTACACTAGTACACTTGATCATCGTTTCAATCCACAATCAGCCATTCTTATATGGCATTAACCTCTACATCCAATTATACAAGATAAATTTAAAAGCCATTGACTCACACCAGCTTATACAGAACAAAGAAGAGCAGCAACAGAAGTAAACTTCCCAAGCCAAAGCCTTCATCATCATGCCCAGAGCTGCTGTTCGGCTGAAATGCTGCGTTGTGTGATATGTTGTGAAAGGGAAAGATCGCAGTTAGGGTTTGAATTATAAGCAGCATTGCCCAGCAGAGAAGAATCATCACAAAAGAACTTGAACTTGTTTTGCCGCCTTTCCCAGGTTGGAGAAGTGGCAGAGCTCGTTTTGCAACAGGTAATAAGCTTGGGGCAAAGATGGCCAATCCTAAATCCTAATGACCCTGTTAGTAGAGAAGGTACCAATGGAGATGGTCCTCCACTCCCCATCTGCTCGGGCGGGTTTTTAGAGCAGAAGAGAAGCTTTTTATGTTAAGTTAAATGTGACTAAATGAAGAACTGATTGCTCTAGTGTGAACTGTGAATGCCCCGATTGGCATATAAATGGTTGATTTGTGTAACATCCAGTTGTTATATTCTTTCCCTGCAATGAACATAGCTGCAGATGTTGACAGCCTAAGGAACAATTGGATTCTTCTAGTTGTTTCGTTTTCCCATGTAGCATTCTTCATTTTAACTCTTTAAATATGACTTTAAATTTCTCTTGTTGCTTCAACATGTGAAGATTATTGTAAGTTTGGATTCCTGTAGACTCCAAAGAACTGTCCTAGACGACTATCTTCAAGTCAAAACATTGTTGGAAAAACCATTTTCATGATACTTCCAAAGAAGAATGATGTGGACATGGTGACGACGACAAGGACCTATGCTCTTTTCCTTCTTCATTCTTCGGCTAAACAGCCCATTATTAATAATCATTGATAAAACGTAAATGAAACTGCAAAATAAATTGAATCAAACTAATAATCTTTTTAACAATTCAATTTGAAGTGGCCCCATTTGTTTGTTTCAACAAAAATATCTTGTATTTAGAGAAGTGTTTGGTATAAAAATGTTTCCCCGAAAATAATATGTTTTTATGTGTTTGGTTGCATTTACAGAAATGTGTCCAAACAATTTTTCAGTGTTTCATATACCAATACTATATAACACGTCATCATATATAAATAATTTATTGTTAGCAAGTTACTCTATAAGTATATTATGCCAAATAATTTTATCTACAGTAAAGGTATAAAACATATATTATTTTATAATATTTATTTACAAACCATCAGTTGATATTTATAATTTTTCAATGATTTTTCATTTCTTATTTTTTTTCAGTAAATTATTTTCATGTTTAAAATATAATTTATCGGTTAAATACAATAAAAATCAAATAAATATCACGTTGTTAAAATCAGAATATTTGCAAAGACTAACTCGGAAAATGACTTTTCGTTTTGGAAAGAGTATGTCGTTTTCCTTAAAAAGAATAGGATTTACTCTTTAGCGAAAGTTAATTTCCCTTACAAGAGAAAATGTTTTTCTACTTAAAGTGTCATTTTCTGCATAACAAATAAAGAAAATTATTTTCTAAAAAATATTTGTCTTGAAACAAAATGGAATTATAGTTTATGTATAAGTTTTGCCGCCTAAGAATTTGAAAAATAAAATAAAATGCCCACTAAAATTGAATACAAATCTGAAAGAAATCCTAACCCAAATTACAGTTTCTTAAGAATGTTACTTAAAGTTTCGATTTAGAATATGATTTACGACAAGTAGTGTGTCCATAGTCATGGATGGGGCTTTACTTGTCTTGGCTTGTCTAAAATTATGTATTATCGCTCATAATTGGACCAACCCATGTAAACTGTATCTATTATGACCAACATCAAGTGCAAACTTGATAATTGGCCTAGGATTTTCTGAATAGGAATGCAATGACGATCCTATTCGTTTTATGTCCCAAGTAAATAAATAAATAAAAATGAGAGTATATTATTGGCAAAAACAAGAATGAGATTACTTCTAAAAGACCAACTTATGATGCATGGATATTTCTACTAAGTGCCATAAAGTGTCTAATAAATGCCATGGGTCTCTTTTTTTTTTCCCTTTTAAGCCCGTTTTTATAAATTTTCTTTTGCATATAGAGGTATGTCAAGTGTGTATCCTATTAGGTTGGTTTATGAGTTTATTTGGTTCATCTCATTCTTATCGTTTTGATATATTATTTTTGTAGTTTTCAAACAGATTATTTATCAAGAAAATATATGACAAAATAGATCAAATACAGATAAAATATAGATATAAATGAACAACAGATAATCCAAACAAACCCTAATAATATTAGTAGGTGAGGATAGATGTACAAGATTAGATGTTGGTCATATTATACGAAACATAATCCAATATCTATTGAAATGTACATGACACACAAAAGCTTGAGTAATTATCCAAGAAAAATATAAAATTACAGAAAATAAAAAAATAAAAAATCCAACACTCTTGTTAGACACTCAGCAAACGCACGGGTGAAGCTTTTTCCTTTTTTTATTTTTTTCTTAATTTTCTACACTTTATGTGATATTATCATTTTTTGCTCTCTTGGTAGACACAAATATTTCTCCAAGACCATGGAGTACCAAAATCTCTATCAAACAGTAAAACTTGGAATCCTTTAAGAATTTATAAGTACAATTTCCAAGCTTCGATAAGAAACAAATCATTCTACATGGCATATGCTTCCGCTTCTAGTGAATTTAGCTGGTTAGCCATCTAGGGATCAAGGTCAAGCTGAAGAAGCACGTAATGCCACTCAGCATCAAATAAGAGCCAATTGTGAGTGAAATATGGCTCAATGAGTAATCTTTCACCGCTACAAATTTGCAGAATTTACTAAGAATATTCATGGTGCTTCAGTTAATAGGTCTCGAATCATATGTTTGAAATCTTTAGATTGAACTTTTAGTTAACGAAATTAGTTTTAATAGTTGAAAATACTAAATTAAATTGTTTTAAAGGCTCGTTCACTTCCTATACGAAATAAGGAAGGAATTGAATTTCAATTCAATTCATGTCTGGAAATCGTAAATTACTATTCATCATTTTATATAATAGCAATTCATTATGAATTATCATTTTTCTTAATTGAATACCGTAATAATAGCTTTACGTAAAATAAAGCGATCTTTAAAACTTACAAAATAAAAAAAAATTATTAAAAAAAGTAATTATTATGATCATATTTTACTGTATACAATACATATCTATTCCTATAACTTTTTACTTGCGCGTTTCAATGCAAGATTTTTAAGTAAAATAATTTTAAAAAAAGGATTATAACCACATACATGCATATTGAAAGGTAAATATATATATATATATATAGATATAGATATAATAATTCCTCTCAGACATGTTTGACTTGCTACTAAAACTCATGCCTTAAATTAACAATTGGATCATCCACATTACATAGAAAGCAAGTGGATAGGAGAACAAGTAAAAAAAGAAAATAATGAAACATTAAAAACATGCTCAGTCGCTCCTTGTTGCCTAAATCGATCCAATCCAGCATCAAAATATTTAAGTCTATTACAAAACTAAAGATCAAGAGTTTAGTTGTCATGAGAACATTACAGAGTAAAGTCATGAGTTTGCGATAAAATAGTACAATTTAAGCAATTGATGGAAAATAGTTTCAAATTTCATTCAACTGTTAAAGTGTCTACTCAACTTCAAGTAATTAATTTCACTATACTCCATGATACATATCTTACTACATCATACATATGCATAATACATATAAAGGATCGTATAGCAACTAACAGAGGATACAAAGAAAACAGTCTTCAGAACCAAACTATGTTTTATTAAGATAATCTCATAAATTAATCATAAACTAAATCAAAATATAAAAGAATCGCATTTTATAACCCGTGATTGGACTCTATAAACATCCTCATTATCAATCTATTCCAAGCTCATAACTTATAAGTACATAAGTTTGTCTAAAAGAGATTGAAATGGACAAACCAATTTAACTATCCATATTTTGACTCATTAAGCGAAATTTTCCTATGTCATTTAAAGGTTTTGACTAAACTTCTTCAACTCTGGCACATTGTCAATAACCCAAAATATTAAGATCAAATTTATGCTAAGCTTAGCCGAACATTTGATATCACCACTTTAGCCTTCAATATAATAAGAAGCCATTTTTTCTTAATCATTAATGAGAACTCAAACAATCCATTACAAGAATCACTTCACTCAAAAATCTATTTAATTTTGCGTGTATGTGTGTAAAGTGTTCAATATCTCATTACTAGACTGAAATGATCTACACACCACCCATAAATTCAAAATCCAGTTATCAAAGTTTATGTTATAGTTAGGAATTTAATCCAAAGAAGTGCATAAAATAAATTATTGGATCATCTAGATTAAATTAAAGTTAGGTTCAATTAAAGGTTTTAGGTTGGCGAAGATTAGTAAATTAATCCTAGTGGAGCTGGAGGACTAAGATAGTGTCATGTAGCCACTACAACAAAAAAAGCCTTTGTCCACGTTTAATAAATGTTGTCAAACATTAATTAAACATGGCCAAAGATTTTTTGTCACGTTTTAATACACGTGGCTTATAGACGTCGCAATAGGTCCGTCGCAGATTAAATACATTACGTTAAAAAATTAAACGTCGCGAGATGATATTTAAGTTCTTCATAGACTTTATTAGGCCACGTTTAAACGTGACCTAATGTTATGTATTGTCCACGCTTATGTGTGGTTAAATGCACCTAATCTTTATCCCGCCAAATTTAAACGTGGCTAAAAATTTTTGTGCGGTGACATTTAGAAGTGACTAAATTACTTTATTAACAACTAAATTAATAATGTTTAGGCATAACAATTGTCAAGGTTAATGGCGGGAATATAGTAGAATTAGCAATGTTTAGATGTGACTAAATAATTTTATTATATAGAATTGATAACCATTATATGTGATCGTTGTGCTAACATATACTTTTGTATATTATATGTATAAATAGTAATATATATCAGTTTGATCATAATCAATACTTAATAATATATGATACATAACTATTGTTACGTATAATATATATATATATATAACTACGGTAATATTACATCAAAGTAGAATTATATTTGAATAGACATCACTAAATTTTGAGCATGTTTTACTCTATAAAATAAGAGATCTAACAATACAATACATTTATCATACAACTCTCGCAAAATTGAGAGCAAGAAGACAATAGCAGACCTCATTTCCCCCGAACCTTGACAACTTCAATTAACAAAGTTACCATTTGATTTTTAATGGTGCCTTCATATCTTCTTATTTTCCTACTTTTACTTGAAACTCTGGCTTCATCTTTTTCCATTTGTTCTTACTCTCTTTTCTCCATTTTTATGTGCAACTCCTGTCCATTTTATAATAGAATAACTTTAATGGAATAAAACATGAATTATAAGTTAAAGTCTAATTATATGTTATTTAGAATAAGTAGAGAAGAGCACATACTAAATTTCTCGATAGAGATTTAGTTGATATATTATTTCATAATAACTTTATGTAAAGCAAGTAATGAGTTCATACCCATTTTAAAATGGAAATTCATGCTACTATAAATTCAATCCAAGAAGAACAATCGATTTTTACATGCTCTGTTATAACTACGAATGAACATACTGAATTGAAGTAACCACAATTTGTTTCTCATGTAATGTTCCCACAAACAATGATAAAAGAATCCTATATTAGCAAAAATCATACATGTTGCTAAGAGCAAGTAAGTTGTTCAACATTACCATTCATTTACTCTAGAGTAATAAGAAGAATCTTCTTATTTTCTAGGCAAGACAGGTTGTTCTATGAAATTAGCTAGCTTGCAATACGCCAGCACCAAACTAAACTAGAGTATAAACATAACTCTACTATAGAACAACAAAACAATAGAAACAGGTAATTAATGCAAAGGAATTGAATATTAAGAAATAGTATCTTATACATAATTCAAAGAAAGTCCAATATTGTACACCATTGTGTAATACTCTCACAATTACATTCATCTAGCATTTCTCTTTTTTTTTTTTAAACTATATTTATTTTTTTTTAATTGCGGGTTCATAGGCTAACCCACCCAGCAATAAGTTCACCCACTTTAATCGGCAGGTTATGTAAAGCAAGCTGAAATAGCCTACACATTAAACAAGCTAAATTTTTTAACCCGCCCCACCACCAAGTAAGTCTTTTTGTTGACATTCTTCTTCTCATACAAACAAAAAAAATGAAGAAAATATTTCATTCTTATTAATTATAACTAACCAATGTATTTTTCTTATACAATTATAAATGCATGTATATATTATTAGTTGTTTTGTTTAATGATTTGTTCAAATTATATTTTTGCATCTTCAAAGCAGTTCCAAAACCAAGTAGAAAACCATAGCCATTCAAAAAATGTGTCATGATTCCATGATGTGAAGTAAGAGACAAAACTTAGAATAGGATGTATTAAAAAAAATTACCTCTCGAACAATATGAAAACCCAGACAAGCCCACCAATAATCATATCCAAAAATAATCTGTAGAATAACTGGAATAAAAAGAATGGTTAAGAATGAAAACTTAAACTTCCTCCTTTCTCACAAAAAAAAAAAAAAAAAAACACAACTTGTAAAAGCTTTTAATGTCACAGGCAAGTCTCTTTCGTCACAGCCTTAAGAGGAAAGTAGCTTTTATGTCAATTTGACCATCATTTATCCAATCTTTTCATTTCTTTTCTTTTTTGGATAATTTAGTAAGGTTATTTAACATGCAAAACAACTCATTATATGGGAAGTCCATAATATCAATTAGAAATATTTGATAATGCAAAGCAAATCCAGATTCATGTTAGATAATTAATTATATGGGGAGTCCATAATATCAATTATATATATATATATATATCATATGAAGTTCAAGAACAAAAAGATTCACAGTCTGTACAAGATAAAATGGAAAACATAGATATTAACACTAAGCTTAAAGATACATGATATTTGCTCCAATATTTGTTAAAGCTTTCAAGTAAGAAAATACATATTTTGGTTCAATTTTCTCATATTAAATCAAACATTGTTAGCTACATATTTTTTCCAAGCATGTACATCTATGACAAGTTTCATATGTTAATGATGACAAGTTTTAGATATCCTTAAGGAAAAAAGAAAAGAAAATCACAGCATACATAAAACTCAATGCAATTGAAATTAACAATTACCTGTGAATTCAATGTTCAACAATGAGAAGAGGGGGAGGAAATAAAACAACATATAGGTGAAGTATCAAAGACAAGTGAACTATTTAAAAAAGAGCTAAAAAGAGAACTTATGAAGGAACAAGGAAACCACATCTCAACATCTTTTAGTTAATCTTTTCTAGAGATTTTGAATTTATATGGGGAAGGAGGGAAGGAGGGAGAGGGTTCAGTAATTACCTTAGTTACAAATTTTCATGTTCTGGCAAGAGATGATGTTGTGTAGGAATAAATTCTTGCAATTTTAAGGAGAGATCCCTTTCCAAATAAGGTACGATTAAAAGAGCAGACGTAAGGCTATGAAACTTAAATGTACGTAAAAAATGAACAGGTGAATGGCAAAAACTAAGCCATAAAATGCATATAAAAAATCAAAGTCAAGGCCAATAAACTACAATTGCATCAGTTGTTAACAAGCAAGTAATTATACGTATCTATCCTTTACAGGCAAAAAAAAAAAAGTAATTATATGTATCAATCTAAGCAAACAAATGTAATGCAAATAACTCGTGAAGGCAATACAAAACCAAACATCTAAGAGAAAAAGAATATTATCATGAACCTAAAAGATTTCTTTCTTTTTTTCTATCCCTTTTTGGATGATTGAGGAACCTAAAAACATGCAAGCAACAAAATGAAAGTTTCTATTGTAATATTCATTAAGCATTATAAGGATCCAACTAAATTGCCTTGTTCCAGCACTGACAAACAGCCTCTCCATTTAGTAAATCCATCGAATAGCGGATAAGAATAGAATCAATTAGCAGCCCCTCCATCGAGCATTGTTATTGACAAAGCAAAGTAGTGTACAAAAGAAAAATATTGGCTTTACCACAGAATAATAGATTGAAGTTCTAGAATAATAATAATAGAGATCTGCACCTTATTTGTATAATCAAGTACATGAGCTAAGCGCGCGTCCCCCCTCCCCCAACCCCCCCCCCCCCCCCCCCCCCCCCCCCCCCCAAAAAAAAAAAAAGAAAAATTTAGAGTAATCTCATATTTTCTTATGATGCTAAACAGTGATTCCCTTGATAACACCCCATACAATGCTATCAAAGATCAACTAAGAAACAATAGAGCACCAAAAAGACAGTTGTAATCATCACATAAGTCATTCAATTAACAATTTGTCAAGGATATAATCTAAGAAACAAAATAAATGATATATTTTGTTATTATTATAGTTATAGTGAGTCTTTTAGTAGATATTGTTAAGAAATCATTATCTTAACACCATCTATCAATTCTAAATGTTATTGATCAAATGCTTAATTTAACTAGAGTAGAGAGAATAAGATGTATAAGCAAGCTATTACAATGATTAAATGAAAGGATTATGAGGTTGCCAGCCACATGTAATTATGCAAACAGAACAACGACATGAAGCATAGTGTACCAATACAAAAAAGACAACATTTAATGCATATGAATGAAAAAGTGAAAGTAGGTAACCCTGTACATTTTTCATAGGAGTTGCAAGCAAGAAAACATAGCTTGAGAAGGAATCAATCACCAGCAAGGTTATCAGTGCTCCAACACATCATAATTGACATCAAATCCTCAATTGGC
Organism: Combretum micranthum; assembly: GCA_024138025.1. Lineage (NCBI taxonomy): Eukaryota > Viridiplantae > Streptophyta > Magnoliopsida > Myrtales > Combretaceae > Combretum > Combretum micranthum. The sequence goes on along the minus strand of JAMXBD010000173.1, from coordinate 1,425,044 downwards.
ACATGAAAGTACCCAATGAATTGATAAACTATGTCTTAAAGCCATAATTATGGAGTGGCAATTTTAATTATTTATGTTTTAACAACCTCTACAAGAAAAAAAGACTAATTTTGGCAAAATCTATCGGCTTCATCGAAAGATCATAGAATAACTAACCATATAAAGTCGATATGCATCCATTTCTCGACTAACACAATTAACAAGACTTTTGAGTTGCATAGCAAATCCACTGGTCTGGCACATTTAAAGAACTCTAAAAAGCAACTTGATCAATTGGACAGAATGGAGCAGACCCCTCAATCTCAAGTCTCTCTGCATTTTGTACAAGGAACCTATAGGCATTGTACCATGGAAGGAAAAAATCTATGACTTGATAACAAAATAAAACAAATAGCTAGCATAAATAACAATTTAAACATTTTATTGCTTGCAGAAAATATATATATATATATATGAGAGTTCATAATTAATAGAATCCCCTTCAGAGCTTAAAAGCATGATAAAACAAAACTAGAAACAAGACTTAGTAGTGAGTGTTTCAGTGTAAAGTAGCAGGACACATAACTGGAGAAATAATGGGGTATGAACACAATGCATCTTGCAAATCAAATAGAACAAATCTTTCTCAAGTGAAAACAAATTTTCAAAAAACCTATATTTATATAAACTCTAGAGGAATACTAGAAAGACAAAATACAGAGGGGGGAAAAACAATTATGAGTAAAATATAAGAACTCATAATGCCATAATCATTTATAACTTCCATAGGTGAAAGGATAGTTCCTTGCACTTTTGATCATCTTCTTTCCATCCTCAAGCAAGACCAGACCATCAGAGTTAAGATTCCTAAAAGCTAGCTTGCTAAACGGTACATTATGTAAAACTATCAATCATAAAACCTAAAACATTCCTACTTGATTAGTTTTTTTTAGGTAAGGTGGAATATTTTTCATTTTTTAATAACAAAAGTATAAAAAAAAAGGGATGCACATGTGATGCCTACAAGATCAACTTAGATATTAAAGAATAAAACTTGATTAGTATAAAGACATCAACTACAAATTAAAATTAAATAAGAAAAGCTCAAAGAGATCTACAACTATGGGTATTATAAAGATCAAGCAATGCTTGAACCATTGCATCCAGTCCAGAAGTACAAAATCTAAAACCAAAAAATAACATGTAAAAAAAGTATTCAAATACTAACCATCCACGGGTTCAATCAAGCCCCTTGACAACAAAATGCCCAGGAAAATCTCTCAAAGAGATCAAAGTTTTCAAAAGGATAATGAAGATAAGCATAAGCATGGAGCCAGTCTTGAACCAACAATCAAAAACCTACAAATATAACAGATATCAATAATGGGAATCAACAAAATGCTTATAAGATGACCATATAAGCCAAATGAACCTGCTGACATTTTAGTAACTCTATGAGGATAAATCCATGGATTCTACTATGATAGGGAAATTAGCATTAACCCCAAAATTTTCCGTATTATAAAGTTTTCCCTTCCCAACTGCTTCGTGGGAAGGAGCACTTAATGAAGCATTTTGTTAATGAAAGTTTCTATTCTAAGGTTAGACCTTGAACAAAGCTTATTAGCTTCATCATAGGCTATTTATGAGTTGAAAACTCAAGAACTCCTGAAATCTTTTAGCTAACAAAAGGAAAAGAGTGAACAAACACTTGAGGTTAAGAAGTTTCACAATGCATTAATCAAACACCTATATCTTACTAGGCTACTAGCCATACATGACATATAAAAATACGGTGAATTGAGGATGGAAATGAGCAATTGAACTCTTACCATGGTTAGTTAAACCTTATAAATCAAAATTCCACTATCCTACACACCAAATATGTATATCATTAATCAATTTAGTCTACCATATTAACAAACAATAATCATAGACAAGCAAGTAACATTGTCCCATCACAAAAAAAGAATACAAAGTGGTCCCAGTTTCCTATCTCAATTGGATTTCCACTAATCATTATAAACAATAATCACGAAACAAATAATACTTCACCTAATCATTGAAAATTGCTAAGTGGACGTTTCAATGCACAACATGTTTACTAATTAACACAAAACATATAACTTTCATTAACTTGTTTTTCTAGGGGATTGGAAACATACATCTTGTTACCTCCCTCTCATTGCACAAGGGAACCTGAAAGGAAATTGTCGGGTACCCTGCATGATACTCGACATCACTCTCTAAATCTTTGGTCCCATACATGACATTCGCCATGAGTCTCAATCCTCTAAACCCAATCTAAAAGCACCCAAAAACTAACACAATACTATCTATAGACTAAGTCAAAATACAAGCAATACAAACCTTTACGTGATTCTACAATGGAGGAGCTAGATAATTAGCCCTAAACTCAAGCAACAAAGCACAAACAAGTCCTAGGTATCCAAATACTTCCTTAGATCCCACAAATGCCATCCTTCATAGTGGGCAACCGATTCAAACATTCACACGACTATAACGAGAGTAAAAAATAATTTAATGATATGATAGAGCTTTGATCTTGGCGAATCGCCAGAGAAGTTGCGGTCCATCGATTAGTGATGCAGGGGAGAGAAATAGAGTGAGGAGAAAGGCAAGAAAAAAGGCTAGGTTTTCTAATGCGTGTATGAGATAGAGAGTACCCTAATTTTACCTTGTCCCGGTTCCTGTTTTAGAAGAGAGGAAAGTGAAATATGCGACATACTCAATTTTTAGGGGGAAAATAAACTTAATTTTTTGAGGGAAATACAGGGGGTTGGTTTTGACTTTTTTTTCACCTTTTTTTTTTCCTCTCTTGATTTGCCACAAAAAGATTCATGTAATCCTCATGAATACTATATACTGATATGTAGGAAAAAAAAATTAGATGTCAATAATCAGTTGCCACAAAGATTCGTGTGAGAAATAAGTTCTTCTAATTTCGTTTTATAATTATAAGAATTTTTTTCCCTCATAGAATAATTCCTTACAAATTCCTATTTTATTCTATTAGTGGATTATTAAATAAAAATTGGTAACGTTTACTATAATGTAAGAGTTACAAATTAAACAAATGTCAAATATAAAATAAAATTATTTTATAAACGTTACTAACAGTATACAATATATGACGTTTAATAAATGTGACTAAATTATAAAAGATAGGCAACGTTTGCAATATTTGAAAACGTTACCCATTATAAAATTCTTGTAGTGAGCACTCCAAGAGGAAACCCTAGAACCCTAGAGCCTCTACCCTACTAGCCCTCATGTAAATATTCATTTCCATTTCTATCTTCACCTTTTCTGGAAGCCTACTGAAAACTTAAGTTGAGACCCTTTAAACGTAATGACTATTTATTGTTAATTAAGCAAGATTAAAGGAGGATCAACACTAATCAAGTGAAATTATCTCCTTCATGATAGGAAATGTAGACAATGAAGGTGCATTAGAAGAAAGGAAGGTTCACAATCTTCCTTGAATTCACAATAAGGTAAGTCTGCAGATTTTAAGGGTTGAAATATGAGTTTCTTAGCATTTTAATGGTGAAAACTAACTTGGACTTGTTTGTACATGAATGAAATTGTAAGAAGTCGAGCTTTGAAATGATTTTGGAGACTTAAAACCTCCTCACACTTGTAACTAACTTTGAACTACACTCTGGTGAAGGTAAGACCCTAAGATCAACTCTTGATGTTAAGGGATTTGTAATGGTAGGAAGACAAGATTGTCCTAATGATGTAAAAATATTTTAGGTAGGGTTTTGCTGAAAATTAGCTTTGAGAGGAAATGGGTGTTAATATGTATTTAAACCTTGGAGAGAATGATTAAATGAACATGACATTTGATGTAGATGATGTTAAAGCTATTAAATGAGGAATTTGTGTATAAAAGTTTTGAAAATTGTAGGAGAGCTATGAAGAAATCGGATGTTGCCGTCAAACTAGGTGAATTAGGCTTTCAAACTATGATTAAACATGTTTCTAAGAAAGGGAAAGATACAATAGGAAAGTCTAGATTCAAACATGGTCATCCAATCCCTTTAAAACCCTATAAGTTGCCTCAAAACTCTTTTCCATTGAAAACATCAAGTCAAAGCTCAAAACTTTACAAACCCAGAAGAATACGGTTGGTACACGAATTCATGTACCTACCTATGTTTCTCTCTGACCCTAAAAACTTAAACAAATGAGCTTTTCCAGAAGTACAAGACTGGTACATGGGGTTGAGCATCCACCCATGTATCCCATTGACACTTCTTTCTAATCTTTTCTAGAAGAATGTGGCTAATAGACGAGTTTATGTACTATCCCATGTTCTTGAATTCGTGTTCTTGCCTATTTACCCCTCTGTCTTAAAACCCCAGAAGTGTACAACCCAATACACATGTCATGTTCTTAGCTGTGTATAGGAACACAACAAGATACTTTAACCATGTACCCATTCATGTATTCCCTTATATCTTTGTTTAGGCCCGTACGTAATTTGTGCAACCCTTAAAACTCTTATTTAGACTTAAATAACCCTTAAAATAGAATCTTTAATTAAATACGATTAGACCAACTTGATCAAGACGTAACAAACAATGTAAATGGATTAAAAATAGTTAACCTTTAACTAATATCCAACTTCAATTGTGAACAGTTGTTAGACTTCAAGCTTGGAAAGAAATAGAAAGTTCAAATCGACTGTCAGATACGCAAAATGTGTGTAGATAGTCTTAATAACCAAATTAAGAATTAAAACTCGGCTAAACTATATGTTGGTTGTTACTTAGCTGTTTACCCCAGGAAGTGACACCATCGAACCATGATACAAACCTAATTGCAACTTCGAGATGATGCGATAGTTTAGACACTTGAGCCCCCATGAAGTGCACAGTTGGGCTCGACAGGTGGTTGATATGGGAATTTTCAAGATCGAGCGGTTAACTAGAAGTAGATATAAAATTGTAACGAGTTATATAGTATTATGAAACCCTATATAAAGCGTTACAATGGACCATACTCGTTAGTGGCAGCATATAAGGAGACAACCTAGGCGAGACTACTTTCTTTCTTCTTCTTTTCTAGTAAGTTTTGGGGAATTATTAAACCTCCATCTTAGATGCGTGATCCACTGAAGGAATCCTATCTCTTTTGTTTGCTAGAAATCATGAGTACTCATGTACTTTTTGGTGTTTCTATAACACTAGGAATGCCTTGCTTGTGGGCTCTAACATAAAGAATTTAAATTATGGTTGTTGTATTAAAATAAGAATATGTGACATACGTAAATGTGCTTGTTTACTGTATACTGGGTTTCATCGTTCACTTTTTACTATTTGAAGTACCATTATATAGACCTCCACTACGATTCCCTTGGGTATAGTTTTAACGATGCAAAAGAGTGATCATTTGAACTTTCATTTGTTGTTAGAGACTTAAGAGAGAGGGTTTACGATTAACTAAATGGATGATTGTATTTATTTTCATAATTATGTTTGCTTTTGAGCTAAGGGCCAAACTTATGTAACTTGAGTGAGCCTAGTTCCTCACTTATGTTAGCCTTAAAAGACTTTTAACTTTTGAAACTTTGTTGTTTTCTAAGTATTGATGTTAAAGTTCAAGACAAATGGTTTTGAACTCTTTTATGACTAAACAAACAGCACCATGCTGAAATTGTAAAACTAAATAAGGATTTTAAAACTAAAACTTGATTAAAAGCCTACCTAAATAACAAAAGCCTTACACATGTCATTTGGAAGTGAAATGTGTAGTGAAAAGCTACGCCCTTAAGAGCTTGAGAGTGCGGCTGTTTCCTAGACAATTGTAAACCCTTGTTTTCTTAGCAAACCTGAGTTTGGTTTTGGAAAAACTTAAAACCGTAAACCGAAACCCTAAAAGAATACCTCTGGACCAATCGAACCTGGAAACCCTATGTCCGGCAACGCCAAGAATGAAACCCCGAAAGAATAGAAACACGTTAACTCCAAAGTAAAATCTTAAATTGGAAAGTCAACTAAAAATCCTAAGTCAGCAAAACCTCAAAAAACCCTACCAGTTTAGATCCGGCAATCCCGTGTTCTCAAATCAAGAAGTCGAAATATGAGTGAAAAGTGTAGATTAGCTCGTATTAATATTAGGATGCTTAACCATATCAGATGAGTAGATTTTCGACCTACTTCGAGCCCGATCAGATACAGACCTTGAAAAGCGTATCCCAAGGTTTGAGATATTAAAAATATGATATTAGTACCGTTAGATTCGTAATTTCATAATATTTCTAAATATATCAATTATATAATTTTTCAGGTTATAAAAGTTACAGTTATAACCTTTTATCGTATTTTCATTACTATCGGTAATTTAATTATCTAACCAACTTTTTGCTTTTTTTTTTCATACTATTCATTAAGTATAACTACCCATACCTTATTCTTACATCCTTACAACCTATTCTCATAATTTTACATCACTTTCTTACAAATTTACCTTTCCAATATATTTTAGTGCTTAAAGTTACTTGTTAAAATTGAATTTTATTACACAAAACAAAATCAAAACACTGTCTCTCTGCCTATACTAGAACCGGCACCCCCCTTGCTCCCTCTCTCTTCAATTTGTTTGATTTTTTTTAAGTAATTAATCATACAAAACCCTAAATTCTTTTCCTATATAATATCTTTTTCACCTTTCACTTTTCACTTTCACTTTCACTTCTTTTTCAAAAGATCAAACTTTGGAAAGCACATTTCTCTCCCTCTCCTCTTTACTCTTGCCGTGAACCCCCTCCCTCAAGCACACACACACACACTTTTGTTTTCTTCAAGTTTCCTTCTCCAAACACTAAATAAGTAATAGATCTTGACCCTACCACTATAAAAACATATAATGGCAAAGTCATACATGTATGGTTCCACCAAAAATCCTCATGAGCTTTATGCTAGGGATGTGGAAACACTAAAACATGATATCCTTGCCATCACAATGTGTAGATCTTGTTATTAAAGTTGATATACTAGTATTTTGCTATATTATTATTATATATTATTCTTATAGAAATTTTTTGCATATATTTTCATTATTATTCTCAGCTACATATTGTCCATGATGCATTTACATTCATAACATGAGTAGTATAGTAGATCTACTTGTTTAGAGTAGTTAAAATGACATAGCTACTTGTTTTACATGCATGAAAGACTTGCTACATAATATTCTTAAGGAAGGTATTGATCAAAACTCAAGATCTATTTTGTTTCTATCAAAAAGGGATTTTTAAAATTTAGATCTTGAGAAAGAACCATTTAGAAAACATATTTTCCAACTTCAAAATGAAGGTTTTGCATGTAAAATGAAGGGCTTAGGTGATAGGTATCATAAAGGAGTGATTTTTTAAGATAAGCTTAGTTTTATTAAGAGAAATTTTCAAAACAAGAAGAGGGTTATAAAAGTTAAGTTAGATCTATGTTTCAACACCAACAAAAATGTTGAAATTCGTAACTAGGGTGAAATGCCAAGAAAATACCTATTTTCCAACCCTAAAACAAGAGTTTTATTAAAGAAATGAAAGCCTTAGGGAGTAGGTTTGATTAGAACTTAAGTTTAGAGAGATTAAATGATTTCCCAAAATTCAGATCTAAGAATGATCCCCATTTAAACACCTATTTACAAATGTCAAAACGAGTATTTTAATAAAAAAAAAATAGAAGTCTTAGGGAATAGATATAATAAAGACTTGATTTTTACAAGAGTAAATGTGTTTTATCAAAGTAGAAACTTAAAACAAAGGAAAAGTTTTCCAACTAAGATCAAACAATATTTTCCTTTCCAAAAATTATGCAAAATTTGTCACTAGACAAAACTCACCTTAAAACATCTATTTTCCAACCTTTAAATGAAGAAATTTATTAAAATAATGAGGTATTAGGTATATAGGATATCAGGGCCTTATCATAGTAAAAATATGTATAATTTTCAACGGAATAAAGCTAGTTTTTCCAATCAAGTGTTCTTGAAATTATTGCAAAGTAAAAGTCTTCCAAACAATTCTTTTCAATCAAAAATCATTAAGGATTTACATGTAAATAGCTCATATCATATCATTCATGATCATAACTTGTAGATATTGCATGCACGTATAACATACTTGATAGAAATAATGCAAATTTTATAAAACAATTTCAGAATTTCAAATTCTAGTTACTAATCAGATCTGATCTGAACATTTTGAGACCTAAACGTTTTCAAATTTATTAATAACATCATAAATAGATAGATCTTTTAAAGTCAATAGAAATCGATTGCTCATTTGCGAAATTCTTAGTTAAAATGATCAAGTTATGGCTGTTTTAAGTTGGGATTTCCAATTATCACGGAAATTACAAACTCAAAGAGTTTTATTTGAAAAGTTTAGAATTAGTTGTGGTATGAAATACTCATAGGGGTATTTCTTTCGTTTAGGTGATTTTGGAATCGAAGGAAATTTATGTTTCTAGATCACTACCATTAGAGACCGGAGACCATGGCCGAGTGAGTTCACTATCTTTAAATTATATACTTATAATTATGCTTGTAATGATAGTGGCACTAGTTAGGGCAAGATAAAATTAGAATGTGCATGTGAATTCTAATTGGTTGAATCGATGATAAGAATATTGGAATGGAATTGTTGTAAATATTGTATGATTTAGTATAGAATTGAAGTGTTTGCAATATCTGTGATCACCCATAAATCATTAATTAATATGCCATGATCTTATAATCAAATTGGCCATGCATACCATATGTTGAGTCACATTGCATAGGTTATTATACCTTTGTGGAAAAAATGCATAATAGCTGTGCAACGAGAGGCCTATAAACTCGAATGTTGGCATAATGGCCGAAATTAAAATGGTAGTAGTGTAGGCACTTGTATCAACTACAAAATTGTATGTGGGTGGGCACCTGAATCAACCACAATGTAATGAGAAAAAATTGAAATCTATGGTCGTATGGGCCTGAAACACCTAACCCTGAATGAAGGGCGTAAATCCATTCAATATAACTCCCGGAAAGTCTTATTTATTGTATGTTCATGTGCTTGTGCATTTCATATGGTTATTAATATAACTTGCCTAATATATATTGTCTTTTGAGTATTTAATTTTGGAAGTGAAACTCACTAAGCTAGCGTAGCTTACACCCCCACAGTTTCTTTCTAATGCAGTTCCTGTACATATGGCTGTTCCCCGGACCTGGCCAAGTCAGGTAATGCGAAAGTAAGAGTTATCTCCTTAGAAGTTTATGATTAGTTTTGTATAGCCTTTAGTAATAAACCTTAAACGATCGGGTTTTTCCTAAAAGATAATATCTAGACTCTTGAGTAGCTGGGGAATGCCCCTTAAATGCTTTATAACTAATCCTGAGATATCTGTGGTTTATGTTTTGATACTTATCCTATCAAATTGAACTATCTATCTCCAATTGTTTATGTGTTCTATTGTCGTAAGAGAATGCCTTGCATATTGACACAAGACTTTTGAATGACTGTGGTAGTGATTCTTAAGTCTTGTTTAGCATGCGGTGGACTGTTGCATTTAGGGTACCCTTTGGGCCGTGACAATAATGTATAGAACATATCGAACATCTATTACAAACACTTAGCAACTCACCTTGCATCTTTACTCACACAAAAATACTCTTTAGGAGCATGGAAAAAAATGATTGAAACTCCTAAAACTACTAAGAGATTAATTTAGTAATTATAAGGTAGGAGTGATTTCAAATCGATCTCTACTCGTCTACTAATTTTATTCAAATCAACTAGTCAATATTCAAAATGGCATATCTTCTCATTTCTTGGTTCTTGAAGATCTAGGCATTGATTCAACCAAAATGATGGTAGACTAGGTATATTTTATGAACTATAAATATACTCTTACAATATGTTTTGGATTATAGGTTTAAGTCAAGTCTAATTCATTGGTCATTCGCAATAATTAGCATTGATAATTCATGTTACCGTATCATGTCTTATTTTCATATCTAAATGGGTTATTGAGCACATATAAACACCTAAATCTGTGACCTGACGTATCTATATCTTGTCTTTGATTCAACTTTTTATCAATTGATGAAGCATATAAGTAAACAAATAAAAGAGCTAAACTTTCAAGATTATCAACTAATGATCAAAATAATATTGTCAAAACCTAAATTAGCTGTACCAACAAAAAATAGATGATCTACTCATTAAAAATTAATGTAAAAGGGAAAAAGAGCTTAGCATTCTCTAAGTTGTGTATAATGACAATTAATTTAACATACTTTACAAGAAGAAAAGATGTAACAAAACAAATAATTAAAGGGCAAGTTTTCTTAGGATTTAGGCAAGAAGAAGCTCAATACCGGTCATTGTTACTGTGATTTATCTTCTTTCTTTAGAAGATGGATGGTGACCATATCCTCTTGTTTCTTTTTCAACATCATCAAAATATATAGACAAACAAACAAAAAGTCTCAACTTTAACAATACTAGTTGATTATTCAATTAACTTTTATCAAGAACCACTAACAAAATAACCATTCCAATCTCCCATACATCATCAACAAATAAAAATTACCGTGTAACAAACCAATTTTACAAATACCTAAAAGCAAAATAATATTAAAAAGAACCACCGTCTACACTAATTTTCTTAATCCTATCCTTAACTTGTCAAACCTCTTCTGATTCCACATAATCATTATGAATTTTACAACTCTTTCTCTAACTACATCTTTGTAATGGAAAAAACACAAACCGAACAGCATGCGAAGTGTTAAATTCACTACATTTTATTAAGTTGAAGTACAGCCTAAGGAATGGTAATTTTTAAATTCACTATATTGTCTAGTTAGTTCTTCAAATTTGTCACTCAAAGAAGCTACCATAAAAAAGGATGGTATTAATAAAAATAAAAATAATTTAAATTTATAAAAAAAAATTTATTATATTATTGTCTTGTTCAAAAGTCAATTTCTTTTACGTAAAAGAGCTTCTGCAATTCTAACCTTAGTGAGTTGGGATGTTCATTAACTAGTATTTTTTTAAAAGAGCTATTAGACTAAGGTAAAATAAAAGTAAAAAAGTTGGTGATATCTCAGACAAACATGCAATCCTGAGAGGAGCTTACCCTAAAATGTACTTTCTACATTAGTCAAATAAATTTTCCATACGCAATTCCATTCGAATCAAAAGAAGTGGATACCATATGAATACAACTATATAATGACATGTTGGCATATGTTATAATAGGCTAGAGCAAAAGCATCAATATGAAGCTTGTGAATGAATTGGTAAGAATTTGAATAACAGAAAAAAGTTGTGCCGGGTGCAATATGATGAAAAAATTGGAAGATTAATTGATTTGACGAGCTAATAGACCTACTTGGCACTAATTGGGCTTCTTAAGTATTCATCAAGTTTTACTGAATTCAGATATAAAATTAGTAAAAGGAAAATTTTTTTCCCCCTTAATAAAGAGCCGGCATACAATTCAACTAAATTTCATTACTTTACATTTTTATTCTCCAACTAATTACTTTTTGAATGTTCCTACGGTAAAAATCTTTGTTTGCAATATGCATTTGCTCTCTAGAAAAGTGGGTACCAGCTAATAAAGGCATTCAAATAATTAATTAACAGAAAGCCTATCATCGTAAGAGTTTTCCAACTAGTTAGTATGAAATTAAAAGAAATAGAAGCAAACTCAAAAGCTTAAAAAAGGGGGAAAAATGGGAGAAACTTTGACATGTTCCCAAGTTTCAACAATGGTTGAAGGGTTGTGTTCCTTTATTATGTTAAAGATGACTCTGGTGATTGTTTGGATTTGCTTTGGAAGAGCGTTTAGCTCTGTGGGTTTCATTTTAGTTTTGGGTTTTTTTGCCAAATTTTTAATGGCAGTTGTAATTTTTAAACATGATTAGATTACTCCGTTCCCGAGTCAAATCATTTCGATGATTTCAAAATCGATTCAAAGGGAATTTTTCTTGAATAATGGGTTCCAAAAAAAAAGAGACCAGAATGAGTTATGTTTCTGAAAGTGGGAGAGGAGGTACGTTAGGCTTTAAGTTCCTATACAATAATAAAAACTATGAGAGAGAAGTAAGTTAGGTTCTTTGGTTCTTTTTAAACTAGAACTACCTATCTTTTTACATTTTGACAAACAATAGTCAATCAATTGAAGATTAGCCAAGAAAAATTAAGTGAATTGATGAAATATTTTAGCCACAACTAATTAGTGACCATTTGAAAAATTATAGGTAAATATTCACAAGAAGACACAACGTATTTAACAAATGATGAAAGCTGGTAATCCATATGGTCTTCTTTTGTGACCCAAATGAATCTAAATAATAGAAAGAAGATTAAAGAAGTCAAACTTGATGAGTGATGGCTTGATGAATTAGTGAAGGAGGAGAAGAAGAAATTACATAATTGTCAATAGTTTTATGTGCTTGTGTGTGAGAAAGAAAGAGAGAGGATGTTTATGAAATGAAGCTCTAATTTCATTTAGGGGTAATGCTTAATTTTTTACCTGAACTTTGATGAAAAGATTAATTAGGTATCTAAACTTTAAAAAGTCCAATTTTATGCACAATTGAACTTTGTGCCTCTAAATACTACCTCACTCTTTCATTATCTCTTTAAGTAATTGATATGTGTCAGGTCATAATTGACTGAAGTAGTGTTTGGGGATAGGAAAAGTTCAATTGAGTATGAAATTGGATATTTTAAAATTAAAATTCCTAATTAACCTTTTTGTCAAAGTTCAGGTACCATATTTGGGCATTTTCCCTTTCTTTTATGTTAAAGGAAATTTCTAGTGGTAGTATAACTGTGTAATACGTCAAAGTATCTTGTATAGTAGGAAATTGTGAGAGAAATAAGAGTGAAAAATAGAATAATGATGATAATAATAATAATGATATTACATTTAATAGGTTCGTAGGTCAAACCTATACCTATTTATAAAATAAGTTTGATCTTCAATCTGAACATAGATACTATTGAATTCGTGATATTTTCGAATTTTACCTGTATATTATTTTTATGGATTTTTACTTACCCAAACATTTATATAATCATATTGTGTTATGTCCAGATTTAAGGGTTGGTTCCTAAATTACCTATGCTATATAGCCTTTTGATCTAATTTTCAGAAGGTTTCTATTCAAATTCGCAAACGTGCTGTTATTTTCAGTGTGAATGCATTTGGGTAAGGGTCATTTTTAGAGTATCGTAATTAGTTATCTTTATATGTTATAGTTAGATTCAACTTATAAAATGTTTCCACTTTCACTAACCATGATTATATATCCTGTTTTATGGGCTTTCATAGGGCATAATAATTCTTAAGATTAAAATTGGTTAACTTTACCAAAATCTTGCAGTGCAATTTATATGAACGACACCATTAAATCCTCCCGTAAAAATACTAGAGGTTCAAGTCTCCCTTCCTTTATAATCATAAAAAATACATAAATAATGAAAATAAATATTGTCAAAACTAGCTATACCTATGAATGTTATTCCTACTTGGATGCCTTTTCTACGCTTATAAGTAGGTTTTAAGGGCGTCATATAAGACTTCTAACCATACCAGAAGTTCACTATCCATAACAAAATTGGGTATTTATCATGTCTTCCTAAACACTAAATTCTTATGGCCAAAAATATAGAGGAGCACTGTTACTAGATTGTCGATCTTCCTCGCCCAGATCTGGTTCTTGGTTAAAGGAAATATAAGATCCAGATCCCACGCAAAATTGGAGTCACAATTTGTTTAGTCATATATCGCATATATTTGGGAACTTTAATGATTCCGCCACAGGATTGCCCTGCTTATGATATTATCATTAAATTGATAATAAAAAAAGTATGAAAAATTATTAATGGTTTCGATCACTGAAGGAATAAACTTAAAATGTTCAATAACTTAACAGGATCGATCCTATCATAACCACCATGAGACCATAAAATTTTTCTATACATATGATAACTCTGTTTGGTTCGTCGTTCTGGTATCATTTTAACATCATTTTGATATCAGATAAATATTGAATCGATACAGATATAATACCAATAAGAAACCGATAGTTTTACCCATAAACTGACCAAACCGAACCAATACTAAACTGATATTGATACTAAATCAATACCAAACCAATATTAAACCGATACAAATCTAATACTTGACATTCCAAACGAGCCCCGAATAAAAGTACAAATGAGCTGAGTCAAGCAAAGCTTTTATTGGCTTAATCTTAGCTTGTTTAATAATTTAGCAAGCTCAAGCCAAGCCAAGCTCTTAGCAAGCCTTGAATGTACAAGCTTAGACTAGAGCCATTATTATGTTAATATATTAAATGAGTTCTTAACAAAGCCTGTTCGCTAATCTGCTCATCAATCTAAAGAAAAGTTCAGACTTAGCTCATTTAGCCAAATGAGCTAGGCTCGAGTAATTTGCAAGTAGCTCAATTCGTTTGCAGCATTAATTTAAAGTGGAGTGGACTGGTGGCCATTTAATGAAGAAGAAGATTCAACATTCCTCACAAGCCTCTTGAGATACTGAAAAAGAATGTATAACTCGCCTCATCTGATAAGAAAAAGACGGGGAATTTCCTACAGCAACATTTATATGATGGTAGATACAAAGAAATTCATCAATTTTGACCCAAGAATAACAAAAATATGGACAGTGAATTGGACCTGAAACAGCCACTATCTAAGACTCAGATTTATCGTCTATAGAACTGCATACTGTTGTAAATGTTTAGTTCGCCTTTTGTTCTTTAGCTTCCGAAATCCACATGATTCAATCTGTCTTACTCTTTCTCTGCTAACACCCATCAATTCTCCTATTTCCTGCAAGGTTTTCATCCTTCCATCCTCAAGACCGAATCGCCATTTGACAACCTGCTTCTCTCTCGGATTGAGAGTATCCAGCACCTTCTCAATGTCCTGCCTCATGAACTGCTTCATTAGGATATCATCTGCTGTTTCAGCATCTGGATCAGCAAGTACTTCCTGAAATGATATCCGTTTACCATATGAAATATAGTAAATAATTAATTCGGGAGGCAAAATCATCTGAACAGAATTTGTTGGTGCGACTTATATTCAGAAAGAGGACATACGGAAGGTTTGAGATTTTGGCTTATTCCCATCTTTTGATCAAGAGAAATTGGAGCTTTAGGAGTCGACAGCACTGCATGAAGCCTTTTCATTGAAAGCCCAGCTGCCTCTGCCACCTCTTCATTGTCCGGCTGTCTTCCATTCTCAGTATACAGTTGCTTTCTAGCCTCTTTCACTCTATAAGTTGCCTCAACCATGTGAAACTGTCAAACCAGAAAGCAAATGCCAGGACTAATCATTACAGAGCAATACAAACTATGCTAAATCACTAAGCAGATTGAAGTTTATCATTCTATCTCGAGAAATTGAGGCAAAGAGATCTCCTTTCACTTTGAGCCAAACCGAAATCTTATACATAGGGCTTTGGATATTAGCTCAAGAAGGCTAAAAGGAAACTTACTGGTAAGCGGATAGTTCTAGATTGGTCTGAAAGAGATTTCCGGACAGCCTGCTTGATCCACCAATGAGCATATGTAGAAAACTTGAAACCCTTGGAAGCATCAAACTTCTCAGCGCCTCTCACAAGGCCTCGGCATCCCTCCTATGGTAAAGCAAATTAAAAACCTATGATCAGTTTTCCCATATATAAAATGGGAAGAAATTTAAAGAAGTGCAAATCTGGGAAAATTAACACATGTTGGATTGAGCGAGAAACCTGCACAAGATCTTGGAGATTCAACCCAACACCCTGATAATTTTTTGCAATTGATATAACAAGCCTTATGTTGCTTTTAATCATTCTGTCTTTGCAAAGGGTACCATGGTTTAGACGTTTCCTGAGAGTCTTCTGATCAACTCCTGCTGCTGCTGCCCATTGTGCAAAGGTTGGCATACTCCCATATCGCTCAGCCAGCTCCTCCTGAAGCCTCTCCAGCTTCAGTAGGTCCTGTGAGAGAATGATTGTAACACAGCACATAAATTACAAACAACACCAAATCTAAGCTAATGTGCGAACTGTTCTTTCATATGTTCATAACCAGAAGCTATATTCAGCTTTGTTTACTTGAAGAGAATATCTCAAATCATAAATCAGATGTCAGTTTACTCATAACTTATAAATGTGCCATATCATAGATAAATCATGCTGTACTTCATACAAGACATTATCTGCATGGCCATCACACCTAATTGAGTAGGGAAAACTAAACAGACCAAAAGGGTATAGCATTTCCATGATCAAACACTGACTTCTTTTGACAAACATGTCCCGTCATCTTTCCCAGCTACATGATTCCATATATCAATTTCTCTTTCAACAAGCAAACATGGTGACTGAATTCAAGAACATAGTGAATGATTCCTCTCCATTAAATTTACCAAAAACACTCTCCTGCATATAAAACCAAATAACTATACTACTAAATTTACTTTATTTAAGGGAGAACATACTACTACATTTTACAGAAAAACATAGTACATGGTAATGGTAATTCCAAGAACAAAAATAGGTCTGCTGCAAAAGTGCTACATTATTATACTGCTTCATTTACTTTAAAAAGGTCCTGTACCTGGATTCCTGCAGACAACTGATGTTCTTCAGCAATTGTGAGAAGCTTTGATGAACCAGTGGTCCCTCTCAAGTACCGCAATGGATCGGAATAGTCTACCTCTTGTACAGATGCACGCTTTCTCCTACCAACAGAGCCAGACCTAACAGAAACAACATTAGCAGCAGCTTTTTCAGCAGCTCTTGCTCTTCTGGCTTTTCTTTCTGTTTGGCGCAGAGATCTTACGGTTATGCTATTGGAAAGCTCTTGCTGCAAAAGTTCAAGTTCCTCATTTGTTGGCTCCAAATCGTCAGATTCTTTTGCAGAATGTTGAAGGAATTCCTCTTGCAATCCAGTTTCAGATTCCATTAACTCTCTCAATAGTCCAGCATCGCCTACTGTTGAGAATGCAGGTTTTGGAAGGACGGGAACTGATTTTGATGAAATATCGAGTTCACTTTCAGTTTTTGTAGAAATATTACTTTCAATCAACAGTGCAGCATCTTTTGCAGACTTTAAAGCTGCTTTAGCAAGAGTTACTGCTTCTGCTGCAGCAGCTGCAATGACGGCTTCATCACTTGCGATAAGGGTTTCTGTAGCTAGAGTCGCATTGAGATTTGCCTGCAGTAAGTGAGGACATTTTAACTCATATCAATTGGTTCATTGGAATACATGTACGGATGAAATTTCCATCATCAAAGACAAATTGGCAGGCAAATGCCGATACATAATGAATACGAATTGCATGTCAAAAGAGACATCTCAGCGAGCTAATAAAATGAAGCAACATCCACACAAAACTACGATTCTTTCATGTAAATTTTACTATAGTTTGAGAGATTATAAAAGAATATACTGCAGATACTAACTTAGACCTATAAATGAAGCCCAGAGATTTGACTTTAAGCACCACAAACAGAAGACCCGATGCACTACTTAAAGCTTAAGTTAGAGACAATATCAATCATTTTTTCCCTTTTCTTTTTGCTGGAAGCAAATAATAAATGCATGAATCTGCCACCAGACGAATTTCATTGTACAAATAAGAGAACAAACAGAAGTTTTTGATAAGGTGATATATGCCTTCAACATCAAACTAGAAAGCTTTCTCCGGTGCATCAGAAAATAACTTGATAAATTGATGAGAAAAAAAAGGGGTTTACCTCTGTTGGTGGACCGACCATTCCATTATACATCCAGGATCTATTTGCACCAAATGGATCTGAATGAGCATCTAAAGAAGGCAATCTCAGCTTTTCTACATCAAGAACTAAAGTTGCTGCATTAGAGGATGTTGTCGATAAGACACATTGTGCACGAAAACAGCTTCCTTCTTTACTTTTCTCTGCAAAATTGAAGACATAAAATTGATAAAATGATTAAATAGCCAAAATGAAAGGGAAAAAAATGATGCGATAGAACTCGTTAAAGGAAAAGAAATCACTCGACATTTAACAGACAAGTGAAACTTTCATGAAAATGTTCTTGGGACAATCCTAAGACTCTAAAATGTCAAAGAACTTTTTGGCATAGAAGGAAACTCATGAAATAGGTAATAACATGCTAAGTTAACAGAAATGAGCTAATGGTTGACATGACATTGTAATAATAGGAAACAAGAAAGCCCATCTAATAAAAAACAACATTTTTCCTTCAACATACAATTAGATCTGCTATCTGATAAGCCCTGCAGAGCATAATTGCCATTTGATTGCTTTTGTCCTTCGTTGCTTTGGCATGAAGCTCTAAGGCAGGAGGCATCCAAAAATTAGATTCAACAAAGAACCCATTTTTCACTCCAGGAGATTCCTTGTTATCAGAAGACCATTAGCTAAATGGTTGCGTTTTCAAGGGCAGATAGGATGCAGAAATACTGACCAATTGAAATTCCAAAGAAATATTGACGAAACTCTTTGCATAATTTCAAAAGGTTGCCTACAAATTAGGAATAGAAAAATCTGCAATGACATTTTTTCCCCAATCTGCTTGGGGCAGAACAGAAATATTAAGATTGGTACTAGTACTACACTAATTGAGAAGCTATTGAGAATATAATCAGTAAGTGATTAAATTCTTCTCTTCCTAGTTTAGGGTATTAATTTTACTGGGATCCTCACTGCCAGTACAGCCTGCCTTTCGGCTATTTTATTCTTTAGACTTTGATTACATAACAGTCCTGTCCCCATCCCTTGACTGCTCTCCATGATTTTGGTTCTCGGTTCTCCATCAATGAATCTCTCTCATTTCCAACTTGGGTATGATAATACCCAGAACCTTTAATTGCCTGATATTTTACACTACAAAGTAATACACAACCTAGTAATTCACAATGGCATGGGAAAGGTCCTTTCTCCAAT
Organism: Combretum micranthum; assembly: GCA_024138025.1. Taxonomy (NCBI): domain Eukaryota; kingdom Viridiplantae; phylum Streptophyta; class Magnoliopsida; order Myrtales; family Combretaceae; genus Combretum; species Combretum micranthum. The sequence continues at coordinate 1,406,052 of JAMXBD010000173.1, read as the reverse complement.
TAGGGTTGATTCAAGCAGATTCATAAGGGCTAACTCAATCACCAGTCCAGCACATTGCAAATAGCCTAACACCTAGCAAACTTTGAAGCAACTGAAAGCATCCATCTACTAATTGGCTGCCGTAGGACGACATTGTACATAGAAAAGATACTAAAACCACGTACAGACCATACAAAACCTAGCTATGACACACCACCATCATCATCTAATGAAATTAAAGATTCGACATTCTAATAATATATAGAGAGGGGGAGAGAGAACTTACGAGAGTGGATGTGAGGAGAAGAAGATTGGTGGAGGGTTTTGAAATGGATGGAGAAAGTGTCGGGCTGACACTTGAAGTGTGGCAAAAGACAAGACATTCTCCTTTTTTTTTTTTTTTATGGTAAGTTCCAAGTTCAACCTATGTTATTCGTTCGTTTGCTCTTGGGTTTCATTCAAGATAACTTGTTGCTGTTTCTTCGTGTAGATTCATTCATTGGAGCTGTGTTTGAGAGTTGTGAAAAGCTGAGCTGCAAGAAAGGCGGTTCTGTTCTGTGTTGAGTGTGTGTGTGCGCATAAACGTGGTTAAAATTTTGTGTATGTGATGGACGGAACAGATAAGGGGGGAAAGAAGAAGATAAGGAGGCAGGCGATTAAGGACGAGAGAGACATACGAAGAGGATTTTTATTGTATCTGACTGTGTGTGTTAGTTAATGTTTTTGTTTTAGGCTTTCCCTGCCATTGCATTACAAAATAGGGTTTTTTTTTTTTTTTTTTCTTTTCCGTTCTGTTTAATGTTCGTGTTACTAGTTACTACTCCCAACTGAAAATTTACAAAATTTATAATTAGATATCTAAATTTTAAAATTTATTATTTTAATATTTAAACTTTAAAATAAATTTATGTGTATACCAATAGTATATCAGACAAATTATTTTAAATACTAAATTGATCAATTTTAAAATTTATGTATGATTAGTAACATTATTTCACAATATGAATGGAAAAGAAAAAAATATTCAAAAAATAAAAAAGTCAAAACTTTAAAAAATATCGAGAAAATATCATATTATTAGGAGTTCAAAATCAACTCGAAAGGTGTCTCAAAAGTCACAATTTCAAAATCAGTTGAAGTGATGATTTTATAATATTTTTTTCCCATCAATGATTATATAATAGTTAAAGAAAATAAATAGTTTAATAACAAATTACAAAAATATCAATCGTTGAAAATAATTTTAAAGATAGCGAGTTAAATTCATCATAATTATATTTAAGAAGCAAGTTCAACGTAATTATACTGAACTTAGAGACAAAATCAATACAAAGCTCACGTTATTCTTCTCTAACCTCCATTTATGAACTTCCAAACCCCCAAGCCAAAATTAAAAACAAAAAAACCAAGAAATAAAATTACAAACTCCAAAAAAATAAAACAATTTGTTTCGAACGTTAAATAACATTTTTCATTGTTAAAAGACTAAAAACAACCTTCATCGGGTATGCCAAGTTATCCCATTATAAGGCTTACTGAATGGTATAATGGATGTTATAACTCCTCTCAGATCAAAAGAAGTTACGCTCATTTAAGTCACTATTATAAACTTGTTTTAATACACCTAGGGGCTATGAATAATCACTAAGGCATTTATGGATTAATATTAACTAACCCTACAGAATCCCTAATACTAAGGGAGGAATTAAGTTTATTGCACACCAAGAAAACAAAGAAAGGATGAACACTCACAACCAACAATCAAGAAGCTTGATTGATAAGAGTTAGGGTCTGTTTGTTTTGGCTTTTTTCCGACAAATACAGACACTTTTTCAAACTTTTTGCTAACAAATTATTTATCAAGAAATAGATATAGATAAAAAAAAGTTGATAGTTCTCATCAAAAGATCAAATAGAACAAATATAGATAAAATTTAGATGCAAATCGGATATATTTACACATATCATTTTAAAAAAGATACAGATACAGATGAAAAACAGACAATCCAAACAGACCCTAGGGTTTAAAAGTGACAACTCTCAAAAAAGAATAAAATTCATTCAAAACTAAGGATTCTTTTATTGAAGGCCCTCTTGTATCCACAACTTGTGTTAAAGGATAAAATGGTCAATTACTAACTAAAACACTACCAAAAATAACTAAATTAACTAAAAATCATGTCAGCAATCCACAAGCCAACCCATGGGCTGTGGCAAAGGGCATGGTGTTCTTTGGCTTCACACCAGCATGACACAATCCTTCATATAGGTAGTAGAACAAGGCATTGAATGCTTTGTCTTCAAATCTTCTCTATCTAGGAGGTACAGTCATTGATACAGGCTGTGGATTTCAGCATGTCCTTTGCTCCTTACTTCTGTGTAACCCATGGTCATTGATACGGGCATATGGCCATGGCATGCATAGTTTTCTCTTTTAAACTATTTTCCTTGCTCTTTTAAATGCAAAACGAACCATATCCATTCGTACAATGGATTAAATAGCTACTAAGGAAATTATGTTCATCTTCACATGGCTTCTCAATCCATATATTCACTGGACTAAATTCTACAAACATTTAACTCTAACTTTAGCAACAAGTCCTGCAACTTGATTCGCATTATGTTTGCTTTCGATTTATTTTTGGCAACTATTTGTCTAACTAGTCCATATAATTAAGAACAATCTCATTCACGTCAATAAAATATGAAAAATATGAGTTATTTTCACTATTGCAATAGGTTACACTAAAATTGTGACTTGAATTAAAGATATGATTTCAATTCATTTTAATGTGACATGCCACATGCCAAGTTGTTATTGGTTAAAAACGCTATATTGGATGATGGTGTTAGCTAATTATGCACAAAAGGTAATTTTATATACTAAAATGATCGATTTTAAAGTTCAGGTATCTAATTATATATTTGTCAAAGTTCAGATACAATTTGCAACAACAACAACAACAACAATAATAATAAAGGAAACCGTAAGACTAATTATCATATTTAATACTTAAATTTTTTTCTACTTTTGCAATTAAATACATGGACATTAAAAGTGTTAATTCGGTATACAAACTTTATCTATTAATGCATCTATTTGAAATTTGACAAATCTTGTAGTTAGCTACCTAACTTTTACTTTTTTTATAATTAACAATCTTACCTAACTAGTATTAATAACTTCAAAAAAAATTTAGAAGTAGTAAATTGATACTTTTAAATTTCAAGTAATTAATTATACAAATAGGTTAAATTTAGATAACAATTACGAGATTTACCTAAGTTATCAAACCCTTAATGTTAGGGTGGTTAGCCACTTTGTTTTTTTTTTTTTTTTTTCCTATCATAGAAGGTCATAGAATCAAATGAGTAGCTATGTAGACAAGTGACTAAAAAAAGAACGGAGAGAGAGAGAGAGCAATGCAAAAACCATTACAAGGCTAAGGGACATGGACCTTTTTCTTTGTTTTTTTATTTATTATTTGCTTTATATATATATTATCTTTTATGTTATTTCTTGTATTATTTATTTATTAGAATGGATGAAGATTCAAATCAGATACACCCCATTTTGGAGAGTCATTTAAACTTGATGTGATACATGTAATTTAAGTACCATTAATAAATAATTAAAATCACCAATCATACGTTTACTAAAGATGATCATAAATTTTCAAAAAGCCATAAACACTAAAGTTTTTTATAATTTTCCCTCTCACTCTAAATAACTATAGCCATTATATGAATTTTTTTTTTATAAAATAAGATACGAAGATGGATAATTGCACCATAATATTAATATTTTTTCCCCAATGAAATCATAGTAGTTGTATTATATATTCAAACGCAAACTATCGTCCACCGAGTAACTTACAAAATTTGTGCCTTGTGCAGCATTATCACCAACAACTAAGGTTGTTGATCCACATCATATGCAACTATTAGCTATACTTACATAAGGAGATGAGCCATGTAATGGGCTTTAAAATTAATATATAAATATTATTTATTTATTTTGCTTAACTCGTGGTTGGATGACAGGGTTTGACGAATCTGGCTCAATTGTATTGGGATGGCTTGGGGAGATTTGGCATGGTGGGCTTAGAACAGGGATCGTTGGATCGGTCTACCGCATCCAACCTTTCTCAGGCAGGCTCATGCATACAGGAGATGAATACTGGCCTTGACCCATGAGGAGCTTATTCGGGATAAACATGAATTGAGCTTATTCTATCTTATCCGTCAATCACAGATATGATCTAGCGATTGCCATCCATGCTAAGTGCCTATAAATACTCAGTCACTCCTCCTCATTTACAACTTTTAGAGAGAGAAGACAAACAACAGTCTTTAAAGGAGGTTCTGCTCAGAAAGATCAAATAAGACAACTCAAGTGATTTCTATTCCAATTGCTCAATAACTGTAAGGTTGACATGCGAGATCTACTCAAGCTCCCTTACATGTCACTTGTGCATTTGAGACACTAAGATTGTTTGTTCCTCCTCCCCTATCATTCTCTTTAAGTCATTCCGTTATCAAGTATCATTTCCTTAACAACACTTCGAAGTCATGTGCCAGGTCGAGATCCATGCGACGTATGCGTGATCACTGTCAATAAGGACCCTACATCTACAAGCCATAAGAGGGAATCCATCTCATTAGTTATTTGACATGTAAAGGTAAAACATACAACATAGTTATTAAAGGTGTTTTCATAGACATTATACTATTTAAGGTTGTAATTAAGTCAAGACAACTTGTGAGTTACTTAAGTTCAACTTGATAATAACTTGAATTCAAATCAGTTGCAATCGAGTTAAGCTTGAGTTCAAATTATTTGAGTTGCTATCAAATTCGGGTTCGAGTTTCAAAATACTCAATTTGAGTAACTTAAGAGTCTATTCGAGCTTCTTATATTTTTTTTATAAAAGATTTGTAAACTTATTTTTCCATTTTTAAAGTCTTTTTTAATTTTTTTTCTTTTCATATTCAATGATCCATTTTTATTATAATTAAATCCAAGTCAACTAAAAAACATATTTTATCCATAAATTCCAGATTTTTTAGTTTAATTGATTTTTATAAGAATAATCAACATGACAGATCAAGCTTAAACTTATCAAGTACTAACTCGAATCAAGTCTAAGCTTAAAAAATAAAGCTTGATCAGGTTCGGGTTTGAGCTAAAGTTTCGAGTTTTTCATTCAAGTTCAAGTTCGAGCTTGAACTCTAAGTTTTTTATTCAAGTTGAGTTCGAGCTTGGTACTGTATCATCTCAACTAGTCTCGTTTACAGCTCTAGACAGTTATCTTTTGCCTCCCAAATTATTGTTGATAGCTATGTGCTGTCTCATTCAATATCTTGCCTGCCACTATATTTCCACCATTTGAATCCTCTTGCACAATTCCTTGCATTTCAAAAGAACATCAGCTAAGGAGTAAGACTAGTTTTGTATTCTAGAGATTTTTTTAAATCTAAAACTTGAATGTAGTCTTAAAAAAGGAACATAATTTGAGAAATTTAAATTTACAGCCATTTGAAAACTCCAATAATTGCTCCATAATTTTACTCTGGAGCATAAATCCATAATAGCATCCTCTATTCTCATCCAATACTGCTTCTCGCGAAGGCATGGCCATTCATAAGGAGAGAACAATGGGATAGTGTAGTATGCAAAAAGAAAACTATGCCTTTTACAGTGTACAATCCACTACTTATACAACCTTATTACCAATATGCAAGCTAATAATGAGGGCACAAAATATACATGAGAAAAATTAATCATTAATCTAAATGTTTGCATAATATAGAACTTGACACTTTAAAAAAGTATGACAAAAGAAGCTATGTGTTACATAGACATAAGATATTAAGATCCAGTAGTTTTGAGGATATGTAAATGGAAAAATAAAAACGAAAACGCATTCAGAAATATGAAATTACCTAGAACTTGAATAAAGTGTATTTTGGTGAATACTCTTGACCCTTTATTTCCTTAAATCTAGTAATTGATTTACTGAATTTATTTCGTTCCAATGAGTTTGTAAATCTCTACACGATATATATTTATAATAGTGGACTTTCTTACTTTTGTATATTATCTCTAATCTCAAGCACATAAACCTATATTATCTAACCATGATAGAGGGGTGTTTTGGTGTCGTTTTCATTTTTCCTCTATCGCTCTTTGTATTGTTTAAATAATCTGTATAAAGCAATTAATACATATATGTTATAATAATCTAACTTAGAAATGATGCCAATGTTTGTCACAATCCTAGAGCTACACCATTCTATGAGATGTACATGATTAAGTTATATGTAGAGAAGCACCCCTTTAGAAGTAGATGTTTTTAACCCACCTGCTTGAATGCACCACCTATAGAGAAGTTAGGGATATCGTGATGAGCTTATTGATGTACTTGTGGTGGAGTATGTTGATCCCAATAGGTATATAGTTTTGACATAAATGAAGATGAATATCCATATCATTGTATGGAACACTACCCGCGCATCCCTTGTGTGTTTCCATGTTTTTAAATTATGTGCTTAGATAGTTTGGAGGGCTCTAAGGAGTAGACCCTGTGTTTGATACCAGAGCCCTTAACGGATAGTTGACTAGGATGATCGACCATACCACATTGTAGACCTACCAAATATACCTATCAAGACTTCAATAAACTATTTTTCATGATATTGGCCGATTATCGAGAGATGGATTGGTCGTACAAGTTCTATGATACAATATATGGTAAGTTAGATGTGTGATTATGTAGTTATTAATCTACTTTTTTGTGCATCATGTCTTATTTTTTTGTTTGTTATCCATTACAAGTCAAATTCATTTATTAAGTGTGTGATATGCTTTGATTGAAACTCCATCTACTATACGTGATGTATCATGTAGTAGATGAGTTCATAGGCATCAACCTTCAAGAGGCACCCATCAGTTCCCACACATTCTAATTATGATGATAGTGGTGACGATGCCCTACCACCTTAACCAATATAAGCAAATTGACCCATGCCTTAAAGACTAAGGAAAGTGAGGGGGCGGGACCAAGGCCAAAACATAGCTAGAGACATTAGAGATAAGCCATTGCCTCCACGTGTTCGGATAAGATAGCTTGGTCTTTCTCCACCATCGTATGTTGATCTATTGGATACTCTTGTGCCTAAGAGTTCTTCTACAGTAGTTCGCTTTGCCCTAGTTCACAGAAAAAGCAATTAGCATTGCCTGACAATATGGGGGAAGGCCTCACTCGGGTAGGTCCAAACTCTATCCCATTTTATTAACACAACCTGCCAGATGGTGATGGGAATAGCACCCAGATTACACAATGTGGACCTATCTGTGGAACATTCTCAGCAGTAGCCAGAGCAAAACTTAGTACAAAAGTGTGAACATTCACTCTATAGAGGAGAAGCAGGGAAAGGCAATAGTAGTTGTTTTCACATTTATTATTTTCATCTATTTATGTATCTATCATGTATTTCTTCATTGTATGGAGACATGAAAAATCTAGTACATTCATTTCTTATGTTGAGTTTCTTTGAATTCCACTTGTTTGTATATTGTTGGTGGAGAGATTTTCTATTGAATTGTTGTATCTAATAGAGATTTTTTTTTATAAAATTGGTGGAAGAATAGAGTATGGGATATTTCTTTCACATTTGATAGGTGGTTGCAAAATCAATTTGCAGATGAATGTTTGTACTACATTTCGATAAGTGAATGATTATACTAAGAAAATTAAAGAAAACACAACAAATGTTGTGGAAATAATCATGTCAAACCCATTGTATAATATAATAACCTCATCTCTTGAAGAGACCAATTTGTGTTGCCTAAATTTAGGATTATTTTTGCTCTAGTGGCATTTTCATAATTTTTTAAAAATTAGTAATATTAATTTCCTTTTCCCTGAATATTAGTATTACAGTATCTTTATTGCAAGTTGTGTGGCATGGGCTCATATGTCAAGCAACTTTCTTTAACAATAAAGTGAGTTGCTTAACATACTCTCTCATTGAAAAGTTACTTGGTTAAACTACCCTCTCTCTCTAATTTTTATAAGTTGAAATACAATACACCAAAGTAAATTACCATGTAACTCTCTAGAAGTAATTATAACATAAGACTTACAAAAATATTAAAAAATAGTTAAGTAACTTTGTGAAAGGTAAAGTGGAGAGTTGCTTGGTAAAAGAGTTGCTTAAGATGTTGATGTGGCACCTTAAGTAGTTTTTTTCCAAATAATCCATAGATAAAGATGCTCTTAATGGTTTCTTTTAAATCATGAAAATGACGTAATTAAGTGGCAAGGAGAGAGAGGCGGAAAAAGAATAGGAAATTAGATGTATTTTATTGTTATAACATTTATACATTAATTACTTTGTATAAATAATTTTAATAGTACAAAAAAAAAAAATATGTAGGAGAAGTAAAAAGACACCATAGCACCTCTCCCTGGGGATGCACTTGGCTCAAGTTAGCAAAGGTGTCCTAAAATTAGAACATGATTGTGGACCGTTGGATCAAAACAATTTAATCATGACGATCTAGTTAAAAACAAAATGTTTAATAGCTCTATCCTTTATCTCTACCTATCCAAATCCCTAATTTCCACCATCTTCCTCCTCTTCCATTTCCATCCCCCTAAAAAGCAACAAAAATTTGTTAATATTTCCACCTTCCTCAAAACCTTAAGCCTAACTATAAACTCACCTCTCTAAAAGTACAAAATGAGCTCTTTAATTGAGCTAGAGACAAACTTTGCTAATGGCTCGCTAACATTGTATTCCGATTCTCCATCCTCTTCTCCTTCTCTAGTGATGGTCATTGTATGATGAGACCAATCCGGTTAATCTATCACGATGAGAAAGGGAAGTTTCAAATGAGTTTAGAAGTCGTGGTGGTGTTGCAGCTCGTGAAGAAGCCGATTGGTGTTGTTTCAGTATATGCTAAAATTTGTCAAGGCAAGAACTTTATCTTGAACCAGGTCAGGGAGTGTAATTATTTCTAAATTTAGGTTTGATCTTTGTTTTTTTAGGGTTTTAGAGGAAATGAAGGTTTTTAGTGTATTTTTTTTTAGGTCTTTTTGATGTTTATAGTTGAACTTAGTGCTGGTTTTAGGTTTTGTGTCAAAAGAATGTGGATTTTGAAAGTTTATTCACTTCAAGTTGTAATCAATACCTAGTGATCATGTTCATTTTGGTTGGTTGTGAATAGTAGTGTAGAAGCTGAACAATAGTCGATAGTCATATGATTAGATTTACAATGTGCAAGTGAAATTAAAGATTAAAGAATGTTTATTTAATACATAAGGAAGTGGGAAGTTTCCATCAAATTATTAGCTTTATGGATGTGTTTGTTCATCTTGATAGGGAAAAATGAAAATATTGAACATATCTTTTTTTTTCTTTGATTTGCACCACCGATGTCATTATCGGATTCATTATACTTACTGAAACCATTTATATTCTTTCCTCTTTTAAAGGAAAGCTAAATTCAAACTTTCCACCACTTATTATCACTCTACAAAATTTTTTTGCTAACTTACAAGGAACCTACTCAAGGAATTATAGATGGAGACTGCTCTGAGATCCATTTAAGGAAGTGGAAGATATAATAGCAAAAAAGAGGTATCTTCTTGATCTGGTAGTTCATTTTATGTATATTGTGATGTACCTTTCCTCTTTTTTGATCTAAATAGATTATGTACCTGTATGGTAGTCTCTGTAGTGTGTGAACTTCATGTTACCATTCTTTATATTTGTTTTAATTTCTTTTATTATTGATAATTTATCCAACTTGCCTATGATGGATTGGTCATGTTATGTATTAGATAATGTAGGTTTTTTTAAACTTGTTTTCTTGCTTGTTATTTTGGCAATGAAAAATATTATCAAAATGTGATGCTATAAAATTCCTACTCTTTTTACATGTATCTCTATCTCGTGGATTGTGGAGTTATCTAAGGTTGTGGTTTCTCTTGGTGATTATAGAAACACTGATTATGATAGATTGTTTGAGGTTGGTATTAACTCATTGATATTACATATATTACACCATTTCAATTTATAAATGTTATATAGGTATAGGTAAACAAGAATTTGGTGTATGTCTATTTAGCATGCACTTCAAAAGTTAAAATGAATATTATACTTGAGTTTCTTCAATTTCAAATTCGGATTTGGTATGATATATCATTTTGAGTTTTCTTTAAAAGAAAAATATTGTATAATAACTTAGACTTTCGTTGAACTCAATCTTTAAGTCAACTTTTTTTAAAATGTGGAATATGATTTCAAATAGAGTTCGTAATTCATTGTATAGTTAAGTTGTTATAATATTTTGTCTATATTATTCTATTTTAGTGTGCAATATTACGATTCTAAGAAATTTAATATTCATAAGTCATATAAAATGTAATGGTATTTTATTTTGGTCATTTATTTTTATATCATAAAAATGTCTAAACTATATAATCTATATTTAATATTAATATTAAAGTTTGATTAAAATATAACATTTATTTATTAATATCACATCACAATTATCTTGAATTTTTCTTATTTTAAAATATATCTTCTATAACATACATATGATTTGAATAATATTTGTTCATAGAAGGACAAAATAAAAATTTCTAAAAGAAAATATCATTTTAAATAATTATTGTATATAAATTGATTATTGAAAATATCAAACTAATAGTAGTGCCTATAATATTATACTATACTTTCATTACATGATATCATAAACATGATTATTTTTGCAAAAATAAAAATAAATAACATTGATTAAAAAAAAAATAAGAATTTAAGATAAATTGAAAAGTTTGATTATCCATAACTTATTTTAAACAAAATATTAGAAAATAAATCAATCATGACTCTATTAGGTCTTTTTTAATGTACGTTATATTATAAATTAAGAGTTAGATAAAAAAAAAAACTTAATTTCTTTTATTTTTATTATATATTTTAAGTTTTTTACACTTCTATAAATATATCTATAGTTTTTTAAAGTTATTTTGTACTTACGTTTTTATGCTTTGATTTTACATTTTAATTCTACATATGTTGTCACAAATTTACATAGAATTTTGAGTCTGGCAACCTTGATATAACGTATCACATAAGTATATATTCACATATGGATTATTTATATAACATTTGTAGATTGTATTGTTATATACAATAAATATATATAACATAAAGTATATAAAACATGATGTCTCTTTATAATCAAAGAAGGATAATGACAAAAACTTCTAAAATATATATTATAATGTATAGATAATAGATTGTTATAATAAATTATATATACTTTAATAAGGTTCGATTACATATTATATATATACATATAACATATCAAATAAGTATTATTTAAATATATGTGGAATATTTATATATATTATTATGTGTGATGTGTGTGTGTATATATATATATGACATAGAGCATATATAAAATACAAAATTGTCTTAATTATTATATCTATAATTGTACACTTTATTAACTTGAAAGTTAAAATGAATATTTTATTCAAATTTCTCATATTCCAATTCGAACTTGGTATAAATCATATTAAAGACTTATCACCAGGGAGCCATGTGACAATTGCCTAGACTGCAAAACGGTTCATTGTTTGACTCAGCCGGTACAACAATTGCCTAGACTAGTAAGCCGATTCATTGTTTGATCTGAGCGGATGCACTTTAAAATGAGGTCAGCAAGCCAATACCAAGAGGTACTAGCAAGCAATAACTAAAACAATTATTATTAGATATCTTTCAGTTTAGTTCATTAATAAATTTATCATTAGAAGAATATAGTTTATAAGTTATGTGAATCGCACTTAGAAATTTAATTAGAGAAAATGTCTCTTTTGGTACATAAACCTGAACTTTTGAAAAGTCAAATTTCATATTTAATTGAATTTTGTGTGTCCGTAAACATTACTCACTCAATTGTTGTCTGATATGTATCAACTACTTCAAGAAACAATAAAAGAGCAAGAGAGTAAAAAAATAAAAAATTAAATTAGATATGAAATTGGCTTTTTAAAAGTTCAAGTATCTAAAAGGGGAACAAAAAGTTTAATTAAGTATGAAATTGGACTTTTTAAAGTTGAGGTTCCTAATCTTTTACTTCGTCAAAATTTAGATACCAAAAAGGATTTTTTCCCTTTAAATTATATAGTGATATTGAATATTAGACTTAAGAATTGAGTTAAGTTATATGTGTTTGCATATATGATATAGATACTAAGCAAGGTATATATATGCATCGTGCAAAAATAATTCTATAAAATAAAAAAATCACAACATAGTAAACATAACAATTGATATTATGATAAATATATATAGAATTAATATGCAAAATGCCTGGGACTATATTATTACAGTTTATTTATATAATATATAGTATTTGAATGTACATAAAAATCACATTATATATATTTAAAATATATATAGACAATGTTTATTCTATTGTAACACTATATATATATATATATATATATATCAAAATATATAATCATACACACACACATATTTATATTCATATAAAAAATAGATATATTTTTAAAAATCTTATGTCCAGCTAGTCGATAAAAAAAATAAATGGTCACACTATAGCAATTCCCTAATCCTAACAAAGTAGTTCCTTTGGAATCCAATGAACAACAATGATTACTTAGGATCAACTTGCGAATTTGTGGCACCATAGTTGAGAGAAAGCGAGCAGCACCTTGTATAGGTTGGGTGGAAGCGAGCCCCTATCATAGAAAGCCATGTGTGCTAACCTAGCTAGTAACGTTTTTCAGCTGGCTGTTATTTATTAGCACTATTCCCTCCTTCTCTCACTTCGGAAAGATTAAGTAGTTGGTAAGTGCGTCTTATTATTAATGTTCATCATTATTCATGTGTCGTATTGTTTATCATCATACTATGCTAAGTTCGTTACATTTTGGAAAGTTCGTACAATTGTCATAAGTGATAGATTTGTTAGATTTTAGTAAGTTTGTTATATTTTGATAAGTTGACTATACACTAACTTTTGAAAGTAGTAATTCGTTGCATTTTGGTAAGTTTGTTCGACCGTGATATGTGGTAATTTTATTGAATTCTTGTAATTTGACGCATTGTGATAAGCATCTCACATTGGTAGTATTCATTACTCTTCATGTGTCGTATTATTTATCATCATATTGTGATAAGTTTGTTGCATTTTAGTAAGTTCGTATGACACTGTGATAAGTGGTAGATTTGTAGGTTCTAATAAGTTTATTATATCTTGGTGGGTTGACTGTACACCAAATTTTGGAATTGCTGATAAGTTCATCACATTCTGATAGTATGTGGTATTTTTCTTTAATTTTGGTAAGTTTGTCATATTTTGATAGGTTGACTGTACACTATCTCTCGAAAGTAGTAAATTCGTCGTATTTTGATAAGTTTGCCTAATTGTGGTACGTGATAGTTTTGTCAGATTTTGATAGTTTTATCGCATTGTTGTAAAGTCGTCATATTGGTACTATTCAATATGTTCATTTATCATACTATTTATCATTATATTATTATAAGTTCATTGCATTATAGTAAATTTATCTGATTTTATTATATGATAAATCCATCTTATTTTGATAAATTTTTATTCAATTATGGTAACTGTACTAGAAATAATTGATTTATCCGGCCACATCCCAAAATTAGGTAGCAAATATGACTTGGGGCAAGTTTTCCCCACTCCCTTGCTTGCATGGTACAGATAAATGAAAAATGGAGTGGCAAGGACGTAAATACACAACTTTCCCGAACATCAGGAAACCCTAGCAGACTCTCCTACTTAGAAGACCCTCCCTCACGCTTCTGTTTTTTCTCTCTCACTACCCAAAGCGGCTTATATCTCACACACACACACATTCCCCCAAACATCCGTCATGGCCGCCGCGCCGCCCGTCCGCTAGTCACCGTCCAACCCTTGGAGGGCGACATGGCCACGGATTCCTCCCACACCCTTCCCTTACCCGATGTCATGAAAACCTCAATCCGCCCGGACATAGTCTCGTTTGTCCACTCCAACATGTCGAAGAACTCCCGCCAACCCTACGCCGTGTCGAAGCGCGCCGGCCACCAAACCTCCGCTGAATCCTGGGAACTGGCCGTGCCGTCTCCCGTATCCCCCGTGTCCCTGGTGGTGGTACCCACCGTGCAGGACAGGGTGCTTTTGGAAACATGTGCCGTGGTGGTCGTATGTTCGCTCCTACCAAGACGTGGCGCAGGTATAGGAGGATCAATGTTAATCAGAAGAGATACGCTGTTGTTTCGGCTATTGCCGCGACTGCCGTGCCTTCGCTTGTTATGGCGCGCGGCCATAGGGTGGAGACCGTGCCTGAATTCCCCCTTGTGATATCGGATTCTGCGGAGAGTGTGGAGAAGACTTCAGCTGCCATTAAAGTTCTAAGACAAGTTGGTGCCTTTTCCGATGCTGAGAAGGCTAAGGACAGTATGGGAATTCGTCCTGGAAAAGGTATCTCCTGATCTATGTTGTTTTGCTTCTGTTTCAATTGAATGGAAAACATGAGTGAAAGGGTAGGGTTGTGAATTGTTATTCTTGATGGGATTGATTGGGTTTGATCCCTTCTCAAAAACGTTGTAGCAGACAGTAGCTTAAAAAAGAAATAACGAAGTGAAATGGGCAATTTATTCGAGATTTTGTCTTTGACAGGTAAGATGCGTAACCGGCGTTACATTAACCGCAAGGGACCATTGATTGTCTATGGAACCGAGGGAGCTAAGCTCGATAAGGCATTCCGCAATATTCCTGGTGTTGAGATTGCTAATGTCGAGCGGCTTAATTTGCTCAAGCTTGCACCGGGTGGACACCTTGGTAGGTTTGTTATTTGGACCAAATCTGCGTTCGAGAAACTGGATTCCATCTATGGATCCTTTGAGAAGGCATCAGAGAGCAAGAAGGGATATGTGCTGCCTAGGGTTAAGATGGTGAATGCTGACTTGTCGAGGATCATTAATTCTGATGAGGTGCAGTCTGTGGTGAGACCGATTAAGAAGGAGATTAAGAGGGCTCCATTGAAGAAGAACCCATTGAAGAATCTCAATGTGATGTTGAAGCTTAATCCTTATGCTAAGACTGCCAGGAGGATGTCTCTTCTTGCTGAGGCTCAGAGGGTCAAGGCCAAGAAGGAGAAGCTGGACAAGAAGAGGTCCATGACCAAGGTATTGTTCTTTTCGGATTTGTTTGGAGAACCAGTTGATGTCCATGGTGCATACTGTATCTGTTTATTTCTAATAATGCAAATGCAGATATGCAGTTTATGACCTATGATTATGTACAGTTCATTTAATAGTTGCCAGACTATATGGAATTTTCTGTGTCTGGTTATATGATGCTGCATTGAGAGTGATTGGCATAAAAAAGGGGAGCATTTTCACAAGAATTCAGTATGATTATTCATATCATCGTTGGAAAGGTGGTGTTTGGATGTTCTCTTATTAATTTAGCCTGCATTTGGATGGTAAGAAGAATGGCCAATGTTAATATGTGTAGTCTGAATAGGCATATTGTAGGGTGTAAAAACTATGAAGTACTCTTATATGTATGTGAAACTGCGTTATCAATTTCTTAGGCCAGTACAATACCTGTAGACCGTGATGTATTGGCCTTAGTCATCAGGCCAAAGGTATCGACAGTTGGGTTATGCTTCTGTATTATTCTTTCCCCTTTTTTGAAGAAATGTAGTGTCCTCCCATTTTACTGAAGTTCACTGGTTTAAGCCTTTGCTGTTCTCATTTTCTGACTGCTGAGGGATTTGCTGATAGCTTAATTCCTTCATGAGTTTATGGCCATCGCCATGAGCTGTACATGAGGCATTGTTGATAAATGTAGACATTCCCATCACATGAAGCTGAAGCATTGCTTTGATTATTGTTTGCATGTTTGTTGTTCCCCTTACTTTAATGCACTTACCGATTTAATATAATGTTCTGATTTATGATTGGTTGCTCATGATATGTAGCGTCTGCTTATTGAAAAATGCTTACTCAATCCTTCTGAATCTTATACTTTCTTTTCTTTTGTTCTGGGCTGATGTAATTCCCCTTTTGTTCCTTGGCTTCTTGTCAGGAGGAGGCTGCTGCAGTTAAAGCTGCTGGCAAAGCATGGTACCAAACAATGATCTCAGACAGCGACTACACAGAATTTGAGAATTTCTCCAAGTGGCTTGCAGTCTCCCAGTGAATCTAGCTAGTTTTCTTCTTTTGACCATTACATCTAGCATCATCTTGTATTTTTGATTTATCGTGAAGTCATTTTTTGGTTGTGTTTCTGCTGCATATTGAGATTGTGAGTTTTGCGACAGGATACATGTTAAATTGGACCAAAATGTTCTGGAGTAGGAAGATGTTGGAATCATTGAGTTTTTGCTTACGATTTTGCGTATTGGATGCTTATAATTGAAATTGCATACATCTAAAGTTAGATTTTCCCTTGACCCTGGTCCTCCATAACTTGAACCTATCACACCATATTAAGCTTGGAAGGTTTTGGTTATAGATATATAAAGTTCTGATTGTGTGTAATCATCAAGCTTATAATTTATAAATCCTATTAATCCTAGATCCACACAAAGCAGCACATCTTTCGTGTAATATAGAATTTAACTCGGATATCATCTTAAGGATCTATGAGCAAGTACTAATAATATCTTATTTATACTATTTAGTCTAAATTATCAAAGTGATTATGCTAATTCTAATTGACTAATTAAACTAATGACTAATAGACCCTAATTAGTGACATGAGTACTTTTTTTGGTTTTAAAATCAATTCACAATGATGCTCCTAGTCTTGATCTATCCTAGTCTTTTACTTTTTATGATAGGATTAATTAACGATTAGCTTAGTCTTGAACTGTAGGGTTTTTTTATTAAATCAATTGTTCTCTTCAAGTTAGTTGATTCTTAATCTTATATGAGATTGTGGGAATATCTTCTTTTACTAATGCTAATGCAAAATTGCATGAAACTCATAAACCTTAATTAAAGATTAACAAGCTATGGCAAAAATCCGAAGTCTCCTTATGTCTAAGTGAAACATACAAATTCTTCATTCGTGGATGATCTATCCTATCGATTGAAATTTCTTTCTAATGAACAAGAATGAGACATGTAATAAATCGATTGAAATTTCTTTCTAATGAACAAGAATGAGACACATAATAAATTTAGTCAGAAATTACACAAGATGATTTAAATGATATGAATGAATTCAAGATAGAAACTTTCATCAATTAAAAAAGATTCATAATATGGATTAGGGTTTCACAAAATCTAGGACATACAAACCTACTCTTTCATATGATAGGTATACAAATCTACTCTTCCATATATAAACTAGGAAACCAGAATTTCTAGAAGAGTTTAAAGAAACATGATTGAATAAACTCCTTGAACAACTGTTGTGAATTATTGGTGTTGCTCAATAGATCTTCCTTGAAAAGCTCTCTAAGATGTGCACTTTAGGATTATGAATGAAATATGATGTTTCGGATCCCTAAAAACTGAAACAAAGTGTATTTATATAGGGTCTGATATCATACATGACTCCTATACAGTCGTGTAGGTAGGTAGCATACACTTGGAAAAACGCTCAAAATCCTTGCTTCATCCATACACGACCCCGGCGTATACTCCCCATGTACATGAGTTGTGTATGGTAGAAATCTACCTTTTTCTTCGCCTTGTTTTGTTTTCAATCCTCTAAAAAGTTTAATTGTTCCTCATTTATCCGTGAAATGAGTAATTCACTTAATAAGTAACCTTTTTTCTTTAGTAATCAACAAAATATCATATAAAATATAATCAATAAAGCACAATTATTAAGGGTCTTATGATACTTATCAAGCTCATTTAGTGACAAAGGAGGAGTTTCATTAATTTTTCTTTTACGACGAGGTCATCGCAGAGTCAGGGTGTGTCTGAAAGGCTTGAATACTCTTAACAAGATTGCTCATGTCATCCTGAGTGTTTTTGTAGTTTGTGCATTAAAATTCCCAGCATATATTCATATTGGAGAGTATTTTTTGAGACTGAGATAGTGTTCAAGTAAGGATTTTATTCTGTATTGCAAGTTTAATAATCTATAAACAAAATTGATTTGCCATAAATCTGGAGGTGAAAGTCGCAATGGTTTTGAGGGTATTTTCAAGGTTTGTTGTGCCACCGGTGTGCCTCTCAAAGCATTCAATTTTGTAAGTAAACGAAGTTGGGAGCAAATTTGGTCCCTTTTTCTTTATATCTGTTTATTTTGCTTGGTGGAGTTGGGCCGTAATAAGATGTTATCGAAATTTATCTGTATCGAACCTATATCATTAATTTATCGGTATCGGTTTAATATTGATTTAGTTTGATCAGTTTATAAGAAAAATTGTTAGTTTTTTATCGGTATTCTATTTGCATCGATTCAATATCAATTCAATTTGACAATGAAACCAAAAATGAAACTAAATCGACTATTCAAATAAGCCCATAGGGTTTGGTCAACTTATGAAATTGATTGTTAATTTGACATAAATCAGAGCTAGGGATGTAAGCGGGCGGGTTTTTATAAGGTACCCGACCTGCTCAACCCGATAAATACCCCGTAGGATAATACCCTATAAGGTTTGGGATGGGTTTTGGGACAAGCATAAAACCCGTTGGGAAACCTAACTAGTTTAAATATATATATATATATATATATATTATGTTTAGCCTCAGTCTCTGAAAAATCAGCTGTGCTCCATTAATTGTAAAGTTATTTTTTTCGTTTTTATTAAATCATTCAGAAAAAGTAAAAAACCCTAGGACAGTAGACTAACACTCTATGGTCTCCACTTTCAGTTTTGGTCTTGGCTCACTCTCGTCAAATTCAAGCCTCTCACTTCCTTTGTCGCACTGTTTCATTCAATGATTTTCTTCTCATGAAAATGATTGGGATTTTATAAAAAGGATTGCATGAGTAATGATAAGAGTTTTTTTCTTGGCCTATAAAGTGGGAACGGATCAGAAATAGAAAAGATGAAAAAAAAATTTATAATGATGTTTTTAAATATTTTATCATGTAATGATTCTAATTTTATATCGGGTTTTGGGTTCGGGTTCGGGTACCCTATAGGATTCGTCTAGCGGTTTTTTGTTTATGGACAAAAACCCTATAGGGTTTGGGATGAGTTTTGGGAATCCTATTGGATAAGAGTTCGGGTTCGGGTTTTAGTATACCCATCCCGGTTGCATTCCTAATCGGAGCTGTTACTTCTAACTCCATTCTAAAGCCTAGCCATTGCCTCTACCAATTGGCCAAGCCTAGAAAGGCAACATTGTTAATGGGTTTATGAACCACGCGACAAACATGAGCTGGTGATGACGAGCCACCTAATGTGACTTGAACTTTGGGCCACCAAAAAATGACTCAAACAGACATGACCAAGACGAGGAATTTGTGTACGACTACGATTGTGCTAGTGTTAACCATCGCATGATGTGAAATGCGTCTTGAATCATGGTGAGGTTGGTGTGTGTTTGCTGTAGACAGTTGCTGGGTAGATGCAATGAGTCCCAATACAAGGTGGATCTAGTCAAGATGGAGATTTTGGTGGTTGGCTAGAATTCTTAAGGCATTTGAGGATTATGACAATGAATAGAGCAAGAATATAGAGTAAATTATATTCGAAGGCATCAATATTTGGGGGTAAATATATTTAAGGTATCAACGTTTAAAATGATTAAAAAAAGATATCAACGTTTTATGAAGTGAGTCATTTAAGTAATGATTGACTGATCGTTAGTAATGTCATTAACGACATTCGGTTAAGTGCCACGTATCAACAAGATAATAAATTTTATTTTTTTTAAAATAATCATTTAGTTCGACCCAGTGATCCAAGGAAAAAAAAAAAACAAAGAAAAAACTCATCTTCTTCCTTATAGCTGGTGCCATGACTATTATTTCTAACATAAAAAACAACATTGGAGAAGTTGGATAGATCAAAGTACAAAGACACCATCTTCGTAATGATATGTTAGGCCTGATCGGATGTAATTCGTCCCAGCCCACTCACAAACCCTAATACCGCCTCTCTCTCACTCTCAAGTCACAAAGGTAAGGACTCTCAGTCTCTCTCTCTCTCTCTCGTGTTTCCCTATTTTTTTGTAACCCTAATGATATACTAATGCGCTTAGGTGTTGTTGCTAGGTAAAGGAGGAAGATGATGTGCTAATTCGAGCTTAGCAAGGCTCCAAGAATTCGTCTTTGTTCGACAGGGTAAAAGCTACTTTTTCTGCCTTGTTATCTTATATTTATGTACCAGATCTGTTCCAACTGTTAAGAATAAGCTTAAATTTGTTACAATCTGTTATTCTAGTTTGTTTTTCTACTCTATTTTGTAACTAACAACTATATTCTAGTTATAATCCATGAATTACATGTATTTGTAAGTCCATTTGTGATATAATCTTTAGCCAAAATGGTGGCTTGCGAGCTCGTGTTGTATCATGCTGTGATTGAGTTATTGTATTAAAGCTACATTCTTGACCATGTTATCTGGGATCGATCAAGTATGTCTTATACCTCACGGAAGCTGGTATTGAACATTTCCCGTACCTTCAGGTCGCAATCCTTCGTATCTAGGTCCGTTGGGGTGGTCGTGGGTTTTGATACGGAGGTGGCGGTGGTGGCATATTAACATGTTCCGGTGGTGGAATGGGTGAAGGAGATGATGTTAAGAGGAAGAGTAATCATACTTTTTGTTAAGATCTCTTAAAATATGTTTTGATGATAATAAAAAGATCAAGGATTTCTAATAAATTTCAGTCATGGCAGTGTTTTATGAAGTAATATTCTTAAAGGAATTTATGAAGTTCTAAAGTCAGAAAGTGAGTCAGATGGTCACGCTTGAAAAACAAACAAAAAATTTTTGAAAGGCTGACTCAGAAGATCATACAACGTTACATAAACGTTACATAAACATATTATATTAAACACCCAGCACCAAAGTTGGATGTATTTGGGTAATGCATTCAAATATGTTCCACATTAGTTGGATTAATATCCATGGGGATTCAAGTGTTAAAGTATTTGAAAAATAAGAAAATAGCTTCCGAGTTTTTTTGGACAATACATTATCAAATCCAGATTTTATGTATGTCTAAAGAAAAGAAGCAAAGCAAGAAGATCTTATAAAAAGCGATACTATTTTCAAGGGATATGAAGATCAGAAGGTAAATTATAAGGAAGGTGTCAACAACGGTTCAAAGCTCAAATTCGAATTTCAAGATAAGGATTCCTATATTTCAGTTAAGCAAGTTTATCTCATGAAGATTACAATGAAGATAACAACTTTAAGATAACGTGAAATTCAAATTATCTTCAGTCAAAGTTTCAACTTAATCCGAAAATGGTGCAAAATATCGAGGAGCAAAATTTATCTTCGACAAATATGACCATTGCAGCTTCTAAGATATATTCAACAAGAACTGAGAAGAAAAATACGAAACTTGAAAAAGAACGATCTGAAAAACAAAAACATTCTTTATCTAAGCAAAATTACGATGGCTTACATAGTTCTTTTTGTTCGAAAATTTTGAGGATACATATTGTATTTCCATTGATTTAGAGTTACTCAATTCTTATGTGAAATAGAGAGTTACAAGTAGGCTCAGTAGATTGATTGTTAGCTTAAGTAGAAGCTTAGAGAATCAAGCTGAGTGCATTGTAAGCCAAGTGTGTTGGCAAGAACAACTTGTAACTTGTTTATTTTGGATACAGTGGAACATACCGGAGAAGACCGGATCCTTGCTTGGTGCTGGAAGAGAGGACTGACGCTCAAGGCAGAACCTTTATACAATAAAAAACATTCAAAACTTCTTCCAAACAACCACATCTCCCATACAAATTTAACATTGTAGTACGAATAAAAGGATTTGGACAAAACAAACCATTCTTCAAAACCAACCCATGTAAGTGAACATCGCAATCAACACCCATCAAACGCACAAAACATCAACTTGGCAAACATGTGCTCCGTGGGTCTAATCCCACAACCCCACATCACAAAAAATAGGTCAAGAGCTTCTACTACACACCTAAGTTTATTGTACGCACTAATAACAACGTTATAAGATATTATATCTTTATTTGGCATATTATTGAACACCTTCCAATGGTGGTCATGAGAGGAGAGAGAAGCTCTAGAAAGAGAGCGGATGGGGGAAGAAGATAAGATTTTCCTTTTTTTTTTTTCCTTTGGATCACCAGGTCAGGTTAAAATGGTTATTTAAAAAATAAAAAAATGCTATTTTGTTGACACATGGTATTTGACAGATACGTACATTACTAATGTTTATTAATCATACTTTAAATGATTCACTTCATAAAATGTTAATATTTTTTTTTTAACCACAAAATTTTATATTTTAAATAAATTTACCCTTAAACGTTGATATCTTTTAATGTAATTTGCTCCAAGATTATATGAATAGCAATAAGCAAGAAATGTTATTTCTTATTTGGAAAATTTTTTTCACCAAGTGAAATACCTAATATCCTAACGGTGTTTTCATATAACACGTAAGACATTGGCTGAACAGTATTTTACCAAGGATTGTGATTTAGTATATGGCTGACAACTGTATCGAGCTTTGACTAACGTTCAGCTGGATGTGACCAAAACAACTTTTAAGAACATGAAAACAACCGAACATTTCAAACTGGTTCTAGTCTAGGAATCTCCCTGTATGAATTCATTGAACGAATAAAAAGAGATGGAAATCAGAATGTTATAAAAATAACCATCGTGGAGCGACCATGCTACGTAGGATTTTTATGAGATACTTAAAATATTATATCAAAATTTTAATAATTTTTTTATAAATAATCTTATTATTTTATCTTGAAGATTCCTTACACGATATTTTCTATATTTTTTTAATATTTTGCTGATCATATATATTTTTACATAATATATTTAATAAAATTATAAAAAAAAGACACGAATAATCTTATTTTTTAGGGCCAAAAAAAAAAAATCTTATTTCTTAAGGTCCTTAACAAGAACCCAAAATTTTTAAAGATTTCTCTCTATTACGTATGACCTCAAAATGTGAAGCCCTTTATATAGGATCCGTGTTAAAGACCCCAAAAAATTAGGTGGTCTTGATACCGGTGCCAATAGTAAGGATCTCACTTTTGAGATCTTAGTAATGGAAAAAGATCCCATCAAGTATTAAGAAAAAAAAAAGCCCTTCATATCTTTTATATATATATTTTTTTATTAAGTGTATAGTAAAAATGTATATGGAATCCATAAAATCTCAAAAAAACGTGAGGCACATCTTTAAGAAGGTCTTTTTCGAAAAGAGAGGTTGTTGAAAAGCATATGTAGGAGATGTAAATGCAAAGGAATTTAGCTGAGCTAGATTTACCCAGCAATTTAATTAGAGGAGAGACGGTGTCAAGAGAAGCCCACCCAAATTCATTGCACAGACTGTGTGATGTTGTGGGCCGATGGTTTCACCTCTCACATCCTTAAGAGGACAGCGTTGCAGGATTCCGTTGCATTCATCTGCTAAGACTCAGACCAGACCTATTCAATTCTTCCTTTGTTCGAAAATCAAATAAAAAAGTTGTATCTAAAAACCCTCCTAACTCCACTCTCCAGTCTCTACTCTACTTTCCCTCCTTTTTTTCTCATTACTTCAACAAAACCCAACAACAGCAACAGCAGCAACAACAAAAACAGCAACAGTCTTTAGCTCTCTATTTCCGTTTTACGAGCAAGAGATAGAGACAGGCGCGCGCGCACACACCCCCCAAAGTGAGAAAAAGGGAACTCGGGACACACGAGGTTTTAGGTTTACGGGATGTCTTCGTCGTCCGGTGCAATTAGGGTTTTCAGGGCTCTGCTAGCCCCAGCCAAGTCAACCTCTGCCGCCTCCGCCGCCGCTTCCTCTGCAGCTAAACCCTCCAAAGCCGCTTCGAAACCTAAGACTGCTTCATCCTCCAATCCCACGGCCACGAAAACCAGGCCTCGGGGTTCCGGAATACAGAAAGTGACTCCTGTTTCTCCTGCACTCGCTCATTTCCTTAACTCTCCTTCCGCTTCTCGTGTCGGTGCTGTTAAAGAGATCTGGTCTTACATCAAAGCTCACAATCTCCAGGTCCTTACATCACTTTTTACTTCTCTCTCTCCTCTTTCTCTCTCTCTATAAGTTTTTGTTTAGGCTTGTGACAGAACTTAATTTAGCCAGAT
This sequence comes from Combretum micranthum, assembly GCA_024138025.1. Classification (NCBI taxonomy): domain Eukaryota; kingdom Viridiplantae; phylum Streptophyta; class Magnoliopsida; order Myrtales; family Combretaceae; genus Combretum; species Combretum micranthum. Next base: position 1,381,756 of record JAMXBD010000173.1, on the reverse strand, counting down.
AGCTGCATTTTTGTGAAAACTAATTTTGTTTTTGGGAAATTACGTTGATCACATTTAGAAAACACAAAACCCTAGGGTTTTAGGGTTTTTGCGAGCGTTCTCTTTAAAGGGTATTTCACTTAAGTTCTTTTTTTTCTTTTCTTTTTCTTTTTAGTCTCCTGCTGTATGGTTATTCGTGTTCATTGGCGTACATGTCTGTTTGTCATCGTCATCATATTTTTCCGCATGCAAACTTGCGCTTACCAAACAAATAGAAACAGATGAAAAAAGTTTTACTTACATGACGTAGATAAATTATAGATGGATATCAAATAAAGAACATACAAATAAAAATCTGGCAATCAACAGACAAAATGACTATCATTAAAGATCCCGTAGAAAGTTGTGATTGTTACTTATACTTTGTATGTATACAAGTTTTGGTTACTCATATATAAATCCAAGGCTGTTCTCTTCTTCAGGGAAATCCTGATGGTACATTGTGCTTGTAGTTAAGTTAAATTGAGTGGGATTTTGGTATAGTATTTAATCATGGAAAGCATTTGCCCAATATGTTTTTGATGAGATATATCTAATTCTCATTGATATTATAATCACGTCCACTGCTTGCTTGAAACATTCTTGCGTACAGTAGCTAAGTCGAAATTGCATGTGAAGCGATTCTATAAAAGGCTTAACCGCCGATTGACCTTGTTTGAAGATGTGCACACCATTTGATTATAACCACGATGGCAATATCGCCAGAGTATTTAAGAAGTTAAATGCGGATAACACAAGTCTTTGTGCATGACCAAGCTCTGTAATCCTTGTTTTATATGTACTGTCACATTTATTTGGGTCATTATGTTCTGGAGATTATCAGAGCCAGGGATGCTCCTAACATAAAGGAAACACCTTGCCTTGAATATTACATGTGATATATTCATTTAACACATAAGTAATAAGAGCGATAGCACATATTCTGTTGGGAAGCCTATCAATGCAGTGTCTTTATTAGTCTTCTGAGTTATCAGTTATTAGAAACCGCTTTCATATGCTCCATTTTGTGGATTACCATGGTACAATCAAGTTAACCTTGTCAAAATGTTTTCTGCTCAATTTTGCCCTAACTGCAAGCAATATATTGTTTTCTTATCCTTGACTTTCCCGAATCAATTGGCATAGGGTGTTAAATGATGATATATGTGGATCTGCTTTATCTTTTACTTTACCTCCAAGTTTCTTATGTGGACTGTTGTACTTGCAGAATCCCACAAACAGGAGGGAAATATTCTGTGACGAGAAGCTAAAGAGCATATTCGATGGCAAAGATAAAGTTGGATTCCTGGAGATTGGAAAATTATTGTCTCGCCACTTTGTGAAGACTGACTGACTGCACTGGATGTGTCATCCCTGGATGTTTGCTCTTAAATATGGGGAGGTGTAATGTGATGTCCTAGCTCTTTTTGATTGTTGTGGTTCACATTGGATCTTTTGAACTGTAATATTTCTTCTGTTTGGAGGATTATGTCTAATGGATTGCTCCACTTAACTGGATGTGTTCAAAAGTTGCTAGGAAAGAAACATTCACGTTTTCTGCATTTTAAGATCTTTCATGCTTCCTGTTGCTATTTACTTTCCAAGCATTCTACAGCTTTCAGATGTGTTCAGTTGCTGGTGCGTGGTGCCCCAATACCAATTACAGTTTGTAGTTTGCGCTAGGTATGATCAAGTACCTGTCATCATCAACACATTTGATGGATCATGCTTTTCTCAGGAGAAAGCATCAACAGCTATCTGAGAATTGGGCGGAAATGAGAAGGAAAAAAAGTGAATTCTATGTCAATGTCCATTTTGTAACTACTAGGTTTACATTTTATTGAGGTTTGGTTACTCTTTTGGATTAATCAGCTGATATGGTTCACGGACTTCTAGTTTACTTCCATATTAGAGACTTTATAGGCTATTGCACTAGAAGGCCTTTCTCATGGCAGGTTACAGTGCTCTCCATATATAAATGAAATGGACACGCATTCATGGAGATGACTGTTGGGTTACTGTGTTATCTAGAGCTCCAATACGCTCTACATCAGAGGATCCATAATCAGCTGCTTACCTTGGGGAGGACACGGAAGAGATACACCAAAGACCAAACACAGAAAAAGGTTTTGGAATATGGTTTCAATATCCTTACACTGGACTGGAAGCATTTGCATAACTAGATACATGCTTATGAGCAAATAATATGAACAGGCTTTAACAACAAATAGCTTTTACAATAGTGCTTACAGTTTTAGTTTAGCTGAGGAGATGATCTATCCATTTCTCTACCACTTCAGGAGACCCATACCAAAGTCTTTTACATCATCTGAGCCAACAGGGGAATGGTAAACTCCATTTAAGCTGATGTTCAGTGCACCATCCAGATGAGCTGATACTTCAGGCACTACTCCATCACCCCATACATCAGCCTGCCCACATACCTAGAATTGGCAGTCATCCGGTTAACTGCAATTACTATTAAAGAATTTGTTGCTAATATCCCAAAATTTTCATCAGGTGTATGTAAATCACCAAATGGGGATCTTGAAGAGAAAAACAAGCAATTCACAAATAATCGTACAAAGAATGCGTACGCCCAAAAAATAGAAAAAAGAACATTTAAAGGGACAGTTCTTCTACAACTTGGGACATTCAACAGATTATTTCCTAGAGAAATGGGTTACCGGGAAAAAAGGGAAAAAAAAAAAATATCAATCCAGGGTGTTGAGTGAGTCTAGGTAATCTCCGTTCATACATATAACCAAGAACAAACATGTTTTGGCTAATAGAAGGCGAATTGTACTCTAAATATTGTACCTACTATGATTATTTCAAAATAGCACGGTTCAGAGGACCAAAACACAACAATCATCATGTGATTGTATGTCAGCATCAGGAGTGCTATATTATAACCAATCGGCATAATCATAGGAGAAGTGAGAATCATAAAAGAATCTACAGTGTTGCTATAAGAAATCAGTAAGCAAGTATTCTTTAATTTTTGTGTTTTTTTTTCCTAAAGGAAAAAATTGGATTTTTGGGGATGATCGAGATATAACTGCATCCACAGATTTAGCAGTAAAAGAGCGACCTTGTTTTGGTCATAGAGAAGTGATCTTATTCTAGAGAGTCATAGAGACCAGTTTTTACCTGCTTGTAGCCTTGTCCAACAAAACGAGCACGCCAAGTGGGCTCACTCGTTTCTGACTTTTCTGCATCATCCACAATAGCGACCTCAGTTATCATTTGCTCTCCATTGACAGGAACTGCAGAAAGGATGTTTGTACTCGAAGGACCAAAGATTCGAGCCCCTTGAATGTACCTACATTTTGGGATCTGTAAATTCCACATTTCAGACTAAGAGGAGTTTGATAGAAAGTACTATAAAAATGGAAGTTTTTCATAGAATTTTTCTTATTTATCATAATTAGTTCTTCTCAGCAATCCATCTAATTTTCGTCTATTTAGGTAGATTCGACTGATCCTAGACCAGGTTCTTCCTTTTTCTCTTTGGTTTCCTTAGGAAAGTTATAGGACTTGTTGAGATATCTCACTGCCATGCGAAAAAGAATCCCATTTCTGGCTATAATTTTGCAATTGGCCATGGATCATCTTTGCATGTCTTGTGACTTTTGGACATCTTTTCTTACATCAGACAACTAGTAAACCATCTAAGCCCATTTGAATTACTAAAATAAATTCATTGGAGACAGCTCGATTTTAACCTCTTCTAATTATTTCTTTTTTTTACATATATAGATGAGGAGGTGGTATATTTTCACACTACCAAGGCAATACATGGAGGCTTATCTACCTATTGTTAACTTATTCTTTCACTTGTTAAAGTGTATGAATGATAAAATAGTTGTTCCATGTAATATAATAGAGTTTTTCTGGTGTTTCTTATAAAGAACAGCGCTTCCTACATGAAGAACTGGAAGCAGAATTCTATTAAATATGAGCACTTCATAAAAAAGTAAACCATGACAAGTTATGGATGGATTCCCAAGTAATATAAATGACCGCCAACAGTGTTAGTGTCAAAAAATGAATGTCTGTCTAACTATGGACTGATTTGAGTATTTTGAACAGTTTCTATTCTTTGTTTGACCCATAGGGAAGTTCAGATTGTCAATTAGACCATAGGGTTTTTAGTTCCTAACCTGTACAATACAACAGCTCTAGCCCTATCTGTGCTATAGTTGGACACAAAATGATTCACTTCTGGTCTTGGGAAATCTTCTTGTGTTTTTTAATAGATTCATAATGAGTTCTCTGAAGAAATGGCAGTTCAGTGGTAGAAGCCATACCTCAAGTCTATCTTTTCAGATATTAGTGTCATTGATGGAAAGCATAAGCAAAATAGAGAAAATTGATAGGAATTGACATTGGTTACATGGCTAGCTGCGTACATTGCTTGGATGTTCTTGTTTATTGCCAGGTAGTTGAAAAATGAGGTCATCTTTCCCCAGTTAAGATAGTGTACACCTAAAGTTGTTGAATTAGTTAAATTGCAGACCAGATTCTGTAGCTCTTTTTGAATTTTCTTAAGCCAATTGCAAGAATTACCCAAAAAAAGAAGCTACTTTTCACAATTAAAGGAGGAAGTGACACCATTAAATGATTGACATTGAAATGTTAGTCCATTAATAAGAAACCTGCTTACCTTCCTGCTACACAGACAAACTTCAGCTCAGGACTATAAACTGCTTTGGCACAATTCTTTTCAACATAGTCCAACAGACCCCGTGTTTGATCTATAACCCCTGGCAGCCCTTTAGGAGGTGGCCTATATGAAAACTTCAAGTATCATATTGTGTATCAAAATCAAAAGCTAAGAAAGAAGAATATCTGTTGAATCAAGTCCTAGAAAAGAAATAAGAATAAATTCCATATTTGACCAATTTATGACATACAAGTGAGGAGTACCGAGAGTCAGCAACAAAGATATGTTAGAAACGCCAAATTCTTCCATGTAAACGCGTGCTAGCCATCCTCCTGCAGAATGCCCTATGAAGGATAAAGTTCCATCTGGTACAGGACAAATTAAATAGAATTAGGCTCAATCTTTAACCAAAAATATCAAGTCCTCGTAGTGGTGAAAGTAGGGAGTGGGGACAAAGATCATTTGAGCTTAAGAAGCATATTCGAGAAGATAGCATGCCAATTCGAAAATATTTGACATGCTCTGTTCAGATAAAACCATCCAGAAATTTTGAAGTCTCTCTTATGCAGATTGATCGGCATTCTCAACATCACGAGGACTTACATACATTCAAGTGACACTTGTCTTGTATGAGTGCTTCATTTAACCAAGGAAGCCAATATGTATGGTCTAATATTGGCAAATTTTTAATTTTCAAAACCTCGTGGGGGTCAAGTTCAGGAAAAAAAGGAGTCCATACAGTACTACAAAAACACCACTTATTGATTCTTTCCCGGTAGAAACACACAGAACAGAACTACTACTAATCTGGAGATGCATGCTTGTTGCTCATTATTAATGCCTATATTTCTACATTTGATACAAAACTCATCAAGCTCTGCTTTTCTTTCCAAAACATTTTGCAATTGTAAGGCTTCTTGTAACTTCTTTTTCTGTCCATTTGCATGTATTGCATTATCTCATAAAGGCAAAATTAATATACAAACAGACTAAGCTTGTGAGGAGAATTTGGAACTGCTTCTGAGCTTAAGGCATACTTGGCCCGCTCACTTTCAAAACCTCACATATCTATTGCTGGCTGATTCTAGCATTAACTTAGTCATTTCATTCGCATTTTAAATCTCGACATTTCAACTCCAATTAAAACAACACCAAGAGAAGCCAGCTGAAGCAAAGGTATGTATACTTCTTCTCTTAATCAAATTCTCTAGCAGTGAATTATCGAACTCGAAAATGGAACAATTTGTGCATCAAAATGAGTACACAAGAAATATAACACTTCACCTTGGGCTAACTCCTTTGCTTCTTGAACAGCCTCATCTACTCTTTTCAAATACCTTGTTAATAGATAAATTGCAATAACACACTTCAGTTTATCGTACTAATCAAATAAAGGCAACTATCCCGGAAAAACAACCACTGGAGACACAAATAGAGTACCAATCAAGAACAGGGCGAGGACGGAGAGTGCCACGCCAGTAATTAGGATCAAGCAACCCGGCGGCATTGCGAAACCAATCCAACCTCGTGACTTTAGCAATCACGGTAGGGACACCATAACCTTGTAATGTAAGTCGAAGCTTGTCATAGTCACCTGTGTTGTTCCCTAGTCCCTGCACTAGCAATAAATGAATTGTCATGTCTGATATAACGTATTCATTCATGCGATCGTCATAAGGCATATTGGAGAGAGAGAAGGAGAGAGTAACCGGAAGTATTACGGCGGGACGGTGGTTGTTGGAGGAGGAGAGGGGGGTGGTGGTGGTGCAGCAAGTAAATCTGGTGAAATGTGGTGAAGCCAAAGCCATAACCACCACCGACCACACGCAGAGGGTGCGCGTAGTGATTGTATGTGTTCAGTGAAGTTGTGGTGGAGGTTGATGCTATTGGTGTTGCTGCTACTTCCATTGGTGCGAAACAGTTTTAACGGCCCAGGAATGAACACCGCATAATGGATTCGATCATTGAGGTACCAATATTAAAAATATTTGAAGATTAAAGTGAAAAATACAGATAACTTTGTAAACTTTTATTTTCATTCGAATATCAAATGTTGCAAATTATCTTTTAAATTTTAATAAATTAGTAAATAGTTAAAAAAGTTTGAAAATATCTCATATACTTGGATTTTAATGGGAAAACAGCTGCTAAACTTATCAAAGTTTATTTAAACATTATTTAAACTTTGAATTTAGTGAGTTTTTATTAAATTAAAGAAATCAAATATTCTTTATGCAATAAATTCATTAGAATTTAAGGAGTTTATTTGTAAGTTTAGAAAATATGTCCTCACATACTTAAAGTTTGGAAGTTATTTGTAATTTTTTTTTTCTTTTAAGGAAAACATCTAATTTAATACCTGGACTTTGAAAAAAAAGTATATATGAACATTTAGAAGTACAATTCTCTATCCAATTTAAATTTTCAAGCCCCTAGCATCACCACACTTACATCATCATATATGTTATCTTACGTAGATCAATGCACCAATCGTTGCTTGATATGTGTCATTAATTAAAAAGAAGAAAAAAGAACATCGACCTAACCTAACCATGGTAAGACAAAAAGTTGCATGGGAAAACCACCGACTGACTTGGGTAGATAACCAAAAGTAACAATCGAAAGAGGACTTCACTTGGACACACTCTAAACTTAGTTGCGATAAAATGACTCCAAATCAAAAGCAAATGCTCAAGTCCCTAACCCCCCATTATAGAAAACCTTAAGCCGAATCCATTAAAGAGATAACTAATTGGAAATTTGTAGGGTACAATATTGAGATCAAATAGACGAAATAAACAAATAATCTGGAGTTGCTTAATCATGAGCAAGTCATCCAATTCTTCCACAACTTCAATGCACCAGTCATCCAAAAACAACAACAGTTTAATCTTCTGCAACTGTGGTGTGAAAGCGAGATTGTCAGTTGCAAGGACGAAGAGTAATCAAGGGAGCATAGGATTAGGGTTTGGCAACAATTATGCTTTGGTGTTGATCGCAACTATGGGTACATCTTCTAGGATAAATATGTCTCTTTCACAATTAGCGTTCCATTATGATACAATTCACCCTTTCATTATCTTGATTTCTTTTGAGGGTCATCTATCATCTTTCCTTTTATTGCTTTTACCAAGGTTGGTTAGTAATTCTCCCTCGTTTCTCTATCTTTTAGTTAAGTATAGTCGTCTTTTTTCTTTAATCCACGGCCACATGTCATCTGTCTATTGGTTAATGGGTCCATATTGGATGAAGGGGATGACCATGTTAAGTTAGGTAGTGTTTAGGAGCACGAAAAGTTAAATTGGGTATGAAACTGTACTTTTTAATGTTCAACTATCTAATTGATTTTTTCGTCAAAGTTCAGGCACTAAATTTGGCTTTTTAATAAAAGTGCATATAATTTTTGTACTAATATAGAAAATATGTTAGCTTTAGTATCTCCAACCTACTTATTATCAAACTATTTGTTGTTTTATCTTAGGAATATTTCTTCTTGAACTAAAAACCACTTTATTAGTGCTTTTGTCTCTCATGTAGTAGCTTCTCAAGAAAAGCCAAACTCTCTTCTCTAATTGCTCTTTTAGGGTTTTAGAGAATTCTTGAATCTTTAAAGTTCTCCTCAAAACCAACTACCTACTAACAAGCTTCGCGATTATATTCATCTATGCATGTGTTTGTTTTAACTTGTTTTCTATTGTTGCTTGTGAAGTTCACAATAGGTATTTAAAGCTTGACACTTTAAAATTGTTTAATTCAAATGAATTGGTAACACGAAAATTGTCTTGAATTCTCTTGCTTTATTAATTTTATTATTTTTTTCTTGCTAGATAAGCTACATCTTTGTTCACTTATCTAGCTATAGAAAGTACTTGTAACATTTAATTACGATAAAAATCTTGGAGTCATTATGTAACATACATCTCATCTTGCTTTATTAAGGAAAGAAGAAATTTATTAATGAATAATGAAAGAATAACCACCACATCTACACTAATAGCCTTGTGGCATCTCTTATAGTTTCTAAGTGAGAGATCTTAAGTTTGAATACCCTAAACCCCACCTCCTAGTTGTAATTAGCCAAAAAAGAAAACCTCTATGTCTAGATTATTGATCTTGTGATAGTAAAGTATCAATTTGTAAAGAAAAACACTATAGTCATGTTATGTTTTTTTTAATGGAATTAGTATATCGATAATTTAAGGGATTATATTCATATTTAATTATGATTACATCACTGAAACACAAAATATATCAATTATTATATTTATTTTAATAGTTTGATAATTGATTAGAGGGTGCTGATGATAGAAGCTCATTTCTAAAATATAATTCATGGGCCAAGCTTAATGCCAATTAACTATGTTTAAGTTTTGTCATTTGCTTTAATGGCAGTGTCATAGGTGCCGAATTAGCCAATAGAATTTTCTTCTTCGGGTTGGGGGGTTGGCGTGTGGGGGTGGTATAAGAGCACCATGAACCTACGAATACAGAAACTTAATTAGTAATGCACTAAGGAGTTGTCCAGTATGGCCACTCCAATACTTAAGCTAGTTGTGGCTCCTTTAAGGTGCTCAAGAATCAAAGCATTGGTACTCTCTAAGTATTGCAGAGAGTTTACTTGTCTTGCGAAACTTTGATGGCTCATTATAAAAGGTGGACATAATAGAATATAGAGGGGACCATGAAATATTTTATTTACATGTGGTGGATTCCTCTTGGGCTATTAATTGACTTGATTCTCGAGACACGGCAGTGCAAGGTGTGAAATGCGATTGTATTAAGACTGTGGCATGGATATATTAGGTGCAGAGGGAGGCCAGACGGGTGCATATTACCAAGGAGATTCAGATGTCAGCATTCCTGTGGGCCTGCCATCGAGGTCGGGGGTTATGACTAATACGACCTTATTGCTATGGACATCCGTTATAGGAGTCGCAATTGAGGTTAGGAGCATGGGCTCCTTGAAGGAGATGAGGTCATCCAAGAACTTCTTCTCGAGGTTAGGGGTATTGTTTCTCTTTGAGACCTTCATGCAGTGGGTTTTATGGGCACTAATACTGGGCCTGAGAGCCCGTTGGTTTGGGATTTTGGCTCAGCAGACCTTGTTCGAAAATCTTCTATCAACACTCAATAGGGAGGATTCAAGGAACAAACTCTTTTTTTTTTTTTTTAATGATTTAGAGATTTTTGTAAAGTTTTCTATGAAGACATTGATTCATGCAAACACCCTTTTTGGTAGAGTTGCCAAAAATGTAAATATATGACTTTGTTGTGAGTATCATGCCTATGACATATGAATCTATAAGCTTCACATGACATAGATATGATTTACCTAAACTCCTTTTAGATTTGTCATCATATTCTCACAATAATTTACTATCTTTTTTTGTTTACGCATCAAAATGACAAGAACTATTGATAACATGCTATAGTAATGATGTGCTTGTGTTGAAATGATGCATGAGCACAAAAACTACAACAATGTAATTGAACCAAAAAAAAAAAAATACAAAGATTTTGAAAAAAATGACAAGTAATAGATGACAACAATGGAAGGCAAAGAATGACGAAGAAAAATTTGAAAAAAAATTACCAAAGAATTTAATTCAAGCGCTAGCTCTAATATCAAATAATGTGCAAATGTGAAAGCTAGATTATTCATAAGGAGTTTATGAATGAATGAATAAGGGGGAAGTGTTGTCGAAACAAATCATTCAAGTTTGATAAGGTAAACGCACTACAAATTGAATAATTTGGTTGATTGAAAATAGTTTATCAGCCTGATTCTAATTGACTAGAATAAGTTTTTAGAACAAGTTAATCAATGATCATTTACTTTGGATCAACTTAAGGAATTTGACAATCAGTTGAACAAATCAGATTGATATCAATTGAATCCATTAATTAATACATCCAAAAAACGTGATAATAGAAGTGTTTTGGAATTAAAATTGATGTAGAGGAAAACTTTCACTTGTCTACACAATTTTTTCAATGAAAGTAACTTATAAGGTGTTTAGTACTCTTTGGACCTATAAATTTTCCTATTATATTTTTATAATAGCATATTTTTAAGATAAATTTTGAGACAATATATGAACATTTCCATGATCTTATGACCATTGCATTCATCAATTTATTATGTGGTATTATCACACAATTACAATGTATCATAAAATTTACAATGTACTTGCTTACAATAATAATAACATTAAATCTATTACAGTAAATTGATGGTACAAAGACATAGAGATAAACCATAAAATTAATATAATAAAAGAAACAAGGCTTCAAACACTCTCAATTTGACCAATATCCACACCTTCACAATATTACAATATGTGTCTTTTAATTATTAATCAAAATGTCTTCAAAATGGAATTCATCTCTAAAAGAAAGGAATACTAAAATTCAAAGTTTCCATGTATGGAATATAATAATGCTCAAAATATTATTATAATGATATGCTATATTAATATTATTATATAACTTTTATAGGATAGATTCAAAGTAGCATGAAACTTGTACCTATTTATGTTAAAATATAGGTTTCAGGATGTTGTATGATATAAAGATATGTTCATATCCTAATTCCTATCTTTTGAAAGGTTTCTAAAAGATTATATTGAACCTCCTTACCACTTTCAAACGTTCCGAATCTTACTTGATCAAGTATGGTAAAGTAGGGTACAAAATTTCTATAGGATTACTCACTCACCTCTATTAAAAATAGTTGATATTAGATTTTTCCAACACAATTATGAAATTAGTTGAATGATTAGTCATTTGATCAATTCATGGATGATGTTGTTTGAGAATTGTCAAATTGATGATTAATGATATTTAAAGCAACCGAAGTACTTGATTTTATTTGAATAATGTTTGGTAGATGTGTAAAGATTTGCGTACTCTTATTAGATTATAAAGAGTTTGCAATAGGTTGATACATCTTTTTAAGTATTTTATAGTTTGTTTTAGGGTCAAACACCTTTCTACTGTTCATATATATATATATTATATATATATTATCAATATACAAATTATACGAAATTAATTACCAAAATCCCGTTATGAAATCACAATTGTAAAACAACATATGAAAATTAATATAAAATTTGTGGGTAAAAATTACAATTTAATGTTTCAATATTGTAGCTATATCGCGTTTAAAGTTCACAATGTGCAATTTTTACATGTAAATAGTGGTTACTACAAATGTATTACATGCCTAAAATTTTCCCTCTTTCTCTCACTCTTGTCCGTCCTCACTATTTTCTCTGTGCTATCACATCATAACCCCTACCCCCCAGCCACTTTGTCCTCTCTTTCTCTTCTCATTTTTTTGGTTTTGTACTTTTTAAAGATACACATATTCAACATGATTTATTATCATGATTATAAGGTTCTAATGTGTAGAAGTTGCAATTCATAGTTATTTTTAATTTGACTTTATTTAAGTAATTATCATTCGTAACGAACCTAAATAGAACATTATTTTGTTTATTTATGAAACAAGCCACTTTTAATGGTTTAGGTTCTAATTAAACCGCTTTCATGAATACTTATTAAATATTTGGTATATAGGAGAAAGGGCAATTTTGTATCCATTTTCCTTCTTTTGTTTGGGAACACCTACTTTTATAAGTTTGAATTATGATTAAAAATCGGAGATTCAAGTATGAAAAGGAGTGCAATTCTATTTAAATAAGTGGAAACCAAATAGCAATTGCATCATATCTTCATTTATGGTATCTATTTTATTATTGCTTTATACTATTACATATTTATTATCATATATTTATTATTAAAGCTATTTTTGTTAAATCCATTCTATACACATTCTATTGCATTCTAGGTGGATTGCTTGGATTCCATTCCATTTCATTTCATTCCAATAATTTTATTTTTAACCATTGCTGCTATGAAAGTTGACACTACTTAATTAATATTTTTTTGGCATACACTAATTAATTTGATCACGTTTCATTCTACATAATATATCCATTATTGTAATATGTCAAACAAAAGTTAATAATTAGATGATGATCACACATAGATATATTATAGAGAGAGATTTTAAAACAAAAGAATCGTGGATATTAACACTTGGGAGCAATTTAAATTGTAATTCAACATGAATACTCATATTGCAAGTTCCAACAGAATGAACTACGTGCGGTTCCCACCTCCTTGATGTTGTATTATGAAAAGTGTAGTTGAAAAAAATAAATAAATAAATTTTACGCAATGGAGATTAAATTGAAAAACAATGAAATACTAAAACTTTTACCTTCTTGATCTTGCAGCCTAATGTGATTCCAACCTAAACATAAAAAGTTAATAATCTATTACAAGATAACATGTAAGAAGGTTTCTATTGTCATGTAAGCATTATAAAATAAAGTTCTAAGTGCACAAAGAAAATAGTAAAGTTTAAACAATTGCTTAAAAAAGGTTTGATTCCTTATCTAACTTCAAAGCTCCTCATTTAACTTAAGGGTAAATTGCACCATTTGGTATCAACATTTGAGGGTAAATTCATTGAAGGTATTAACGTTTTAAATTGTTAAAAAGATATATTAACATTACCCTAAGTGAGTTAAATAAGGTATTTGTGACGGTCCATTAATAAAGCTATTAACAGACCGCCGTTAAGTGTCATGTGTCATTAAAAAATAATAAAATATTAATTTTTTCATCTCTTTCACCTAGAATCCATGTGAAGGAAAAACAAGAGAAGAAACATACAAGGCCAAAACTACATTAATCATAATGATTTTAATCGTTTTTAGTGAATCCTATTGAAATTATGTTACAAACACATATAAATTCTAGATTGACATTGAAAAAACAAAAGGATAGAAAAGATCTCAAAGAATATCTCTTCTTTCAAATCAAATTAAGTATATTCAAGCAATTAAATCATAATCTAAAAGAAAATACATGTACAATTACGAAATATAGGGTCCAATATATGTCTACCATTTCTTTTAAAAAAAAAATTATAAATATACAAGTGGTACGAAATTAATTACCAAAATCCCATAGTAAAATCACGGTTATTAATTACAATATTGGTTTTTATGCTAATATTGCAGGTATTGATCGTGATTTAATGTTTAACTACCATTGCTTTATCGTGTGAATATAATGCAATATTAATATTTTTCAAGCATATCACGATATAACTAACGTAATTTTTTTTTTTGTTTCATACTTGCCTTTGTTAGATCTTTTTCTTCCTTCTCTTCCTTTCTCACCTTCTCCTCTCCCTCTCCCTCTCCCTCTCCCTCTTTATCTTTCATATATTGTCTTTCTTTATATTCTGTCTTCTCTCTCTCACTCTCTCTTCCATCATGCTTTCAATGCTTCTCTCTTTCTCTCTCTCTCTCTCTCTCTCGTATTTTCAATTTTCCCTTTTGTCTCTCTCTTTTCTCTATTTAACATATACATCACGTATATTGTGAATTATAATTGCCATATATGCTTATATCATGATTATAAGACGTGATACACATATACTAATATTTATTTTCATTTCACTTGTATAAGATGCGATTTTAATATTGTATATTGGTAATTAATTTCAATTTCATCTTATTTGAGTAATTGTTTTGCACAAGAATCGTAGATAAAAACTTATTTTGTAAACATGTCTACATTAGGTTTTTTAAAAGGATTTGGCTAAGAACTGGACATGGTAATAACTTTCTCTCCCTAAAAATTTTTCCATGAATTTCATAAGCTTCTTTGTAGCTTTTCTCTTCACATGCTCCCTTCCAAAACACGAAGCCACTTATATTAGATTCCTAGAAATCCATGCTCTCATAAAAATCTTAACTTTTACTTCAATACATCTTGAAATGAATCACTATCTCCCAAAATCACTAGACATGCATTGAACCCCTCATCTAACGCCACCAACCAATCATCATACATGACCGCAAAAAAGTGGAGTTCCCTATGTTCGTTGTTCATCCCCTCGTACAATCATTGTTCATGGCTTTAGGAAGAAGGGTGGACCTACAAGTGAGACGCATGCTTGCTTAATTGCTCCTTTCTCCAATACATGATCTGATCTTGGATCAAAATAATATTTTATTATTTTTTTATATGACACGATGGTCTGTTAATGGAGTTATTGATGAATCATTACAGATAACTGATTTAACTCACTGAAGGCAATGTTAATACCACTTTTTAACAACTTAAAATGTTGATACCTCAAATAAACTCACCTCTAAATATTGATACCTTATGGTATAGTTTACCCATTAACTTGAAGACTAAAGCCTGTAACTTCAATCATATTCTTTACTCTACTTCAAATATTAAACACTTTATTCATATTAAAATAAGAAAAAACATATAACCTACCACATATCTTATTATATCATAAAAATCAGTAACACATGTAAAAAGATCATATAAAAAATAATTGAAAAAAAAAGGAAGTGATTTGTTTTGGGCTTAAACATTCAAACTGGTTAGACCTTCTTCAAATTGAATCGTGAACCAAAATATATAAGAACCAAATTTATCAAATTTTATAGTTCAATTTAGTCCTAGAACCGTAACATAAAAAATAATTTTTTAAGGAATTATAATATATAAATAAAAATATGATTGAATATGATATTTAATAACTTTAAGGGTGTAAAATTGAAAAATACTCAAAATTCAAAGGGTTAATGTAAAAAATGGTACTTGACTAGCAAAATATTGGTACTTAAAGTTTAATTTTGAATAATTTGGTACTTGAACTTTTACAAAAAATTCAATTAGGTATTAGAGATTTGATTTTGAATAATTTGGTACCTAAAATAAGTTTTTGCTTACAATTTTCCTACCTGAGTGAACTTACTTCAGATAGAAAAAAATATGCAAAAACTTGCTTTACTAAATGATTTTAAACCAAATTTTAGATAGAAAAAATGTATATGAAAATTTGCTTCAGATACCAAATTGTTCAAAACTAAACTTTTGGTACCTGATTGAACTTTTTGTGAAATTATAGGTACTATTTTTTATATTATCCTAAATTCATATAATGATTTTGTTAGTAATACAATAAAAAATAAAATTTTAAAATAGGAAAGTGCATAAATGTGAAGGCGAGAGATAAAAAAGAATGATTGCCACATAATTTGCAAACTTTATCATCCGGAGGGATGATGGTAGGAAAAAAGTGTAAATATAGAAGGTGGAAGGTTTTCCTTCCATTTAAATTGATACGTTATTTAATTTTTCTTTAGATTAAAGATTGTCATTAGTACTACCAACAAGCTAGCTTGAGGTTATAAAAGATCGAACTTAATTTGTTTAAAATTATTGAGTTCAAGTTATTTTTTTCTTATCAAGCCTAAAATTTAGGCTTAATCTTTTGTCGAGCCTGGATCTTAAATGGACAAAAATTAGGTGTCTACATCTGTATTTCAAATTTGAGTTTGATTTGTTTAGATAAATAAGTTTTATTTTGAACTTAAGCTTGATTTATTTACAAATGGAGGTCGAGTTGAGACAAATTTAAATCAAGTCAAGTTCGATTGGTTTACGAGCCTTAAAGATAAAGTTCAATCTAGAAACTAAGTATTTAAAATGAATAAATATATAAATAAATGAGAGATTAGTAAATAAAAATTAAGTTATTTTTGTATATATAATTTAAAAATTAATTTTTCTGTATTAATTATATAATTATACATATCAAATCCACTAATCTATTTAAAATATGAACTTTGGTTATGAGTCAATCTGTGAACCTAGATGGTTGATGAAGCTCAATTCATTTAGATAAATGGCACCAAAGGGGTGTGACATTAAATTCAAATAGTTAGTAAGCAGTTACAATGGCAGTGATGTTAAATTTTAATCAAGGAAAATTAAGATGGCTAAAAGGTATAATAATTAGAAGTTCATTTTTGTTTTTCTAGCATTACAGATTCCTGATCCTGGGTCTATGCATTTCGGCCCTGTGTCTGGTGCTGGGCCTTAGAAGTACAAAGCGGGCCGATTCCGCACCCTTATCACCGTTACCCATAAAAAAGAAGACTCGAAACGGATTGAAAAACATGAGGGAAGTTGAAGAACCAGCTTGGTCAAGCAAAGTCACCCCCCAAATTGCAGAATCCGGCATTTCCTATCTACCTTGAATTCGACAATGATGATGAAACTGGGTTTGGGTTTGTGTTGGAAGCAATCTTTTTCCTCAGTAACCCCATCTTCTTCTTCAGTTCTCGTTTCAAACAGAAGACCTTGCCACTTTTGCTGCACAACACATGTACAAAAACAGCAGCAATTAAGAAGTCCTGACCTTGTAGCTTTAGAGTACGCTGATCTCAATCTTCCCCACAAAGTCTCCGGGGTAAAATAAAATGAAACAGCCTTTCCTTTTTGCACCTGAACATTATAAAAGGTCCAGTCTTTGTGTCTGTGGAGACTGCACTGACTTGTTTCTTGTTTTCCTGTTCCTGTTTTAGGACTTGGGTCATGTCAGAATCAGACAACATGTTAATCCTCTCAGTTCCTCTTTCTCTGTGAGTTTTCTTGAATTTCTGCTAATCCATTGTCTGTAGTGCTTTTGATGTTAATATTTCAAATTTAGTAATTACTTGTTTGTTTCTTTCCATGACAATATATGGCAGAAACCAGTGGAAATACCTGATTGGAACACTGTCTACAAGGATCCAAATTTACCATTAATGGTGGATATTGGATGCGGTAACTTTTACATTCTAGTAGAAAACATGTCACTGAGTTATTTGCTTGTTTTTTCTACCAAACGGGCTTCTCGAGTTGGCCAATAGCATGCATAATTGTTAGTTGCAGTCTATTTGCAAGTAGTGGTTGATATTGGAAGCTGTTGTGCTTGAATCCTCTGAATTCTATGCACACTTTTGTGCTCTTGTGACTAATGAACATGGGGAAATGATTATTTAAGTTGATCTTATTTCTGTCCAACATGTTATTGCAAAAGAATTCATGGTGTCCATGGATATAACACACAAACTGGTGGTTAATTTGGTTCAGGTGTTGTGGCTTTTGCTTTAACTATTATTTTGGACATTAACTGAGGTTCTAGATCTAGAGATTTTAATTCATATTGCCAAACCCACCCATGGAATAAGGGGTGAATGATGCTGTTGTTTACTTGTTTATGTTATTGTGTAAAAATAGGAATTGGAGGTCTTGATTTATGCATCCACTTTACGGTAAAATAATCCGTTGTTGCAAGGTAACGTGCTGTGTATAACTTCAACTGATAATCTACAAATTTCCCAGGCAGTGGAAGATTTCTTACATGGCTGGCAAAAACAAACCATGATTGGGGAAATTATTTGGGGTTAGAGATAAGGCAGAAAGTATGGGAATGAACATGTTGGGTTACTTCTAAACTTTGGACTACTTCAAATTGTATCAATGTATGCTGATTTTGGAATTATTGTTAAATCTCAGTATGTGAATATCCTTTTCTTATAATTTTGAATGTTTTCTGCAGCTGGTCCAACGTGCTGAATGCTGGGTAAAAGAACTTGGTCTTGACAACTTGTATGACTTTCTGCTGATATAAATCTTGTGGGATTATTTACTTAGGATGTTTATGCAAAAATTTTTATGTGATTGACCGTCATGTAAGTTTTTCTTTGCAGACATTTCTTGTTTTCAAATGCCACGGTTTCGTTCAATGATCTTGTATCAGGTTATCCTGGTCCGTTGATGTTGGTCTCAATCCTTGTGAGTATATCTATTTTGACTAGTTATTTCTGCTTATTTGGTATAGAGAAATTTTCCTTTTGAAAGGAGGAATATTGTACTTAATAAATATGAATTCTCCAAGTTTATTATCACTCATTGCCATTTCTTTGCATGTGGGATTTTGAAATAGTCAAAGTGAAGGGCTTAATGCTCTTTTGTTACTCTCTAGGGGAAAGTTATGTTATGCTCTTCTGTTTTTATTGTGCATTTTGTCGATAATTTGGGCTTCCTTGCTTTGAATGTAGTCCATTTCTTAGTTACTCAAGCTTTTTTTTATTAGTATTATTTAATAACGATATTTAGCTCTTATTTATGCTTATGCGCCTAATAGTCTTTACTCTAATTCTGATGTAGTGTCCAGATCCTCATTTCAAGAAAAGACATCATAAAAGGAGGATTGTGCAAAAGCCTCTGGTTGATTCAATCGTGGCCCATTTATCACCTGGAGGAAAGGTGTGTCTGCTGCACCTCTTTGTTGTGCCACATGCTTGTTTACACTTCATCTAGTATTTTAAATCTTTTCAAGTCATAACAGTATCGTTGTTAGATTCAATGTAATTTTATAACCAGTAATTACAGAACTACATCAAATCTAACAGATTGAACCTTCCTCCGATACCTTGTTAAAATGAAAGTGACAAAATGGCTCAGAACAGTGATGAGAACAGCATGTTCATATGCAGATAGACCTGGATATGTAAACTAGGTATGGTAGGACTAATCAATCCCTATGTAGAACCAATGTTGAAATATACATAATTACATATTGTTTCATCTTTTTCTGGTTGTTTTAGTATTTTATTATTCTTCGTTTTCAAATAAATATTTATAAGAAATAAAATACAAATAAATACACAATATAGATCAGATCATATACAAATGGGATACATATGAAAATTAGAAAATTCAAACAAACCTAGAACCTTATGTGGAGACACAAAAAGACTAAAGGATCATGAAATTGGTTTTCATTAGTCAATACATGTCTTACTTTGATTAGCCTGCGGTCTGTCTATTGTATCATGGTGTGGCATAGCACTACAGATTTTCTTTCTTCAATTCCATGCTCTTTTTTCCTGCAGTAGAGCCATCTGTGCAGGATAAAACCATATGCCTTGGATGTCTGACCCAATAGTTTTTCAGTGATTTGGATGTATCTGTATATATCTAGTTGCATAAGTGTGATCCTGAAACATATTTGTTAGTAGTTGCGTTTAGATGTCTGATAAGAAGGTGCTGCTATATTCTACTTTCCTGCTGAAAATTTTGCAACTTGTTATGTAAATATGTGGCATGGCATTTTATTATTACATTCTTATTTAAATGGGTAATTATTTTACTTCTTCTTATTTATACAGGTATTGATTCAGTCTGATGTGCCAGAAGTTGCAGTTGACATGAGAAATCAGTTTGATGAGAAGAACAATGTGCTTCAACATATCGACTTGGTTGATCCAGACATTTTGTGTGACAATGATGGATGGATAGTAAGCAATCCAATGGGGATAAGAACAGAAAGAGAAATCCATGCTGAATTCGAAGGAGCTAAAATATATAGAAGAATGTACAGAAAGATATAAAATGACAAGATCTTTTTTCATTTCATTAGAATGCAAACGTATAACCAATGGTCTAGTGGCATCTCTTCTTTTATTCTTTTAAATCCCTCTCCCCATCGTAATTGATAAAAAAAAAAAAAAGAAAAAAAAAAAAGAGGTGCTGATGCTAGGTAAACATCACTTCATTTTCCATAAAGCATGTGAGAATTTGATTGAGCTGAAATGTTTGTTCTTGTTGCTTAGTTAGGAGTTTAGTTCTATTTTACTAGAACTAGGAAATCTTAAACTTCATCATGCAAGGAGGGTGAAAATTACTATTTCTAATAGAGGATTATTATTATTATTTTCTACATGACTTTCCATTATGGCTTTCTATGTTTGCTAACTGCCACTGCTAGTTGTCGTTGATGACCACCGGTGAAGCTTTTATGATTATTTAGTACTATAAGCCATTAGTATTTTATTTGTAAGTAACTGTAAAGTTTTGATTATAATAAATATCAAATAAAGCATGTGAGGGGCCAAAAAGATAAAAGAAAAACCATTTCCATTGTTTGTTAATGAGGAACAATGAAAATCAGTGGAGAAAGTTATTGAAAAGAAATTTTTACCTCTTTTTTTTAAGTACTAAGATTTAGATAATATGATGTCTTATAATTTGCCTAATCTTTTTACTAAACGAATAAAGTTGTAAAGAAATTGCTATTACTATGGAAGATAGTCTCTATAGTTTTGTCGATGTGGTCTAATCAATTATCTAATCATTAAAATAAATATTTAAATATTAATCATTTTAATGATTGAATCGTGGGTATGGTGTGAGTTGTTGGATGGTTGATAGGGCCTGTTTTGGTGAAAATTAATGATGGGATAATATAATTTTTTTGTAATAAAATTTTAATTTAGGAAAAAAATTAATTCATCGTTGAATTGTTATTAGGTAATAGAGATTTCAAATTGCTATTACAGTTATAGCTTTGTAAAGAATATGCCTAATTAAATTGCTATTATAGTAAAGAGAATTAGTTGAAAATTTTTTACTCCTAAGCATTTAGAAAGAAAGTTGTCAATCGCAGCACGTATTTTTCTATTTTCTTTTTTTTTTGTTACTTTCATTTGTTTTCCATAGGTTTTATCCAACCCAACCAAAGTGTTAATCTAAACATTTTGATTTTCAAGCTCGCTAAGTTGTTTATAATAAAGCTCAAATTGAACCCAAAAAAATTATTCAAATAGTCTTAAGTGTAAATTAAAACACGACGCTGCTTGAACTTTAGACCGAGGAAGAAACGATTAAAAGAAGACTTTTTCAATTCCTTGGAGTCTTTGCCTATGATAAGGTGGCTCGAAATTTCTTTGGCAGTCTGGTGAAAGTTTCGTGCATCCTCTGATCATTATCGTTTTTCACAAATCTCACATGTGGACGGTTTGTCGTATTATCCGCCTTTCCTAAATTTGTTTACCGGTTTTATCGGAAAGCCGCAACTCTTTTCAACAGCTCCACTAAGAAAAGTGCCATGATTAAGTTTGTGATCACTCTATCACACACATACACATGAATACATATTTATATGTAACACACACATAGAAGACATAGCTTATACGGTCCTATCAACGAGATCGTCCAATTAATCATCTAACCGTTAAAATAAATATAATAATTAAAATATTAACTATTTTTTGTGATTTGCTCATTGTTGAAGTATTATACGAGTCGTTAAATAGTGATGAGATTGATTTCGTCAAAATTAATGACATGATGATAGAATTTCCCAAGATCTCTCCTCATGAATTTTGTAGAGGATTTATTTTATGAGATCGCTTGAGCTGTCAAATGAATGCTTAAACCGTTGATGTAGAGTAAAGTAAAGCACGCTTTAAACAAAAATGTCATCTCATGAAAACCACTGACAAATGTAATGGGAAATGGTAGATAATTTTTTCAATTTGGTGCAAATATCGTTCTTCAAATTGCAATAAATTAACAATATAAAGTGATGGAGCATGGCCAGAAGATGGAAAGTAGATCCACTTAAGATACCGCCTGGACCGATTACAAGAACCAGAACTAAAAGATTCAAAGATGCACTTAACGGATTAATCCAAGAAGTTCAAGAAGAGGAGATCCATATGCAGTGTGCACAATGCTAAAGATGAGCTAAAGTTGATCAACATCCTCAAAGTTAACTCAGAAATGGACCAAAACAATGAAGTAGATGAGTAGCTCTAGGCTGCCCAACTTAAGTTGCCAGCATCGACCAAACACCGCTGGCTTTAATCTTCAATGTTGCCGGCCTACGGTATTTACACCACTGGCCTACTGTTGGCCTTGAAAGTGTATAGAATCATGTTTTTAAAAGCCGCTTTGAAGGCCGCCAACTTTGTTTTGTCTAGGCGATCAGCTTACTACTTTAGGCCGCTAACTTATATCGGCCGATAGTTGTTATTTCTTTTATGATTTTTAGGTTTTCTTTGTGTTATTATATATGGATCTTTGCTTTGTAATTGAACACACATAACTTTGAATACAAATTTGAAAGAATTTCTCTTTGGTTCTTCAAAAAACTTTTTTGAACTTATCGGTTACTTCGTAGCATTTAATCTTGAATTATCAATTGGAGTTTCCATCACCGATTGTGACATCTTCCTTTCTATACCAAGATTGCTGCTTCCACATAAGTAATGGGTCGTGATTTCCATTCAATCTTAAAGGATCTTGGGATTGATTACCAGATTTAGGTACTAGGTTTCATCACTGGTTGGCGTGGTTCATATAAGTTTGGTACCAAAACTTAGGTTTGTTTAAAACTCGCTTATCCTTTCATTATCAAAAAAGAAAAAAAAAAAAGTTGTGTCTTTTAGGGTTTTGGGAGTCTTCAAGATTTCCTTGTGATTCTTTGTTTTTATTTGATGTGTTATTGATTTAAGTGTTAGCTCATATTAGTTGCAAAAAAAAAAAAAAAAAAAGAGAAAGAAATTTATGAAAAAAAAAATCATTGATTGCAATTCGGGAAAAGATTTGCTTTGTTTGATTAATTCCAAAAGTACCATTGAAAAGGTCTGATTGGATTCTTTAGAAAGATCTTGATTTGTTTGATTAGTTCCAAAAGAACCACAAGGGAGATTAAAGTGAGGAAAAACCAAATATCTGTTGTGCGGAAAACATGAGTGATTTGAGTGGATCATTCCTTGAGTTGAAACACGTGAGGTAGTGATTTGTGAGGTTTTTCTTTATTTTATTATTACTAACCTTGTTTTTGCAACAATATGTTGGACAAAGGCACATTCGGAGGTGTAATGAGAGGATTTGATCAGAAGTTGGTTTTGGATGCTTTGACAACGAAGATGAAACAGATAATTAGAGAGGAAATGGAAGAACTCCATGAGAAGGTAGAACAAAGCTTAGAACAATCACGAAGTGTTCCTTTAGGACGTAGGAGAGAGAGACTTCTTAGGAGAGGAGTGAGGTTAGAGGAAGAAGAATATGAAGGGGGTTTTGAGGAGGAGTTTGATAAGAATTCGATTGAAAGCTTTAGGAAGAATGGAGGAAGGTTTAGAGAAGCTACAAATTGGGAGGATAATTATTTAAGGGAATATAAAGCTGAAGATCCTATCTTTCCAAGGAAAGAATGACCCTGAGGCATACCTTGAATGGGAGAAAAAGGTAGAGTTAGTCTTTGATTGTCATAATTATTCCGAAGTTAAGAAAGTGAAACTGGTTGCTATCGAATTGTCAGATTATGCTATAGTCTGGTAGGACCAGCTAGTGTTGAACAGGAGCAGGAATAGGGAACCACCAATAGAGACTCAAGAAGAAATGAAAAGGGTGATGAGGAAGTGGTTCGTTTCGACATACTATTACCGGAGTCGTACAATAAATTGCAAACCTTTAGATAAGGTAATAGGAGTGTAGAGGAGTACAATAAAGAGATGGAGGTTGCAAACCCTTAGATAAGGTAATAGGACTGTCGGCTACTATGGCATGGGTTTTAGTTGGTTTAAATAGGGAGATTCATAATGTGGTGGAATTACAACACTATGTGGAGTTGGATGATATGGTTCACATGGCAATTAAGATTGAGAACCGACTCAAGAGGAAGGGTAGTTCAAGTGCATCCACTTGGAAATCGAGTCTATAGAAGAAAGAGGAGAAACAGCCCTACACCAAGCCAAAGTTTGATTAGAAACATGAGGTGGCCAGCCATGGAAATCAAGGTAAATTTAATTCTTCTACTACTAGATATCGTGATACTAAGTGTTTCAAATGCTAGGGCAGGGATCACATTACAAGTCAGTGTTCAGACAAGCATGTTATGATCTTACGCAAAGATGGTGAGTATGAGACAGAGGGGGATAGTGATGAAGAAGAGATGCCACCATTGGAAGATGTTAGTAATGAAGAACCCGCAATGGGAGGCTAGTGGTAGTTATGAAACAAGCCTTAAGTGTGCAGGTGAAATATGAAGCCGAAGTGCAACGAGAAAATATCTTTCATACTAGGTGTTACTTCAATGACAAGATATGCAATATGATTATCAATGGGGATAGTTGCACTAATGTAGTTAGCACATTTCTTGTGGAAAAATTAGGGCTTAAGACCATTAAACACCCCAATCCATATAATTTGCAGCGGTTGAATGATAGTGGTGAGATCAATGCGAACAAACAAGTTATGATTGCATTTCGCATCATCAGGTATGAGGATGAGGTATTATATGATGTAGTACCGATGCAAGCTTGTCACATATTGTTGGGAAAGCCATGGAAATTTGACAAGAAGTTGATTCATAATGGCTTCTCAAATAAGTATTCACTTGTTCACAATGGCAAGAACTTTACTCTTGCACCCTTAACCCCTAAGCAAGTGTATGAGGATCAATTGCAACTTCAGCAATCTTTTGAAAAACAAAGGAAGAGTGAAAAAAAGAGAGAGAATGAGAAAGCAAAAGAAAGAGAGACAAAAAAAGAAAGACAAATTGAAAATCAAAATGAAAAAGAGAGGAAGGCTAGACAGAGTGAGAATATCGAAGTTGAAAGGGGTTTGACTTTGGTGGTGAGAGAAAAGAAGAGTGCGGCCTTGGAAAAGGAGAATTGTGTGGCAAGAGTGAGTATAGTGAGAAGAGCGTTAGTTTTGAAATAGCTTTTGTTGATGTTGGTATACAAAGAAACATGTTTGAATGCTGATGAATTTCCTGACTCTTTACTTAGTTCTGTTGTCTATATTTTGTAGGAGTTTGAGGATGTTTTCCCTGAGGATATCCCAAAAGGATTACCTCCAATACAAGGGATTGAACATCAAATTGATTTTGTACCTGGTGCAACCATTCCAAACCGACTAGCTTATAGGAGTAATCCCGATGAGACAAAAGAACTCAAAAGGCAGGTTAATGAATTGATGCACAAGGGGTACGTGAGGTAAAGCATGAGTCTATGCGTTGTTCCAGTAATTTTGGTGCCTAAGAAGGATGGGTCGTGGAGAATGTGTGTTGATTGTTGAGCTATCAACAACATAACGTTAAAGTATCTTCATCCCATTCTTCGCTTAGATGATATGCTAGATGAGTTGTATGGATCTTATGTATTTTCAAAAACTGATTTGAAAAGTGGACATCATCATATTATGATGAAAGAAGGAAATGAATGGAAAACTGCATTTAGACAAAATATGGTTTATAGGAGTGGTTGATTATGCCTTTCAAATTAACCAATGCATCTAGTACTTTCATGCGTTCAATGAACCATGTTTTACGTGCTTTTATTGGAAAATTTGTGGTTGTCTATTTTGATGATATCCTCATTTTAGCATAAACATGGATGACCATTTGACTCATTTGAAATCTGTTTTAGATGTACTTCAAAAGAGGAGATTATTCGCTAACCTTAATAAGCACACATTTTGCACAAATAAGCTTGTGTTTCTTGGTTTTGTTATCAGTACACAAGGAATACAAGTTGATGAGTAGAAGGTTTGCGCGATCCAAGAATGGCCAAGTCCAACTAGTGTGAGTAATGTTTGAAGTTTCCATAGACTTGCAAGCTTTTATTGGTGGTTTATAGACTTTAGTAGCATAGCCGTGCCTTTAACTAAATTCATCAAGAAGAATGTTGGGTTTAAGTGGGGAGAAGAACAAGAAAAGGCAATCCGATTGATCAAGGACAAACTAGCTCAGACTCCTTTACTTGCTTTACCTAACTTTACTAAAACTTTTGAAATTGAATGTGATGTTTCATGTTTAGGGATTGGAGCTGTTCTGATGAAGGAAAGACAACCAATTACATATTGCAGTGAAAAGCTTAGTAGGGCAGCCTTGAAATACCCTACTTATGACAAGGAGATGCATACATTGGTTAGAGCTTTGGAAACTTAGCAACACTATCTTTGGCCCAAGGAGTTTATGATTCATACCGACTATGAGTCGTTAAAGCATTTGAAAGGTCAACATAAGTTGAATAAGAGGCATGCACGATGGGTGGAATTCATAAAGACATTTCCTTATGTCATCCGCTACAAGCAAGGTAAGGAAAACATTGTTGCCGATGCACTTTCAAGCAGGTATGTCCTAATCTCAACTCTTGATGCTAAATTACTTGGTTTTGAGCATATTAAAGAATTGTTTTCTTGGGATCTGGATTTTGCTAAAGATTATGCATGTTATGAAAAAGTAGCTAAGGGCAAATTCTTTAGGCACGGTGGTTATCTGTTTAGGAAAATAAATTGTGCATTTCTAATTGTTATATTAGGGAGCTATTAGTGAAGGAGTCTCATGGTGGGTTGATAGGACATTTTGGGATAGCTTAAACTTTGGGAGTTTTGCAAGAACATTTTTATTAGTCCTATATGAAGCAAGATGTTCAGAGAATCTATGGGAGATGTATCACATGTAGGCAATCTAAATCCTTAGTACAACCCCATGGCTTATACATACCATTGCCTATTTCTAGAGAACCTTGGGTAAATATTTCCATGGACTTTGTGTTAGGTTCACCTAGGAGTAAAAATGGTAAGGATTCTATTTTTGTGGTTGTGGATCAGTTTTCAAAGATGGCACATTTTATTCCATGCCACAAAATTGATGATGCTTCTCATGTTGCAGATTTGTTATTTAGGGAGGTGGTAAGATTACATGGTATGCCTAGAATTATTTTGTCAGATAGAGATGCTAAGTTCTTGAGTTACTTCTAAAAGCCCTTGTGGTGTAAGTTATGAACTAATTTATTGTATTCTACTATTTGTCATCTATAGTCTGATGGTCAAACTGAGGTAGTAAATAGGATTTTATCTACTTTGTTAAGGGCTATCATTAAAAAGAACATTAAAATATGAGAAGATTGTTTTACCACATGTTGAGTTAGTTTATAACCGTACTATACATTCTGCTAATAAAATTTTCATCTTTTGAGCTTATGTATGATTTTAATCCGTTAACTCCTTTGGATTTGTCACCTTTGCATGTGTCTGAGCATGTAAATTTAGATGGCCAGAAGAAGGCGGAATTCGTTAAGTAAATTCATGAGAAGGCAAGGCTCAACATTGAGTGAAGGACAAAGCAGTATGCAAAATAAGCCAACAAAGGGAGTTGTCAAGTAGTCTTTGAACCCGCAGATTGGGTTTGGGTGCGCATGCACAAAAAAAAAAATTTCCCAAACAAAGGCATTCTAAGTTGCTTCCCAGAAGCGATGGTCCTTTTCAAGTTCTCGAGCGCATAAATGATAATGCTTACAAGTTAGACTTACTTTGTGAGTATGATGTAAGTGCTACTTTTAATATCACTGATCTGGGTCCATTTGATGCAGGTGACGATTTGAGGACAAATCCTTTACGAGAGGAAGGGAAAGATGGAAGCATGACTAGGAGATTGAGAGTAGATCCACTTGAGATGTTGCCTGGACTAGTTACAAGAACCTGAAAAGATTCAAAGATGTACTTAATAGATTAATCTAAGAAGTTTAAAAAGAGGAGATCCACGTGCACAATACCAAGGATGAGCTAAAGCTGATCAATGTCCTCAAAGTTAACTTAGAAATGGACCAAAGCGACAAAGCAGATGAGTAGCCCTAGGCTGCCCAGCTTAAGCTACTGCCCTTGCATGTACGTCGACCAAATGCCATGAGTTTTCATCTTCAACGCTGTAGCTTACAGTATTTATGCCGCCAGCTTACTACAAGCCTTGAACGTGTACAAAATCGTGTTTTTAAAAGCCGCTTTGAAAGCCACTAGCTTTGTTTTGTTTAGGCTGCCACCTTACTACTTTAGGCCGCTAACTTATATTGGCCGACAATTGTTATTTCTTTTATGACTTTTACATTTCCTTTGTGTTATTATATATAGACATTTTCTTTGTTATTGAACACACATAACTTTGAATACAAATTTGAGAGAATTTCTCTTTGGTTCTTCAAAGAACTTTTTTGAACTTATTGATTAATTCATGGCATTCAATCTTGACTTATCAATCGGAGTTTCCATCACCAATTGTGATGTCTTCCTTTCTATACCAAGATTCTTGCTTCCATATAAGCAACGGGTCATGGTTTCCATTCGATCTTGAGCGATCTTGGGATTGATTGCTAGATTTAGGTATCGGTTTCATCACATATTGGCATGCTTTGTATCATAAAGGAATTTTACTTTTTTTAGTTAAAAGTTTATACTTAAATTAAATGGTATTAGAAAAAAAATATACATTTAAAATAAGGTTTAAAATGGGTGACTGCATAGAGATTATTTATTTATTTATGAAATTATCTTGTAGAATAATAATGCACCATAGGTCCTTAGCTTGTACATATGATGTTGTGCGATGTCCAATTGATCCCATACACTTTGCTCACACCAAATCAAATTAAAGATTTATTTCTTAAATCGATTTAGTTTTTTTTTTTCCAATAAGATTAACGAAATTCAACATGAAAATATTACATCAATCAAACTCATTAATATAAAAAGATCCATAGATGAAGGGTTATGGGTGTCAAAATTCAATTGACAAATGGACACATCCCTGTAGAAGTTAAATCGTCCCACTTAAGGAATAATCTATCAACACGAATAAGACACACCTTACTAGCAGGTAGAAAAAATCCTATGATAGGGACAACATAATCTCACATAGGTGATGACAATAAAAAGAAAAGAAAAAAAGGATAAATACATAAAAGTTGAAATTAAAGTCAAACTGTTTGTTAAAGAAGTCGTTGATAATCCAAAATCCTGATTACTATGATTTTTTCATATCCACTAGATCCATTAAAGTAGACATATGGTGGTTGAATGTGATAAATGACAATGGAAATGGTTGAAAAAAGACGAACCTAAAAGTTTCTATTCACTAACTTGTTGATATTGGTTTTAAGGTGGTAAAATAAAGATAAGGATTAGAGAGGAGGGGCATTAAGGTGGCTGCGTGGCTACCCCCTAAATGCTAAGGTTTAGTGAGAGGCTTTATGGTATGTGAGAGAGAGAGAAATAGAGATTTACTTAAAGGTGTAATCATTTGGTTCAAAATGAATTGCATCATTATTTATATAAAAGAAACTATGATTACTTATCCCAGCTTCCTGTGCTATGTGAAATAGCAAAAGAAAGATGTAACTAATTTTAATCTGGTGGAGGCTAGAGAAGGAATCACTGGGTTGGACTCCTATCCATATAAGCCTATAAAACATAATACAATTAACGGTACAATAGGGA
The DNA here is from genome assembly GCA_024138025.1 of Combretum micranthum. NCBI lineage: Eukaryota > Viridiplantae > Streptophyta > Magnoliopsida > Myrtales > Combretaceae > Combretum > Combretum micranthum. The sequence continues at coordinate 1,352,064 of JAMXBD010000173.1, read as the reverse complement.
TGGGTTCATTGTAGTCACTCTGATGCTTAAGTCAACAAGCATGTTGATGTGGGGATAGATAATAAATATGAGAGATAAAGAGTTCATGTGGCATTACCATTTTTTTTTTAGTGAGGAGATATTTATAGTGGATGGATCCTTAGTGGTTAAGTGTGATGTGGGATTATGAGCAAGTGGGTGGTTCATGATAGCTCTAATGGACATGAGGTAAGTCCATCAATCTACGTTCAATCCTGCCAAGCCCGAGTAAAAGGATCATGCCAATTCTTGAGTGACATTGGGTTGGATGTCATCTGCATGTAACAGTGGTCAGAGTACCATAAGCTAAAGTGATTGGCATCTTAATGAGGTTGTAAGCCTTTTCGAAAATTGTTGGGCCTGAGCTTGATGAATTGGCACATGCATCTAATGGGTTGGATTATATTTAGGAAGCCCATGATCTACATTAGATCGTCAACACTTGCCTCCCTATGCCCTTTGTTCAGGATCTAACAAAGGAAGTGAGTCGGGTGGAAGGGCCGACCAAGGCGAGTCCAAGCTTCTTATAGGATTATGCATATGAGAAATTTATCAGGGAGGCACAGGAGTTGTTTTACGTTTTGTTGTGGTCGAGCAACAATGACTTGTTTGCTTGTCTAAGACAATGAGTATTTCAAGCTAGAGACAATGTTGGCAAGTTGAATTGGTTAGCAAGCTAATAAATAACTAGGGTATTGCCTTGACTAATGGGTGGTGTGATTTTTGTTGCATTGATTCGTACTGAAGAAGCCATGACTTTTCGAATTATGGTTGGAGTGAGTATATGTGTCCGTGTATTGCATTATTGTGGTGGAGTTGTCATCACGTCCATACTTTTATAGGGTGATCATTTTGTGCTATCATTTCCCATCCATCAGATTAAAACAGATGTGCATCTAACAGTTCGAGATTAGTGAAAAGAGGTTTTTCTCATCATTATCTCGTTGTTTGAGAGGCCATTGTAACCTATAAATTTCATCATTGGTCTTACTAATTATTCCTTTTGCAAACTTCTTCTTCTTCTGGTATTCTGAGATTTTTTAAGATTGAAACATTTTCAAATGTTTCATTCTGGTTACTTCTAACTAGGTGAGGGCCACTAACAATAGTGTTTACAACTCCTTTAGCGGCATCCTTGGTGAGTTGATATGTGTTATTGGCCATTTCTTTAGGGCGGTTAGACCATTTGCACGAGGTTGCCTCTCAATATTATTGCTCAGGTTGGCAATATACTATCTCAAGAATCCCTTCTTGATGGTTTGTTGCAATGTAACCTTTAACTAAAAAGCATTCACCGGTGTTATAGCTAATGATCGCCTCTAATTAGAGCTACCAAGTCTTTAAATTTATACACCTGTTTTCTCTCCCTCGCTCGGTTTGATAGGCAAGTATACCTATCGTTATTTAGTAAGGGAAAGTACAAAGTCATCTCCATAGAGAACGAATTACAAACACTAGTATTGATTAAATTTCCCATTATCTTGCAATCTAACAATTAAGATGAATAATTTAAATGAAATTCAATTAACTAAAATAATTACTAACTACAAATACATTCATTAAAGTCATTACCTAATTAAAGTTATTCCAACACTCAACAAGACATTAGTCTTGTTTCACCCATGAATTAACATGTACTACAACATTGGTATTTGTTTTGTCTTTTCTAATTGTGGGATTCCGCTAATTGGATCAATATCTCTCTCGAGTCTATTGAACCCTAATCCCGACTTTATTAAACTAGAATCTCTTCCTAGTTAATAGCTAGGTAAGATTGCGTTAATAATGTAATCCCAATGCAATTTATGATTACATGCAGAAGATTTCACAATCCTATCTTTAGACATCATGAGTAATCCCTCTCTATAGCCTAGATCTATTCCATAGGTAGATCTCTCAATCGCATCCTATGGAAATATGATCTAGCCTTAAGTTGTACACTACTTAAAATTAGAATGCTTTAACACACTATAGAGATTAGTGAAACCAACAACAATAGAAAACTAACCCATGCATGTACATGTTAAACACGGCTACACAAGCCCCTAACAACTACTCACACTTGATGCAACGGAACAATATAACAAGATGAAAGTAAAACTTAAGTGAAAAGAACATGAAAACAAATTTAATAGAATGATTCACTTCAAGATCATGATACAACAATGCTTCAATATACTGATACAATAAAATTCTATTACATGGCGGGAACTTCTACAAGTACAAGATGATAGATGAATTTTTCACCATACTTTGTAATGTTTCGCTTAAGTATTTATATGTATCTTTCATTGGGTACATCCGTTCGACGAAGATAGATGTTATTTGGTTTTCCATCTCTTCTAAGAAGGCACTTAAATCTAAAGTGGCATGAAATTTTTCAGGTAATAACCATCATTATAGCCTGTTATCCTTTCGAAAGTAGTTATCCAAGGTAGATCACGGCCGTGATGAAGGTCGTGATCTCCACGGATCACTCATTTACTCCCCTCAAATAACGCTCGTATCAAGCTCTTAGCATATTCAATGCAGATCACCACCTTAGCAACGGTCGTATCATAGGTCGGTATTTCCACTGTAGTCCTTTCATCTTCAACGAATAATGACCGTATCACGTAAGCTTGCAAGCTCCGAGAAGATCACCCCCAATGTTACAGCTGTCTTGGAGGTCGTTGTCTCCTCTGTAGGTAATTTTCTCTTCTTTGTTACGCCCATTATCACCTCTTAAATAAATATCTAAGATGATCACTGGCTTGATAACAAGCGTGATCTTGCTTGGTTGATATCCTCTACTTCAATCCTTGATCAATTTGAACAAAATGTTGATGTTTCGTCTTTTTATATCTGAAATGAATATATTTCTAATTAAGTATCAATTCTCTTGCATTAAGCATGAATTAAAGTAGCATACAACCATAAATTAACCCTAATATACATGGTAAATTAGCCTTATTAGCTAACATTTTTTGTGGTAGTCACAATACTTGCTTAAGATCCCTTAACCAAAGTTCCCATGCATTTTGGTTGGCTCAAGTAAGATGCTTAAGTTTTTTATCTCAACGAGTACTTCCTCTAAGGATAGGTTGGGTACGAGGAAACTAGATTTGAAGAATCTCCTTTTCCTTTGATCCTTCTTATTCTACTCGAATGATCCTTCCTTGTCAGCAACAGGTCCAAAATGGCCTTTGGTTGACCCTTTGTCTTTATAATCCTTCTGACATTCTTTATCAAATCTGTCAATCTCATTCTGAGTAAGGATAAAATCATCTCATTGGATGTACTTCTGGGCTCACTCTTGTAAATTTTCTAACATTTTTTGTTTATCCTTGGCAAGGGAGTAGAATAAACTTTCATGCTTGCGAACCCCTTGGATCGTTGCTTGGATGGCAATGCTGAAGTTTAGATCGTCTATTTTAGTGATAAGCTAATTTAACCTAGTGGAATAGTTATGAAGGGATTCAATTGATTTTTGCTTTACCAGGAAGAGAGACAATGTCTCTTTCATGGGGGATCGACTGACTGTGAAGTGTGCAAGCTCATCAAAACTTGCCAAGTTGATTGGCAACTGATGATACTATTTGTGGGCAACCTTCTCCAGTATCCCTAGGAACACTTTACAATAAGTATTATGTTGAACCTGAAAATTAGCATTTGGACTTCATACCGCCTTAGGTGCTCTTTTAGGTCGGTGGTCCATCATACATTTTGAATGCAGGCAGTTTCATGCCTAAAGGCAATAACTCTTTAATCACTTACCAAGCAAAGGATGTCTTTATAGACAACTGTGTTGTTTTAGGGTGTATCGGTGCTTTTCTTACTTTCTTCGATTTTGAAAGATCCTCTTAATGTCCTTTTCTATTTCTTCCGGTTAGATCCTTGAAACATTTGCCCTAATACATAGGGAAATCCATAATGGAGGGGTCGTTGATGTGAGTCTTAGTATCTGCAGGTGCCACAAAATGATTCATGACCCCTTAAAACCCCAGATATAGGAGTTTCGAGGATTGATCTGCACTTGAGGAAGTCACAAGGCTTGAAAAAGGTTGTTTGGACATTGCTCTTGCAGTGGTGGTTGAGGCACTGAAACATAAACCAAGAGATGGGAATTTTGTTGTTGCTCATTTGTTACTTTACTTGGTAGCTTAGATTCCTAACTCTTTCAACTGTTGCTCCACCTCTTTATTGCGATTCATCATTTTGATATTTTGCTCAACAATTTGGTGGAGCATATTCTCCAGATTACTTAGTCATCCATGCTCTTGAGGACAATTCAGAGCAGGGAGAGTATTGGGGCCTACATGAGAGTTTCCTAGTGCTTGTAGGCTCGGTGGACTTGTGACTAAATTGAATTTGCCTCTAAGATCAAGATCATAGAGTGATTTCTTATCCTTAGAATGATGTGGTGTGGTCATATAAAGAATTTTGAGGCTTGGTATTAAGTGTTTTTAAAGAAAGAAACTTACACAAGGGACAAATTTCTCCCAGATGGTGCCAAATATTAGAAGTTCTAATCTAGTAGAGGCCAGAGAAGGAATCACTAGGCTGAACTCCCATATGTCTAGGCCTACAAAATAGAATAAGATTAGTGTTGCACTGATATCAATTTTTTGTCATTAAACAACATAGGTAACATTATTGGAAAAAAAAAAACCATAGGTAACATTAGTATTTTTTTTAATATGTCAAAACGCCAATAAATATTTTATAATTAACCCAAATAAAAAAATTAATGATGGATACGTGAAATATACTATATGATTTTTTTGGCTTGTAAATATACCATATGATGAAAAAAAATAAAAAAAAGGGTTAAAGTGTGTTATATAGAAAGCCATCCAAGAAAATATAAAAAGATGAGAGTGTATTAGATATTAGGATAAATTGCGTGGACATCCTTTTAATATTTTAAAAATTGCATGGACTCTTAATTTTTTCAAAAATTAGTACACACACTTCTGAAAAGCTGATATGGCAAAGGAAGTGAAAACTTTTTGGTTGTGGTGATGATGTTTTTATTATAATATTTTTTTATAATGTTTAAAATATGTTTATAAAAAATAAAATTAAAAAAGAAATTTTTTTCAAGAAAAGAAAAAACAAAATCAAATTTAAAATAAACAAATAAATAATTTAGGTGAACATATTTTCTTTTACGAAGATATAACAATTCCTCGGATATTGAAGTATTGAGGTTGAACAGTACTTTCAAGGCACTTTAATCATATGTTATAGACCATGCAACCTTAAGTTTACTCTCTAAAGTCTAACCTTAAAACTCCCATGGTATTATGAAATTACTCAATAACACAAACAGGATGTAAAAAGATTATAATAAGATGGATTAAAGTTTTCACTAATTTTTTATTCAATAGAAGAATGATTGTTCCGGAGAATATGCTCTTTTAAGCCATAATATCTCCAACATAATGAGTTTTTTGGTATTAGAAATCCTCTTTTAAGGCTGGCTTTTAGTTTCTACCAATAAATAGATGTAAACGGTGTTTTCAAGAAATAATTTTAAAATTATCGGTAGGAATTTTTTCTAAACATTGTATATATTTTATTTCCTTTTCCCAAACACCTTTTCTTTTTCCTTTTTTCCTTTTTTTTTCCCGCCAAAGGATAACTTTTCCCAAACTTTTAATATGCATAAAGATGTATTATTGGGTCTGTTTGGGGACTAACTTTTTGATGTCTTTTTTGGTTCTTTTTTAAAAAGCATGTTTGGGAAAAAAAGATATTTGAAAAACATGGCTGTCATTTTACACACATATCCTCAATGAATGAATTAATTCCACTTTTGCCCTTGAGAGAATATAACATCTGCACATCAACAATCCTCACAGGAAGAGGAAAATCAATTTGCAGCTCAACGAATCCCATCTTTCCCTTTGTCAGTGCATATTCCCTCTTGCCTCTGCCGAATGTCCATCACTCACGAGGGGAACAGTCCTTCGTTTTTGGCTATAAATCAAGGCTTCCAACAGCACACACACACAGATATAGAGGGACAAAGAGAGAGAGGGAGGGAGAGAGAGAGAGAGCGGGACGGAGAAGGGGACGGAACACAGTGGGATCGAAGGAGGAGGAGGAGGACATGGTTGCTACCCACTGTTGTTTAGAAAGAGACCTTCTCCATTAACGATACTCAGGTAATGCTCTCTCTCTCTCTCTCTCTTTCTCTGTCTTCCACTGTTGTATGTGTAGATCAATAGGTGTAAAATAATTTGTGCATTTCGAACAGTTTCTATTCTTTGTTTGACCCAGTAGGGAAGTTTCAGATTGTCAATTAGACCATAGGGTTTTTAGTTCCTAACCTGTACAATACAACAGCTCTAGCGCTATCTGTGCTATAGTTGGACACAAAATGAATCACTTCTGGTCTTGGGAAATCTTCTTGTGTCCTTGAATAGATTCATAATGAGTTCTCTGAAGAAATGGCACAGTGGTAGAAGCCATACCTCAAGTCTATCTTTTCAGATATTAGTGTCATTGATGGAAAGCATAAGCAAAATATAGCAAATTGATAGGAATTGACATTGGTTACATGGCTAGCTGCATACATTGCTTGGATGTTCTTGTTTATTGCCAGGTAGTTGAAAAATGAGGTCATCTTTCCCCAGTTAAGATAGTGTGCACCTAAAGTTGTTGAATTAGTTAAATTGCAGACCAGATTCTGTAGCTCTTTTCGAATTTTCTTAAGCCAATTGCAAGAATTACCCAAAAAAAGAAGCTACTTTTCACAATTAAAGGAGGAAGTGACACCATTAAATGATTGACATTGAAATGTTAGTCCATTAATAAGAAACCTGCTTACCTTCCTGCTACACAGACAAACTTCAGCTCAGGACTATAAACTGCTTTGGCACAATTCTTTTCAACATAGTCCAACAGACCCCGTGTTTGATCTATAACCCCTGCCAGACCTTTAGGAGGTGGCCTATATGAAAACTTCAAGTATCATATTGTGTATCAAATCAAAAGCTAAGAAAGAAGAATATCTGTTGAATCAAGTCCTAGAAAAGAAATAAGATTAAATTCCATATTCAACCAATTTATGACATACAAGTGAGGAGTACCGAGAGTCAGCAACAAAGATAAGCTGGAAACTCCAAATTCTTCCATGTAAACGCGTGCTAGCCATCCTCCTGCAGAATGCCCTATGAAGGATAAAGTTCCATCTGGTACAGGACAAATTAAATAGAATTACGCTCAATCTTTAAGCAAAAATATCAAGTCCTCGTAGTGGTGAAAGTAGCCTGACACGCATGACCTTTAGCCCCAATTTTATCAAATTAGAATTTATAATTGCATTTCTGTAATAAAATTATTTTTTCTTTTGAGTTTAGCAGCGTTTAGTTTTGAGTTTAGCCCCAATTTTGTGTGTGTATATATATGTATATAATAGCTCTCTTGCGCTTCCACTTGAATATATATACATGTAAATATGTGTGTGTGTATATATATGTATATAATAGCTCTCTTGCGCTTCCACTTGTATGTATATACATGTAAATATGTGTGTGTGTATATATATATATAATTGCTCTCTTGCGATCTGCACTATAAAATGTTATCAGGTGACATATGTTATTGCGTTCTATCTCGCAACACTTTTAGACCTTTGCGCGTGGTGGGAGAATAGGAATACATAAAAGTGCAGAGAAGTGTCCATGTCCACTAAAGTGCAATGTTAGGAATGATAGGAAAATGGTCAGAGAAGTGTTGAATTTTTTTTTTTTTTTAATTCTGTGTATATGTCCTATTCCCATCCGTTGTTCTAAAGTGTGTATGAAGAAATATGGAGCGCCTGAAGTGCGGGTAGGTGCTGAGAGAACGATCATCGCATCGTATCTGTGTCAAAACCAAACATTGACCATCAAACTCATTAGCTAATTTTAGTCCTACTTTGATTAGGAGAATCAGCTTCGTGATTCAGGTTGAATGAGCATTTGGAAAAAGCGATTTTTCCTCCATCCATTTTTGTAGGCGCAGCAATGCTTTGCCTAGAGGAATTAGGATTCATGCTTTCGGTCGAGTGTTTACTTGGAAAGCGACTGTAAGTCCATCCACTTTCTAAGTTTTTGATAAAATTATTGTTAGATGGATTTAATTCTACTTACATCATGCCTTATAATGCATTGACTTCTGTAACAGGATCCCTTTATTATGTATTTGTCATTGATCAAAGTCTTATAATTATTTTGTTGCAGGTGACATCCATTTGTGCAGTCGGTGGACATAGCATCTAATTGTAGTCATCGTAAGTGAATATCAGTGGCTGTCGTAGCGTATCGAGCATATACGTCTTTGTTCTGCTTTTTTGTTGTTCTTTTTTTTTTTGGGGAAATATGGCTGATAGGATCAATTGGAGCCCAGAGGAAACAATTACTTTTGTTGACCTATGTTTGGAGCAAGTGAGGTTAGGGAAACGTGGCAGCGGCCACTTGTTGCCTGCTACTTTTCGGGAAGTAGGTGTGAAATTCGAGGAAATTAGGGGAAAGAAATTGACCCCTAAACAATTGCGAAACAAGTGGGATTCTTTGCGACCAATGGATAAAGTGGAATTGGCTGAAGCGCTATGCGAACACAGGGGTTGGATGGAATGAAGTGGTTCAAACCTATGAGGCGTCGGATGAGTGGTGGCGTGCAGCAGATGAGGTAATTGTCGAATCAATACGTTTTTATCTGTTTCATTACGAATTAATGAATAGCACCACTTGAGCTATTGAATACATTTCCCTTTTCTTTGTTGCAGGAGTACAAGAGGGGTCACAGCGGAAGTATTCTCTGTTTCCGGACTCGGGGATTGCAGTACAAGGAAAACCTTGATGAAATGTTCAGTGGGACCAAGGGGACAAACGACAAGTTATGGGCACCATCATCATCTGCTCCCCGCCACAAGATAGTCCAGAAGGAAGTGGAGATTCAGAGGGTGATCCACAGTATGTTGATCCTCAGGACAATTTGCCATCAGTTGCAGATGATTCGAATGAAGACAGCTTTTTTCGAACATCGACGCATGCTGAGGAATCTTCTGCGAAGAGGAAAACATTTGGGTCAAATGGTAGAAAACGAGCAGGGAAGAAACGATACTAGAGAAGATATTACAAATGATTTAGGGGAGTTAATTGCATCTATGAAAGCAAGATCCTCCAACAACTCCATGTCTGTATGCAGTGGGGACGATCCACGGAGTATGAAGGCGGTGATGGAAGAAGTGTGGACACTGCCTGCTATTGTACAGAATATCCAAATGGGCTTGGATGCTGCAGACGTCCTTATGGACCCTGATAAGCGTGTAGTTTTTGTCAGCTGCCCAACCCCGGAAATAAAAACCCAATTTTTGTTGCGAGAGATTGATAAGATGAAAGGAGCTAAACCATGATATCGACATTTCTATTCGTCATTAAGTTTATGTTAGATTGTGATGCTGTTATATATGACTTGTAGAAGAAAGTTTAACTTATGTATTTCATTCACAATGTTCGTATGTGTTGGATGATATTGTTAGTACCTTATTCGTAAGATTGCTACGGAAATAGTCTTTTATTTGTACATTCATGTTCAATTTCACAGGGACACAAATGGATTATGCATTGGAGGAAGATGTAATCAAAGTGTCAATGATATATCTTCTAATGGAGAAGCACCTACGCAAAAGCACACCATGCTACAACTCAAGAAGGAGAGGGTCGGACCTTATCAATGAGCTATTGAATCATAACAATCCAAGAAGATGTCAAAACATGTTCAGGTTGAACCCAGACCTGTTCCGTCGATTGTGTGGAACCTTGCAAGAATATGGGCTTGTTCGTAGTAGAGGAGTTGATATAGATGAAAAAGTAGGGATATTTATGTTTATCGTTGGACATGGAGCTACAACGCGAGTAGTTCAAGAGATGTTTCAGCATTCGTCGGAAACAGTATTCCGACACTTCAATGACGTCCTCACAGCAGTAGTAGAACTGTCGAAAAACATAGTAAAACCTGCGCATCCTGACTTTCCTAACATTCCATTGCATATACGACAAAGTGATAAATACTTCCCATTCTTCAAGGTTGTTATGTGTTCCTCCATTTTGCTCGTACATCGATATTAATGTTTCCACGTATTAACAAACGTTACTTTACAGGATTGTATTGGAGCAATGGATGGAACTCACATTGCTGCCCATGTTCCAACTAATGATAGAATTATAAACACCAACAGAAAGGGTGAAGTTACACAAAATGTGTTATGCGTTTGTGATTTTGACTATAGATTTACATTTGTAGCAGCAGGTGCAGATGGACAAAGTCATGATGCTAATGTATTATCTCGTGTACTAGGTGATCCCCAATTCAACTTTCCACAACCGCCCCCAGGTAAAACTACTTACAAAATGGCATTGCAATGTCTTACATTAAATTGTAGATTCGTTTCACCCCTATATCATGGAAATACTATTTGTACAGGAAAGTACTATGTGGTTGACTCGGGATTCCCAAATAAAAGTGGATTTCTAGCTCCGTATAAAGGAGAGAGATACCATGGGTCTGAGTTTCGACAAGGGTACCCACCAAGAAATCCAAAGGAGCTATTCAATTATACTCATTCGTCTCTTCGGAACATTATTGAACGGACATTCGCAATATGGAAGAACAGGTTCCGTATTCTATATAGCATGCCCAATTATAAAATGAGCAAACAGATAAAAATAGTGCTTGCTACAGCGGCTTTGCATAATTACATTTTAATGAATGATGGTGATGATCATACGTCAATGATTTTTTCCCAAGTGAAGAAGCTGCAGCAACTAATTGCTCTACGGTGAACGAGGCATATGGGAGTGGTAGTGCGACTAGTTCAAGTGGTCATCGGTGGATGAATGGTGTACGGGATAGTATCGCTGCTGACTTATCAGCAAGACCACCTACTACTTAATATGATATCATCTAATGCCTTGTACTTACTACTATGTTGTTCATCTGAATATATATTCGTAAAATTGAAAACTAAGTTAGTGAAATGACAATTACCTGATTCAATTGAATAATGAATAAAAAAATTACAACGATCGTACCCATATTTGTTGTAGCAATTATAATAATAACGACACTAAGAATAAAGTCATCATACAGTTGAAGTAGGAACACAATAGAGCAGACAATTTATCCATACAAGGGACTTCAAAAAAAAAAAAAGACAAATGAGAAAACAATGAAACAGATAGTTTATCCAAAAATAAGGTTGGAAACAGATACAGATCAGACATCTTCATCCAAACAGCCTTTTTTCGAATAGACACAGATCAGACAGTTTCCCAAACACCATGCCACATAACAGATGCAGATACAGATCAGATTCAGATACAGATACAGATGAATAACAGACAATCCAAACAGACCCATTATCAGTAAAATATAATTGTACGGTGCGGTTTCACCGCATTAATAAAGGCTATGATTTAATTTTAATATTAATGACGAAGTGGTTGTTGAAACCGCTATCGCCAACCTTAGAGCGACGCGTCATGCAATTCATACAGGTTCCTGAAAAGCTCCTTTCAACTGCTCCACTCATGTCCTTCAGCCTTTATTTTATCTTCTAATAAAGTAAGGAGAGATGAATTCACTTCACGTAACAGAACACGCGTTATGTGAACGCGTATTGTCTTTTTTTTTTTCCTAATAAAAGAATCTTGTTCAGCAATCCTTCTTCAATGCCCAAAGCCAAAATAATTAAGTCGAGATAATATTCCACACCACACCAAGCCTTATACGTCACGTCATTTCATTTACAAAACCCAGAAATTGTCAAACTTTGGTGTTTTTGGTATGATCTTCTTCTTTCTATGTTCTTCTTTACGATATTAACGTATACATAATTTATGAGATTGTAAGTTTCCTCCGTTTCTTTGACTTTCGGCTTCCGAATTACGCATGTAAGATGTTAGCCCGAGAAAACAGGAAAAATATGATCTTGGGTTGGCTTAGAATTTGTAAACTGGTGATGTTTCTTGATGCCTAGGATCAATCAAATTAATTCAACTTGAAAAACTAAGGTTTTCTTTCATTTTTCGTTTTTTTGTTTCCTTTTATTTTATTCATCTTTTGTTCTTTTGAATGTGCATGTATATGTTTAGATGCCAATAAGTACCATTGATAACATATTGAAGAAGGTTTGATTGATATGTTTTCATGTTTCGCAAACTTAGTGACCATTGAATGCATAAAATGTGTTGATTTTGGTGAAGAAATGGTTGTTACGTTTAAAAATGAGGTGTTAGATTCATGCGTGTTCAAAGAAATCCTTAAATCATGCGTATCTGAACAAATTAGTACCTCCTCCACACTCTCAAATCCTAAACTAAGAAGTTTTAAAATGGGATGTTTTGTCTGATTCAAGGTGTTTCAGTAAGTGTTCTATTGGGGGATCAATTTTACCCAAGGTCATGCTTTTGTAAAAAGAGAAAACACAAGTTAGTAATTGCAAATATTTGAAAAACACAAATTACCTTTTTGTAATCCTATTCACATTTTATCAAGGTGTTACAGGATGAAAGCTTTTTGTCGTTATGTTGAATACAATCTTGTCTGAACCGTGCTATAAAGGTGAACTTTGAATATCTTTTGTTGCCATGTTTATCGATGGTATTTATGGCCGATTTCATATGAAGAGAAAGATGGGTTCTTGTTGATGTTTGTTTGAATTACGTGGTATCCTTGTTTGTTGTAGGCATGAAACAAATAAAATGACAATACTTTTATCTTTCATTTTACGGGGAAACTTTTGTCCTTGTGTTTAATTAATCTGCAATGTTGAAATGTTGTAGCATCAAGAAGTCGAGCAGCAATGGCAGATGGAAATGATAGGTACAATAGAGAGTCCAATGACAAAGGGCTCTTTTCCAGTCTCGCTGGCTATGCTGCAGGACAGTATGGTCACCACGGAGCATATCCTCCTCATGGCTATCCTCCACAGGGTTACCCACCAGCTGGATATCCTCCTGCTGGATATCCTTCCCATGGAGGGTACCCTCCTGCTGGTTATCCACCCCCTGGAGGGTATCCACCTGCAGGTTATCCTCCACCACCAGGATACCCACCGGCTGGTTATCCTGGTCCTTCAGCTCCACCTGCTCCAGGTACGTTGTGGATGTTTTAATCTGCTGAGTCTTGTATAACATCTATATCCTGTGTATCCATATGTGAGTCTATCTCTGTTTTGAGACAAGGTGGTTAACTTACCATGCAAAATGCTTTAAAACCTGTTTGAAATTTCATGTCATGAAAGAAAAGATCAAATGAATTTTGTGATTGTTTGGGTAGAACTCCTGTGAATCATCTTTGCTTTTCATAGATAGAGGCTTAAATTGATTTCTCTCCTATGTAGTATGCTGTTTTCTGTCTATTATAGATTCAATTTTATTCTGTGAAGATTATAGAATAGATGTTTAATCACGATTCCTCGAGGCACTATTGGGATAACAAAATTGAGACAGCAAATGTGAATCCTCAGATTAGTATGTTTTTCCTTGACCATAAAAATAGCTGTAGCACTTTTTTTCCATTCCTGGAGTCCTTGCAAGAGCTGGACGAGTATGCAGAGTTAAGTGAGTGGGAGAATGATTCATAATTTTGTGAATTAATGGTTGGGTTACAGCCTAAGCCATGCTATATTTCTTGATCTCGGTCACGTGTATGAATATGATTCCAAAATGCTCTTTTTAGTTCTGATAATGGAGTTTTGATGCAGGTCATCATGGTCCGCATATGGGAGCATTGGTGGCCGGGGGTGCTGCTGCAGCAGCTGCTGCTTATGGGGCTCACCATCTGAGTCATAGCATGCATGGAGGTTACTATGGCCACGGACATGGATATGGATATGGACATGGACACGGACACGGGAAGTTTAAGCACGGGAAGTTCAAGCACGGGAAATTTGGGAGGTGGAACCATGGGAAGCATGGCATGTTTGGAAAGCACAAGGGTGGGTTCTTCAGAAAATGGAAGTGAAGCGATTTTGGATCGTTCGCTGTGTGTCTATACTTTATAATATCTGCTTTGTCTACTAACTAATTTTCTTGTATTAACTATGTTTCCGATTGTTGAGGATTGGCATTTATTCTTGAACCCATGAAAACTTGTCTGAAAGACATGGTGAACACGCTTTCACTGTATATAAATCATGGATGATCCATGAATTCGTTGCTTAGTTTTTCGGTGGTCTGATGAAATGATTGTATACCAATTTAGTAAAACCAGACCACTTCGGCAGGTTTTGCCCTGGTTAAACCCCTAGACTTCCTGACCCCCTAGAATTATTTCCGGAGTGCTTTCGGTTCGAGTCTGACAACTTTGTTGGAAAGCAGTTGACAGATTTTTTTTTTTTTTTTTTTTTTTTTTTGTATTTTTACAATTGTAATGCTTTTGTGGTTTTGCCCATTTTGAATTTCTAAAATCTCAAATATTTGCAGGATATTTGGTTGACTTTATAAAGGTGGGATAGAAATTGGAATAGGTATTCATTTTTTATAAATAATTTGGATGATTATTTAATGGATACAATACATAAGAAATAACTATTGGTCAATCTTTCTTAACACACTTTTTTGTCCATATAGATAATATAAAACATTAAAAGAACTGAAAAGAATGCGTTTTTTTGTTTCATTTCTTAAAGAATTATATCTCGCTGTTCTTGTTTTACTCCATTTTATAAATTATGTGTTTTGTTTTATATTATTCTATATTACGTGAAATAGACATTGTTTAGTCTATTCCATCAAAACTTATGTTTTTAGAATGATGGTAATGTTTGATTTAAAAAAAAAAAGAAAAGAATGTTGCTAATGAAGATGCTAACCTTTAAATTTGATTATAGATAATTATGCCAAGTGAAAACCAATATAAATAATGTAGATCTATAAAAGTTTTTTTTAAAAGAATTTGTCATAGTAATCCTAAAACAACCGAGTGATGATCGTGACTTTGTTCTGATCAATTTCATTAATTCCTCTCAAAACAATATTTGCATTTTAGTGAAATGTGGTTTGTTTGCAGTTAAATTTTGGTTTTATTTTCATGTTTATTTTCCGAAACAAAATAGCAATCAAATGGTTGCTGGTCTGGAAAGACGGATTTAGCACAAGATTTTGTAATTCAACACAAAGGTACCGCTCTTTTGATGTAAAGACACGTTGATATCACCTTTTGCATGTGAACCATTTGCCTTCTAAAGAGCACAAAGGGCATATTTTTAGGGTTTCTCTCTATCTTCACACACAACAGGTTTTTTTTTCTTTTTTTCCATCCATTACAATGGGGGAGAGGATTTGAACATGATGCTTCTTACTTGAAAATTCAAGAAAAATGATACTACATTATAAGGCTAGTGACACACACACAATAGTTATTTATTTACTATTTTATGTAGTACTATTTCAAATTGATATCTAGAGACATTGCATGTCCATTTGAAATACTATAATGAAAATTTTGAAAGATAAAACCATCAATCCATTCCTATCTTCTAGTTTTAAAAAGCCAACCAATCATTCACAGATTTTATATTTTGATCAACAAAAAAAAAAAAAAGGAAAAGTTTCGTCTATTTGAATGAGCTAGTTCCTTTCTTGGCATACGGCCAAGACATCCAATGAAGAGCAGACTTAGCCCATTTACTACTTTAACATCACATAAATGATATGATGAACTCATCTCTTGAAAAGACAAGGTTTACATACTTTTACTAACTTGTTTTTCAATAAAAGAATTTGAGTTGCCTAAACTTGAAATTATTTTTTTCCAAATGATATTTTCATAATTATTTATTGAACTACTATTTTGTCCATTTTCTTGGAACCTGCACTAGTTTTTCCCCTTTTTTCCATTTTCCCTTTTTCCTACTTAATCTTAATTATACGTGCATACATGTTGATAAATAGGTTTTATTGACTTCCTTTTTTTATTTAAAAAAAGAGACCTTTCCTTTTTCGAAATTCATTAAACTTTCATTATTTTATCAATTAATATATAATTACATTATTCAAACAAAATTATTAATATACTAATGTGATGAGAACAAATGTTAAATACTTTTTGCCACATTAACATCATTGACAGAACCCAGATATTTCTTGTATTTTAAGAAAATACGTGATATTTTGCAAAATTTGTACTGGTAGTTAATATAATTTATCCCTGTAGATATTTTTAATCAATAAATAGATTGAATTGGATAGAACATATTTATAAAGGAATTGAATTGTTAATTTTTTTCTTTTTACTATTACAATGGGAGGAGTACAAATTTAATTGTCAGTTTAAGTATTTTAATCACAATTAACAATTGAATTATACCACGGGATGAGATTTTAAAATAATCAGTTTAAATTTGGATATGAAGCACGACTAGTTAGTGAGTGAAGATAAATTAATTGCCAAATTAAATCACCAAAATTGATTTTGGAGATGGAAAAGACTAATCATACGCAACTCCAGTGCGGAAGTTGCTACTCGATATGTCTCACACGCTCAACATGTCCAAGGTGCAAGACAAAATTAAGAGTTAGACTCAAACACCAAGACAAGGTCAGACGTGCACAACCATCATGCAAATCTCACATACCCAAGGAGTAGGACAAAATTAAGAGTTGTCTCAAACACCAAGACAAGATCGGAGTCGGACGTGCACAATCAACGTGCAAAAGAAGGTAACCCACATATCCAGTGTACAATACAAGGAATTTTTAAGTTATGTAGAACTAGATTCCACATGACATAATATATAAACCTAAAACACATTTTCTACCTACGTTTTCAATGGATTATTTTCATAATTAAATTTACTGATGTACCATTTTAAGTTTAGTAGTTAGTTTATTACACTAAAAAATTGTAAGATAAGTTACGTTAAGTTCATATAAAATCACAACGTTTAAATGGTTCATTAGAGATGACAATGCACGAAAAGTGATCAATTACAATCACAGTTGACACATCATAATGTAGTAGATCTTTTAAATTTTAATTAAATTTTTCTCTATTAACATGTATCAATAGCGACTTCAATTAACTCACTTCTTTAAAAGTTATGATTTCAAATGAACTACTTGAAACATTGTTATCTAAAATAAACTTTTTCTTAAACATTGTAACCATTCGAAGTAATCTATCCTTTTTAAGTTTAATAGATTATTTTGATAATTAAATTTGATGATGCCCTATTTTAATAATTAGTTTTTAAAAGATCTACTTTGGCAAAAAAAATTCACTAGTTAGCTCACGAAGTGCCAGTCCTAACTATACTTTCTTAAGTTTAATTATAAAAGGATTGTACAGATCTACATAAGCGGTTGCATCTATCTATTTTACATGCATCCGGAAACCGCGTGTTATACAACATATTTTCCGGCTGCAGGTCATGAAAGCCATAGAATCAATGTTTTCTCTCCCATTTTCCTTCGCGTCTCCCGTCCCGTTCCCTCCTTTCTGCTGCTTGCCTTGATTTGCTTCCTCTAGAGCCATGCCTTTGACCAGAACCATAAAGACTGGATTGCGCATCAAAGACAGAAACCAAGTCTGGATCCCCAACGCTACTGGTGTCCCCTGAGTCCTTGCTACCATCAAAATTTTCCTCGTAATTGCTCCCACAATCATCAGTACGGTCACGGGATTGCAATATAGTTGGCGGGTGGTTTGTATATGACCGAGATCCCGATAGCACAACTGTTGGCGTCATTGTCATGGAAGAGCTCGTAGAAGCCTCTGGCTGCAAGCTTCCACTGCTCGATCTTGCAGTTCCTTCATGGACAGACCTCCCGTTCTCCCTTTCCCGGTACCTTTCACGGGATCGACTGTTCAGTTAAGATAAAAAGGTAAATTGCGAGGCTAACTCTGCTCAGTTGCTAAAAACTCATCCAGCTATACCCTATTACAGAAACATAAGTAGGAAATGGCAGAGAGGAATCGACTCATGGCTATCTAAAACAAACCATACCTAGGTGGGCCAGAGGAAGGAAATTCACGCCGAGATGATCTGATTCCAGACTCATAAAGTTCCAACTCACGCTGAAGTTCTCTCTACATAAAAAACGAGGAATCAGTGATCATTCATTGAAACAGTCTTAAAGGTCCAGATACCAAAAGATAAATTGAACATAGCAACAAAAGCAATAAATTTTGGAGACGTAATTCAAGTTGATGTGGAGAGCATTATTTTGATCCCATCGCTAATAAACATCCTAAACCTGACATTCATCCGTATGCTAATGGAGAGTCCAGAAATAATCTTGAAGTGGGGCTAGGGTTTACTTAGTAAAGACTTATTAGAAGGATAATTAACTGCTCAATTGAACAAGGGGTCCTTTTTCCTCATTACAGCTTAACTGCAATATGCAGCTGCTCCAGTAAGTTGTAAATTCAGAACTAACTAATGGGTTGGTTAGACATCTAGCTTGGCCAAATTGCTTATGTTTAAAAGAAACCATTATTCGTGTCAAAGGCCAATAACAGAAAAGGGAGAAAAAGTATTTAAAAAAAAAAATCTGAGAAGACCTTTTTTTCTTTTTTATGAAATACAGGAATTATATTGATATTAGCAGTTCATATGAGAAAACTAATTTCAGAAGAATTAGAGCAAGTACAATGGAGAATGTCGACACAATTCCCTATGCCAAACCTACTTTTTGAGGTTCTTCACTATTTTTGTAGGGGCCTTACAAAATCCCAAAGTTATTTCGTTCTTCTCCTTTACTTTTTTTTTTTTTTTGGGTGGAGAAATGATGAAACAAACCGTCCCTTAGTGAAGTTCTTACTATTGTATATGTTCTTAAAAACTTATGTGGAAAAAAAAAAAAAAAAAGGCATGCACCACAATAACGTATCTCCGAATTTGAACTTATCTAAGCTCCCCAGTTCAGGGAGGAAAATCCCTCTACATATATGCCATTGGCTTAATCAAGTGGTACAGCGAAAAAATTGTTACCTGTGTCTGCCTTTCCCTTTCCATCTCAAGGCTATGACGCAGTTCTCTAGTCTTTGCACGTTCAATCTCAAGTTGACGTTGTCTCTCAATTTCTTTTTCAACCTCAGCTGTCCTTTCCCTGAGAGATAGAGATGGGAAAAAAGTCATCTACATCTTCTATTACTACCAGCTATCTCATGATCATCTATCTTCATGAAAGAAAAGAATATACAACAGCAATAGTCAGAGGGAACCTATCAAGATCCTGCAGCAGCTCTGTTTCTCTCACAGCAGCATCTTCCAGAAATTGTTTGCGTGAGTGTCTCATAAGAAGAACTTTTTGTCTACGGGCAGCAACTTCTTCTCGGAGCCTTGACTTCTCACTGATAATATATGAAGTATGTTAAACAATGATGCAGGAACTTTTTGAAGGTAAACAATAAAATAAATATGTGCAGATATTTAATAATAAATATTGTACAAGCAAAAAAGAAAGTGAAGTCTAATTTCAGATATACAAAGCCAATCGTTTCTTAAAGATGTTTGTGTTAGGATTGCATATAGTTCCACTTCAATTAACACACCATCAGGGTTGGTTAAAAAACTAGGATCCATAATTCTTCACCATGGACTACTTTAGTAAAACAAATAGTTAAACTATGAACTTGAACATGCTGTTACTAATTTTCAACTCAAAGACAATTGATCCATTATTGAAAGACGAGACTCAGCTGACAGATTTAGGATATAGTATCCGACAATAGCCAAAAGCCTAAATATTAAATTGTATGAAAGTCTCAGACAACAAGGATATCAACCCACAGTTGGAATTAGAAGAGGCCTTTAAACTACACTGACATCATAAATACAATCTCGGGTGCTTAAAGAAGACATCAATTGTATTGGATATACTTATTGCCAAAACATCAAGCTCTAAAAAACAGGATAACTGGTGAACTACTGTATTCAATTCATACAAGGGCTTAGACAAAGGTTTACAAGGATTTAATGATTCCTCTCAAGTAAATCCAGTTAACTGACAAATTCGATCAAGATACCCAATTTAATGTTTAAAGTTGCACAAAAGAAACAAACAAAATATATATAATCTTGGTAGGCCAGATTACATTGACTGAATGCAGTTCTTGATTTGCTCAAGACGATTGGTATCCTTCACTGGAGCTGCTAAATGTCCTGCAAAGATGGTAAAAGTAAGAACTTCAGCAAGAATCATCAGTACTGAAGGTGTTATGAATGCTGTACTCCACCTGAGGAACCCATTTGACCACTTGTTTTAAGACTTCTAAACTGCTCTCCAGGGGCATGCTCATTTTGAATGATTTCCAATTCAATCTCAGCTTCTTCTTGCTCCTGAAGCATGCCAGTAAATGGTCAATTCCCCTACTAATATATCCACATAAAATCATATCAACACATATCCATATAAATGTGGTGGAAACGAAAATCTCAGACTAACCAAAGCTCCATCAAACTCCCCAGAAAATGCATCAAAGTATGATTCTGCAGAAGTCAAATTCGCAAGCACCTGAAAACAAAGTATTTAGCAGCAGGATACACAGAAGATACAAGAAGACAACAAGATCTCATTTTAAGGGTGTCCTGGAGACAACTTTTCACATTGAGGACATATAAATGAGTAGGAAATGTGGACACAGGAGCCCACAATTATTGTAACCATTGCCAAGATGACTATTGATGTACCATAGGACTTCAATACTCCAAAATGCTGGCATGCAATAAAGAAACTCCCACCCTAACGAGATTGCAACATAAGCAAGACACAAAAGTTTCCAGAGAATTCAAGTCATTCTTTCGATTTTTTCATGTTTTACACTCATC
Organism: Combretum micranthum; assembly: GCA_024138025.1. Taxonomy (NCBI): domain Eukaryota; kingdom Viridiplantae; phylum Streptophyta; class Magnoliopsida; order Myrtales; family Combretaceae; genus Combretum; species Combretum micranthum. The sequence continues at coordinate 1,331,234 of JAMXBD010000173.1, read as the reverse complement.
TAGTAGTCATCCTGACTCAGAATTGCAAAAGTTGTAACTCCAGCCAATTGACTCAGAATAATTGGATAATTAAAAAATCCAAGGTAAGTGGTGTACTTTGAATGGTTGCAATGGTGGACAGCGTAGAACTTCACACCCATAGTTCACATTTTATATCTTCAGATACTTCACAAATTTTTCATTTTCTTTTATTTCCCCCCTTTTTCCGTTTGACCATAGTTCTGCCAGTGAACACCAGGCACATGGACCACTTCATAAAATCCATACAAAATGAAAGAATCGTGGGAAATTTAATTAGCCTTAAGTTAGTAATCAATGCTGTAGGTTGATGGAATTAAAATCGCAGGGTAGTTAGTGTTTAGTAATAATGGTTGCTACCAATTATGCTTGGCCCGCCTATAAATAGGTCCTTCTGTACAATTTTTGGAAGACTTAAAAAACAATCTACATTATATTTTTCATGGTGCAAGTATGCTAAACAATATAAAAAAAATAATTGAAAGGGTTTTAGCTGAAGAACAAAAGATTTAGTTCAAGATTAATAGCCAATAGAAGAAAACCCTTAACAAAAAAAGAATAGCTCAACATTTTTAAAGATTGTTTCAATAATATGAATTGCTTCTCCTCAGAGACCTTCCACTGAGGACCAGAAATACTCTCACCTGAAGAATTGCTTCACGGGTGCTCGAAAAATGTGGATCAGAATGGTTCCAATTACTCGAAGAAAGAGCAAATCTCAGAACCTGAATGAATATATTTTTAGAAAATAAATAGAACAAAAAATATTTGTATCTAAAAGGGGGAAAAGAATAGAAAACACCTTGCTCCTGATTTGGCATAAGAAACATGCCGATAAATCAAAAAGCTACAGGTTGACATACTGTCACAAACCTCTTTTTGTTCATTTCCTTCATCTCGCAACCTACAAAGAGCATTGCAGATTTTCTTCCCAACATCCCGGACTTCATTTTCTGCAATATAAGATTCAAAACTACCACAATCTATGAATTGCTACATGATTGAACTGAAAGTCATAGAAGAACGCATACCTATATATCCATGAATTGACATGCATATATGGACAAACACATAATAATGCAGTAATGTGAATTTCACTAAAGAGAATGGTCAAAAGGCACATCAACCAGACATCACATGCAAAGAAAGCAGTGAAGGGGAAAAAGAAGATAATATACCAGGTTTTGAAGATCGTAAAGATTCAATAATATTCCATAGATCTTCAGGAATCAGCGAAATATCTTCCTTAGGTAAGTACAAGCAACAACCAGCAATGAGCGCTACTGAAAGTTGAAGATAAGGGCCCTCAAACATTGGAGGTGCAAAATTTCCCAGACCACGAAGTAAAGTATTGGCAGATGCAAGAAATGATTGCAAATGGTGCCGATTAGCAAGGGGAATAAACTCAACAAGAATTGTCAATGCACGTGTCCTTAAAAGAAAAGATGAATCAGATGATGCCATCACAGTCATGTTCCCATGTACCATTGACCAAAGAAGATAAAATAGGCTCTGGAATTTTGGAAGCAAGGTTAGGAGACAGTAGTTTGTGGCAGGATTCAGAATATTCTAATACTTGTTCTCCAGCGACATCTTGACCTACAACCTTCCCTAGATGTTTAAGAGCTATTAGTCGTTGCTCAGGTTCATCATGTCCAAGCAGAGTGCAGAAGAGCTCTACCAGAGGAGTCTCAGACTCATGGAAACCATAGATTCCCCTACCAAATAACTGAGACAACCATTTGTCAACTCGTAACCGCCAAGAGATTTTGGGAGCAGAGCAGGAGAAACCTACAATTGCAGAACAAATTGTACTGCTACTTATATTTTGTATGAGACACTGTGGCACTGCAAGTAGGCAATCAAGCATAATGGAAGAAATGATCCAGCAGTGACTTCTTTGTAATGCCAACATGTTTTCACCAAGACTTTCAAGACCAATCTGCCAATAATGCAATGAGAGCTGATCATTTGACTTGTCTGACTTAGGAGATTCAGCATCATCACCCTTGCCAGTGTTATGAACATTATGCAGGACTGAAGATATGCACCTCATATAGACGAAGCACTCTGCAGATAATATAACCAGTTTTTTGGTCAGTTGAGGGTGAAGCATCCAGCATTTCCCATTGTTGGATTAAGTTTGTCAATCAGATTCTCCATATCTTCAATTAATGCCTTTGTTTCGTCTGCAGATAAATGATTTGCCTTCTCATTAGGAATTGATGCAAGATCATGAAAATATCCATGCTCTTTAGAAGCATCATCTGGTTGTTCTGTACTCAAGGTGTCACAGAGAAACCATGAGTCTGATTTTGAGGAGCCATCTGAGAATGATAGAGCATCAGACCCAGAGTAGGCAGACAATTGTAGAGGTACGATACTGAAAATTCTTAATATCTGAAGCATCAATGCTTTAAAGCTGTCCATTGCACATTGGTATGCACAGAGATAGTCATGATACAAATTCGTCTTCTCAAGTACAGTAAAATCAGCTAAGAAGACCAATGAATGCAGCAATTCTCGTTTCCTTTGAAAAGATAAGTCGGAAAAGACACAAGCCAGAATGAAAATTATCAGAGGCTTCCTGTAGAGCTCCGCTGAAGAATCAAGTTGATTATCACCTTTCACCCTAATGGAATTGAAGAGCTCATTAAAGCATAAAGACTCAAAATTAAGGCATAAATCATCAGTCAATAAGTCCTCTTCAGCTGCCTTCTTTAAAGAATAGGAAATTATTGGCTTCAATAACTGCAAAACAGAGCCAAGAAAAGCCACATCGCAATGTGAGGCTCTACAAAGCGATGCTAGTACATGTACCAGCCTGGGTATCTCAGGCACCATGGCTTCCATGTGTTCAATCACAATGGCCTCGAGAACATAAAGAATGACTGCTTTCGCATTCTTTGCTATGTAACCTTTTGCGTCATTGAAACTAATTGGAGAACTATTCAAGCTCTTTGGAGGGAATGGCCACAAACACAAATTGGAGAACCAACACAATATATCTGACAACATACTGGAAGGAATGGACCTCAGCTGCAAGCCTACAGCTTGCAAGATTGTATCTCCAAAAGATTCAAATTGTTTTTTCATATTTGGGAAAAATCTTGCAATATCTGGATAAATGACATCAAAGGACTGGTATCCATGCAGTTGATCAGCAATTTCAAGACCTTTATTAGCCAAGATATCTTGTTTGACTCTTGAATTATCAATGTTCAGATCTACCTCCTTTTGATTAAGTATTTTCTCCCTTAGAGAGAGATCATCTGCAAATATAAATAATAAGTTTGTCAAGTCAGAGAGCTCAGATGCTAGAAAAAGCCGGTCCCTTATATATTGCTTTGCATTACGTGATACTGCCATCCATCCAACAAAGCGAACAAGAGGCGAAGCAGAAACAGAGAAGACAGGTATCCTCTCTATCCAGACAGAGGGAGGAACCAAATTAAAATATCTTAAACCATCATAGACATTGATTTTGAAGTCTGAACCTTCATCATCACCGCTAGAAGCAATAATCAATTTCTGAATCAACATCCAACGCCGCTGTACCTCATGCTTTCGCCCAGAACTTGATTGCATATTATTGTCTTTCATATTACAAGAGAGAGATGTTATCAATTCATGCAAATATTCAGCCGAGCGCAAAATAATGTCAACCACATCACCAGGATTACAGGAAAGCCGAGTGGCCGAAGTTAACAAAAACAAGAAACTTTGCATTAGAATTTCATGCATAGAGTGCTGCCCCTTCTGCAGTCGCCTGATCAGAAAATTGCACAGTAAAGCTTGATTGTGTCTAACCAAGGTGATTGCATCTGCTGACTGTATGTCAAAGGATGAAAAGTTAAGAATATGTCTATCAAACACTACAGCATGCTCCCCATGATGTTCATCATCTGAAATTTTTCTCTCCCTGTAGTTCCTGTCCAATTCAGCAGCTTTTATAAGTAACTGCAACACAATTTTATCTCTTCTTGTCTCCACATGAGCTATCTCATCCATGCTACCAATATTAGAAGAAGAACGCAATTCTGAAGTACCAGTATATCCCGGCATACTGACTCTGCTTGTGTATTCAATGTCCTTCAAATTGGATCTAGAAGACTTCATAAAGAAAGGATTGATGTAACACTCTGCAGCCAAAAGCAATGCATCTATGGAAGCATCATGACCTTCAGGAGTAATCTGAGGCTGCAATTGCAAATCTGAAGCCAATCGCTGAAACTCAGAAGCCCTAAGCTCACAGTCTCTAAGGTTAGCAAGTTGAAAATAATCCATTTGCAAGTTGAAGTACTCAGCAGTGAAATCAGTATCCACTACTACATTTTTCTCAAGCTGGCTTTTACTAGTGTGTTTATGTTCTGAGTTAATATCAGCTGAACTAGCATTTGATGCATTATCATCAGGAATAGAAGACACATTTGTCAGTGGTGAACTCCGAAGTTCAGGAGGGGAAAAAAAGATAGAAACATCTTCACAGAATTCCCCCTTTGCAACTACATCAGCTGTATCAGTTCTACCATCATGGTCATCTTGGCCATTTGTTCTGAAATTAGCAGGTGCACGCTGTGAAGATTCTGCCAAGCTATTGCTAGAAACAGGGGGCTTGCAACGATCAATTTCAGGAGGTAACTGCAGATGAGGTTCCAGTATTAAGAGAAGAACACTGCAAGGTCAATTATACAAATCAAAATGTTATTGATTATTGTAATCAAGATTTTCATCAACAATCATCTTATACAGATATAACAGGGGTGAAATGCAAAAAAAAAAGGAAAAAGAAAAATTGCGAAACCATTGTACTTGTAAATCCTACTCACAAGACCCATTAACAAATGCCCTGGGGACAATTGATAAAAGACCAAGAGAGAGAAATTTTTTATCCTTCAAAAGTGACTACAGATTTGATGAAAACGCAAATGCATCAAAAGTTAGTTTCTCCTTTCAGCCTCTTAAACAAGTGCCCAAAACACCCCTCATCATATTCCATGCTAAATTGCACACCTAGGAAACCAAGGGCAGTTCAGTAATACGAATCCATTTAACCCCTATACCTGAAATTGATTAAAATTGCTAATCATGTGATGCCATCTCTCTAAAATAACATTCAGAATAGCTATGCATGACTTTTGAGTGTCATTGTTAGACTTCCGTGTTAACAAATTGCTTAGTTAATGACCACGTGTTATGGCCTTAACAACAAAAGTAAACAGCTAAATCATGTTTGCCCCATAGAGATAGACGTACGTACAAATGGAAGAGATGTCTCTCTCAAGAGACTACATAATACCCACCCACATTATGAATATACTTTTACTATATGAAAGTTTGAAGAGATGTCATTAATATTACCTAGGAGCAACTGAACCACTTCTCCATTCAGACTCCAAGTAAGGTAGGACAGCAGGCTTCCTTACAGCAATACGAATGACATTGAGGGCGATTTCACAATTGTACTCTTGCTTTTCCAGAAAGTTTGAACATACATCCCCAAAAGCTATGGTGCTCTTGAATGTTGTTATAGCAGGATCAAGGAATGGCTCCAACATCTCCAGAAGGAAAAGAATTTTCTGCTTGACTTCCTAAAGGAATGAATTGTTGATAGAAGAATGCAACAAGTCAATTTTCGTACCAACAAAGAATTTTATCAATGCATAAATATGCATAAGTATATGCTTTAATCTTAGGGATATTGTCCATGACAAACTGTCACAGGATCGGGTTTGAACTCAACTCTTCAATGTGCTAAGGGTGAAATTGCCACTAAATCCTTCCTTGCCTTTATTAATTTTTCGTCCTTGTCAACCATGCCCCTTAAATACATATATAAATGTAGGGGCAAAGAAAAGAGAAGCTACAGTGGAGCCTTACATTTATATGCGTGTTTAAAGGGCATTAAAATCTGTTGGCCATTTGTGGATGAACCCATAACATAAACCTCATGTAAAACATAATTAAAGAATCTGTAACAGTTATTGATGATAGCATACCTTGTACTTTCCCAATATGTCATCCATGTGGCCAGACAAAGCAAGTAAAATGTACTTGACAGCAGCACGTGCACGAGCCAAAGAGTGATGAGCATTCTGGATGCATAATTATAAGCCTAAGTTAAAACCATTCTCGAAGTAAACAATGAAAATGCCACTGATTTTGTGTGTGTGTGTTTCTAATAACTATATTTTGTGGGCAATTCAGTAATTACTGAATAAACAGTGCAAATGCAAAAGGTTCATTGTTGAACACCAAATGACCCGTGTTTCTCGTATCGGCAGACAACAATCCCATTAAACCTGGTTTTTTTTTTTTCTCTTTCTTTTATTATTGTCCTATCCAAACCTCTCGACCTGACAAATCACCACCCAAACTCAGATGAACACCACAAACAGACACACGAAACCTTAACCACAAACCATGAATCCCACCTCCACCACAAACAGAGTCCATGACCCTCTCACCAAAAACTTCCGTGCGGCCGTGCCCCATCCAAGCCCACCCGAAATTACCATCTAACACTCACCCAAAATCTCCTGTCAGACCCTCCACCATCCTTCGACATCTATTTACTCAAAGATGACTCTGGAAAATCAAATTTTGTCTAAATTTACCGACGATTTCCATTGGTTTTCCACGACCATCAACATCACAAGATTGAGTCTCATCATTGCAATGGTCAAGTTTCATCACCGCATGGTTGAATTTCATCAAAAAATTTCAAACATAGAGGATTAATTGGATGTCTTAGATGAGCTGAAGCTAATGAAAGATTGTTGGATGAAGAAGGTGCAAGCATAAAAAGAGAGATCTTATTAACTCCATTGCTTCTACTGGGGCTTGTATGGAGTAATTACTTGGCCAAAGTTTAGATTTGAGCATTCAAAGACTTCATTCAACCAATTCCGATCAACTCAATCAACGTGATCAAAGTTTGTTCAGTGATCTGTTGATCCTCCAATGCAGACAAAGGAGATGGTGGAGGAGAAATGTTACGCATTGTTGAAGTGTAAACAACATTCATCAGTATATAAGATAAATTCAATTTGAACAAAATGAAAGAAACTGATGTTTGTGTGCTATGGTGAGAGATTAACAAAAATCACCAAAGATGGTGCTTTTTGCTAAAGTTGACAAAACAATAACCTCAACATGGGAAATCCTAAATTCGCAGGTGAGCCTCCAGAATCACATCCTTCTTCACCACTGATTCCTTGTATTGGACATTCTTTGGTACCTAGGAGCATCAGGCCTGTACCAGCTCTTCGACATACTAAAGAGTCCAAAAGTTACAATAGTTATCGGCAAGCCTAAAGCATATGGGAGAGCTCCTGTGTCACAATGTGGAGTTGTGGACCATCTATAACTCCTGTTGGGAAGGCAACAACAATATTTGGTGGTCATGATACAAGAATATCATTCTCGCATGACTTAAATACGTTTTATCTGAAACTGCAATGCTGAGAGAATTTGACACCATGGCTGTTCTTTATCTCATGGTGGAATTCAGAGGTATGAGGAGGATGGGTTGAACATTCATCCTTTTAGTTATCATTTGTCATTGATAGAGAAGGTTTAAGGCAATTGCTGGTCCTAAGTTCTGATTTCTCAGTGTGTTAGTTGTCCATCCAAAGAGAACAACAGCTATTTGAACTTTGAAGTCCTTGCTTGAAAGTTTTCAATTATTTACCTCGAGGACAAGGTGATTTTAAGGAGATGGCATTGTTAGGTATTAGAAAAAAAATATAGTTAGGTTAGTAACAGGACAGTTTGATGAGTCAGATAACATGTTGCCATTTGGCACTCAAATAATAGAAATGGTATCCATAGAGACCATTAGTGGTGAAAGGACAACTCGTTATTTTCTTATTTTCCTCCTAGAGAGAGTAAGAGCTTTAAGCTCTGTAAAAGGAGCATTTTTGCTCTGAAGTGATCCCTAATTCCTTTAAATTAAGATTTGTGATCACTTTATATAACACATAATCAATATTTTAATCTCTGGGTTCCTATCATAAACCTGAAGGCGATTATGCCAAATACTCTAATTCTCCCTAGTTCTCTCTCTCTAGCTTTCGTCCCTCATCCCCCCCGGTAAAACAAACACACACACACCCCACCCACACGCACCACCCCCCCAAAACACTTCCCCAAACCAAAACAACCACCCAACCCAACCCAAACAGCAGGTTTAATCTTCTCGTCTGCATTTTTTTCTCGTCTCAGATTTTCCTTCCTTTGTCTCTTTCTGTTTCTCCCAGCTACTCTCGCAGTCTATACCTTGCTCTCTATTTCTTTTGAAAGCTTTTAATATCAGTTTCAATTTTTCTGTTTTTGTCCTTCAAGAGAGAAGATCACAGTTTTTTCATCCGGACATTTATTAGTTATTTGTAAAAAGACAAAAAGCTTAAAAGCTAAGGCCATTTGTTAGTCTTTGGGTGTCAGCAACTGCTTATGTTTCAAATTTTGACAGGTGCATTCAGAATGATTTCAAGAATTCCACTCATCCTAGTGTCTCTATGACTTGATTCTTTCTAAAGTGATCAGCATATTAAAGCTCTTATACCATGAACAAAGAATAGAGAGAAGTCTTAATTTTTTCCATGGATTGGAAAAGATTTTATACATAGAAAAAGGAGCTTGATTAGAAAAGATAAACTCAATTGTTGTCATACATTAGCTAATCTTTGCAATTAAAAGGGGAAAGTAAAACAACCTTCTAAATTTTGACCTCACTGCACATTTACCCTAAACTTTCAAATGTTATTAACATGCCCCTAAAGTTCAATAAATTGACGAATAACCCAAAAGTTAAAAATAACATGTTAAACTTTGAATTTAATAAAACCACATTGAATTTATCAAAATATACTTTTTTGTCAATTCAAAATATATTTAATACTCCCCTAAGCTTTAAGTATCTGTTTTTTTTTTTTAAACTGAAAAAGGAAAGTCCTTTACATTACCAATTTATCATAATTTAGGGGCATTGCTTATAAGATTTGAAAAATCAGTGGGTATATCCAAAACAAGGTCAAAATTCAGAGGAGTTATTTGCAATTTCCCCAATTATAATATACAAAAGTTAAAGATTACTAGAATAAGTTTTTGCATATATTATCGGACAAGTTTATGCTTTGCAAGAATACTTGAGCCTTGTTGATTAATGAATCTTGATGGGAAAATAACAATGAGAGTAAGGTATCAAGACATTGAGTAACTTGTCAGAAATAAAAACCTGGATTGTGGCTTGTAGTTCCTCCAGAAGCTCCACTGCAAGATCAACCTACATCAAGTGAGAGAATAATATCAAAAATTGGAAGAATATAGAACAACAGTATACCAAACCAAAACCCAAAAAAAAATATATATATATATATATATATTGTCAACTTTGAACCAACCTTAGCAATTACTTGAGGCATCCAGGGGGCTAAAATATTTGAACAGAGGTCAATGAGCAGACATGCTGCCTTAACCTGCCAAAGCAATGGTAAAGAATAAATTAAAGCAGCTTATCTATAGTAAAATTTTTCACACAAACTATACTACCACAATTGCAGAAGAAAAATAAGATTCACAGTTCTCCTGCTGTATCCAAATTGAAGATAAAGTGGACATTTTCCAGCTAAAATAACTGTTTATAATCATTAAAAACCTAGAAGCAAGTTAATCTGACAGGTAAGTGACCAGCCAGAAATCAATATTAAGAGTGAGCAATTGGAAATGCAGCATAACAAATTCTCATATGGATGGATGCAGAGCATTGCTGATATTTGCCAGTGATTGAAGAATTGGTAGAAACCTTGCCCATCTCCCATCAACAAAAATTTCCCGCAAATTGTGATTCATTAGCCAAAGGGGGTCTTGGCATACCTAACCTAAAACTGTGCAATGGTGCTAAGGGTGTGTGGGTAGAATGGATCCAATCGGTTTTTATTAGAAGCAACAGCTTTTGGACATCAAAATGTCCTTCTAGGTTCCATCTGCTCACAAGTTCAAAACTCTTTTTAACTACATCAGCTAGCTCGTCCCTAGTTTACAAAGAAGGTGTCCTTGTGGGCAGCCCTCTGGTTGCCCACTGGTTCCTTGGTGGGATCTATCTCAGCCAGAGATGTTGCACGTTCTGGTTTACCTTTAAATAATTGGATGTATTCTCTTATTGAGGGTGACAGGTAGGCTTTACCCCGCACCCCTTTTGGGATAACCATTATCCCACCTTCCATTAAAACCAACTCCAATTCACATGATATTTTGCATCATACTGCTGATGCCTTGGGTGCTTTTTTGATCAACCGGACATATGATACACTCAAGACACCGGCAAGATATAGTTTGGTGATGGAAAATTGTGTGGTATGTAAAGTCTGTTCCAAGACATTCCTTCATTCTATGCTTGCTTGGAACAGCAAACTCTTGACAAGCTACATCTTGAGCATAGCAACCCATTTGCTGTGCTACCTTTGTAACGTTGGAGATGAAGTCATGGTCATTTGTTCTCCAAATGCCCTTATGCTTCACAAGTGTGGTCTCAAGTTGTCAATAAAACTGGGTTTCCCAGCCTCACTCTCTCTTGGCAGGGAGTTACCCCAGCCTAGCTGCCATTTCTCTCAAATCACAAATCTCTGCCAATTCCACATGCATTGTCCTTGCAGCTGCAGTCTACTTCATCTGGGGAAGCCTTACCCTCCTGCATTTTCCTGGTTGGCCAGATCTTAAGCTATTCTTCTTTGCATGTAAAATGACAGTGTTTTTCCTTTTCCTTATATATGCTTTGGATTCTCTTTTGAGAGCCCATTCCATGTTTCTGCAGACGTAACTTCTCTTACTAAGAAAATTATTTATTCATTTAAAACAAAAACCTCTGCCAGAGCAGTCATAGCCATCAATGACAAGTCTGCCCCACTTAAGACTACTTTTCACAATGCTCATACCTTCATGTCAGTTTCAGACTGTCTAGAGAAAAGTAGACACATTATATTTACTTGGATCCACAGTTAATAATCCCTTCTTGCTCCCAGAGATGAAGAACCCTCTAGGTCAATGTTTCAAGTACAGGAATCTAACTTTTGAAGCTCACTGCCATCCAAAGAAAATTCTAAAAGCTGAGTATAATTTCTTAGCATGCTAGTCTTTCAGGAGTTTAATTTTTGCTACTATAAAATTACTATTATCTTCTTTTTCACTAGTTTAATAATATAGATAGCATCAATGTGAGTTGAATAACATCATGGAAACATATAATAAGTTAGTAACGAATAGTAAAACTATAAAAGAGCACAAACATGTGACTGTGAGTACGATGATAAATATCCGGCAGCAGCATGGAGGAGAGGACGGTATAATGACGAGGATGTAGTCATAACAATCTGCATGTATGAAACATCATGATTAATAACAATCATTTAGTTCGTCAAGGCCATCAATGCTTGAGCTTTTTATGGTAAGTAATATATGACCAATGAGCTAGCAACCACTGAAACCTGAGATAATGCGTGCTGGATATAAGGTTGCTTCCATGGCGAAAAACTCTCGTCAATGTTGTCATGACTATTTGCTAATGGGCGAAGTGCTGCAAAGTAATTGGAGAAGAGATCTATATTACCTAAACAAGAAAAAATTCCGAAGAATATGCAAAAAGAAAAACACGGAGATTGAAATTACGAACAGCCTGTGGCAAACTAAAAACAGATATAGCATATAGAGGATGTGTAGCAATTTTAAAAATGAAATATAGCATATAGAGAATGTGATTCTTCCATGCAGGAAAAGTTCCTAAAAAGAGCAATTATGTGGTACAATCCTTGAGAAGGCTGACAAAATCTACCTGGCAACAATGCTTGTAAAGTGGTAATGCAGACCACATTTCGGTTGAATTCTCTGCCAATTTGGCACAAAGAAGGGGCTGCAACAAATAAAAAATACTAATTAATTGAGTAGAACAAGAAAAGTAACATTTGCAACAAGATTAAACATCAGCCTTAGAAGTTCAATATGCCTAATGATGCATTTGACCTGTGACGCACAAGCATAAAGAACATGCAATATCCCTTCTTCTATTGCTGATATATCCAAAATATTAAGGTAGCTAGAATCCCAACGTTCTTCAGGCATCTGGAACTCTTCTCCAAACAAACTTGAGTAATCAGCTGAGGAAAAAGGATTCTCTGATACAGGCTTCACTGCCTCATCCACATCAGATGCTTCATTGCTAAAGGATGTCGATATGTCTTGCCCAACATAAGGCTCAATAAATTTTTGCAAAATTCTACATGCCTGGAACCAGAAGGAAAAAAGGGGGGCAAATGAACAACAGATTTAACTGAAAATTATATTGTCCAATATAAAAAGAGATTTCAATTAAGAAGCAGTCACAAATAAATTACAGTTCTGCAGATAATTCCCAGATTTGAATCTTCATATGCCTTTCTAAGCAGCACGAGAACTACATCAGGCCGAAATGCAATGATGCCAGATGTCAATAAAAAGATGATGTGTTCCGTGATCTTCGTGGCTGTATTTTAAAAAAAAAAAAAAAAAGCCACAGTTAAACAGCAGATTTTGGAAGAAACAAATATAGAGCCTCGTAAAATTAGGCAAAAGAGTAAAAATAAACCTAACAACAACATAAATGGATAGATTCACCATGCATCAGTAACACAGTAACATGACTAAGCAGTTGAAGATTACAAAAAGTGTTTGACTTATCAGGAAGAAAAAGGCAACAATAGAAAAAAACGATTTAAATCATATTTAAGGAATATAAATTTCTTTTTACATGCAAGAATCTAATTACTACATATGGCTGATGGGAAAATTGCTGAAAAAAGGATTATCATACTGCAAAATTTGAGGAGACGGTCAATGCTGAAGATGTCTGGTTACTTTTAGAAACTTCAGGCTCCAGCGTTTGAAGCGGATTTTGTTGATTCACTGAAAGGTAACAACATACAAAAGAACTCAGTATATCTGATGATCTCATGATCCTAAATAAATCAGATAATATTATGCTGTTTGAAAAAAGCAGGATAGGCTAAACTTTATGAAACTGATGCAGGTGTAAGACTTTAATTGCTAAAAAATATGAGCTCAAAGCACATAGAAAAGAAGTTTTTTGAGTAATGACATAGAAAAGAAGTTGCAATCAAATTATTAAGGAATAAATATCTACAGGCTTAGCTTTTTAAATTAGTTAGCTGTAATACTAGCCTTAACAAGGTATTCAAACTGGATGGACATGAGTTTGAACCCTTGCACCATCATTTCGCCTTGGTTGATTTTGTTTGATGGTTTTCAGTTAAAGCCACAGCCCATGATTGGGAAAGTGTGTTAAAATATTAATATAAAAGCTCACAATATATCAATAAGTTTAAACTTTTAGGTTAGCAAGTAGTGAAGCTAGCTAGGAACCCATGATAGTACAAACGTTATTAGGGGGCAACATTTTTTTTTTTCCTAGTCAATTGTTAAGGTCCTATTAATATCGGAACTAGTGGGTTCCAATACTACATCCATTGTGTTCACTAAAGGGATTGTTATGCATGACATACCCATGTAAAAAGCAAATCCATCAGGTGCAAGCAAAATTACAATAATGTCAGCTTACAACTGCATTTACATTGCATGTATAGTTCCAATTCATCCTATTCCTCTCTTGCCATGTGATGTAAATTGAAGCTAAAAATACAATCTTCCATTTCAGAAACAACTGGGCTTTTGAGTTAAGCCACTTTAGATAAACCACTCAAAAGTAAGTCCCAAATCTGAATTATTGCCTTGAGGAGGTCATCCCACATTCCCTGTTATCCAACACTAAACCACCCCAAGCACATGCAAAAGCAGATGGTTGAGGTCCTCTCTTCTAGCTCTCCTAAGGAAACATAATGTGCTATAAGTAATACCCCACAGCATCAATTTGTCCAACGAATTAATCTACATATATTGCCAGCTGCCGTATGAAAAATATGTTTCAGAATAGCCTAAGAGAACTAATCAACTTAACAAAGGCACAATAGATAGAGTTACTGAAGGCTATCCCATGTTTATTAACAGAAACCAATCACTGGGTTAAGGCTCCTTTCAAGTACGTCCAGCAAGGAAGAAATTGGATTACAATTTTGGAAATTCTTTATTGATCCATTCCCACATCCCCAAGAGTGATCCCAATGGGAACCCTCAATGATCAAACACAATCGGCATAAATCAGAATATCAGAAAAGCCAGCACCACCCTAGTGAAGCCCAATGAATGATGAGATTAAACTCAACTTTTCATGATTAACATGGAAAAAGCATAAAAAAAGCATGTTTGTCAACCTCCATTTTTAAATATTGATGTAATATTACAGGGTCAAAGATGCAGTGATAACACAAGTCCAAAGCCAAGATGCTGTACAAATACGAAAATGGTCAGGAGGATTACAGAACAAACTTTCTCTAAAATACTCAAGATTGCTGAAAAAATAATTGTTATTCACAAAAAAAAGTAGAGTGGTCCCAACAATTAAATTTATGATCGAGTTAGGATAGAAAATTTCAAGAATATATACACAACACCACTCAAGGAGGGTGGGGGTAATTCATTATACTGTATTTTATGCAAGCCCATGCATGCTTTACCAAAAGTTCTCCTTCACATACACACAACACCACTCAAGGAGGTTGGAGGGTAATTCATTATATTGTATGTTATGCAAGCCCATGCATGCTTTACCCAAAGTTCTCCGTATACAATTCATGACAGTAACTCACAATGTTCAATAATAGAGAAAATCTTAGCCTCTTCTATGAGGAAGTTAGAGAAAAAGAGATGCATTCATCAATAAGAAGGAAAATGAATGTAGAATCCTTGCTTATTTTAAGCAGTGCATTAACAAAAACCACATGAAGAAGACTGACCGTTCATTCACAACATGGAGTATGGGATAAAATGGACCAGCAAGCATGGCAAGGAAACCGTAGATTGGACTCAGGAGAATCAGAGAAGCTAATAAGATCTGCCTGGTGAGAAATCAAAAGGATCCATTACCAACGCAAGGAAAGACATAAACAAAGGTTTCCAGCAATATATGAAGATATCAATGTACCTCAAGTTGTGGAAGGAAAACAAGTAGCTTGTTCGCGATGTTTTGAAGCAACTGGAATTCAATATGACAGAGGCAAAAGTAAAATTTGTTTAAAAGCAAAATGAAAAACAAGAATATAAGAAAAATAGCGGTGGAGAATAAATGTAGTGCAACCTTAAGATGCATATCATCAGCATCCTGCTTGTGAGCAATGATTTGCGGCAACAAGTGATTAACAACTGGCTGAAATGCAGGCTCGAGACCAGCAACGGAAACACCAATCAGCTGAGCATGAGGGGAAGTTTAAAAAGTCAGCAAGAAGCTATATCATTTACCCAACAGAAAGCTTTCCCCCATATATTCATTAGATTGACCTTCAATTTATCATGAACTTAATGTGGCCATACATAACAAAGCAAATTAGAAAATGTAAGCTTCTATGATAGGTTCTGCCACTAACTTCCTCAATTGTCCAACAGGAAAAACTAAAAAGCCCTTTCAAAAATGTCATGACTTTCCTGACCTATGCCAATCGACTAGATAACTATTCCCTAAATATCCACATCTGTAAAGGCAGCCGGAATTTTTTGCCTTTTTATTATTTGCATGATGAGATTACATGACACATTGACATTTTCATTATCTTTTGCATGAGCAGGTGATAGTAATGATTTCATCAATTCAAACAATCTAAGAATCTGCCCAAATAAATTGATTACTTTCTCTTCATCATGCATTTTTGTATAATCCAAGCATTATAGTTCACTTCTTTCTATGAATATAAAGTTAATTATTGAAATGGAGGATCCATCAACCAAAAAAGATGAGAGGGTCTAAACACCAGAAGCATATCAGTCCATTGTTATATCATTGAAATCCCCTATGGTCTGCTATAAAACCATTGATCTTCATAAGAACACATTCATCAGCGATTACATCCTGTGATGCAATCAAGCAATTGGGTAAAGGATTTTCAGGTAGGCAGCCCTAAAAAGCCAGCATTTCGTATTGAGCTTGGGAATGATTTAGGCCCATAGGTGGGAAGCTCACTTAATCTAGACCAGTTTAATTGGGATTGGAAGAAGAATTAATTTAGCCTCACTCAGCCATGTAATTGAAAACCATTTCATATTGAGCTTGGGAATGATTTAGGCCCATAGGTGGGAAGCTCACTTAATCTAGGCCAGTTTAAGTGGGATTGGAAGAAGAATTAATTTAGCCTCACTCAGCCATCTAATTGAAAACCAACTGAGTGTGTATCTGTCCTAATCTTGGATACCTGGGAAAACTCTTAATTTTTTCTCCATGACTCTTTACTGTGCATTGTACTTAATCTTGATGCAACATCTATAACCATCTGATATGTCAGTCCACGATAATCATGACATTCATGCAAATCCATATAGTGTAGTAACAATGCTCGATGGTGAAATTAAGTGGGTACTGAGCTTTCTTTGGCACTATGGGCCTTATGCCACGATTGGACTTGATATAGAAAGAGGGCCTGAAGCTTGTTCTGGTCCAGGCTTGTTTATTCCTAATGTGTATAGTAGACCTGGCCAAAAACTGTCCAGTCCAGCTCAACATTCAGCTCCAGTTTCCATTTACATCTTGTCAAATCAGTGTCAACAGGCACAAGAATTTCTAAGATAAATCTTGAATTGCCGTTATTAAGCTCAGCATTTTTTGAAGTACGACTCAAAGTCCTTCAAGCCAAACTTCAAGTAGATGATAGATCATATGATACGGCATTTCCTTTCTTGAATGATATGCAAAGATACTTATTGAAGGAAAAAATTATGTGTTAAATATACTTAACACAAGCATGGTCAAATTGAATTACTAAGAAAAGGCATAAAAAATTGATGTTCTTTCTCTGGCCAGAAGGAAAAATGACAATCTTTCAGAAATTTGTGCCTTAATTATATATTTTTAATAGGCTAAGTTCCTTTTTATTTTAAATTTGTGAGTATATTTAAAGTTCGAATCAATACATAAGAATATAACAAAAATTGATATTTGAGCTCATTAAAATCATAATTTTCTAATTTAGGAATGATTTTAACATATTCTTCAATGTAGACCAACCAATGGAATATCATCCACTATATGGCAAAGATTATCATTAATCGCATTCTTAATGCAGGGCAAGTTTTTAAGGAAATGCTAGCACGAAGATACTGGTCGCAGTACAATCCATAAATAAAAAAAATGGACGCTTTAAATCAATATAATGTCTTCCCAGAAAATTTATCAATATGTTGCCAAGGCTTGCCCCGTATGATCTTTTCTTTTTCCTGGCCGATAATCTTGGTTTTTCCCCTCTCCTCATTATATAAATTAAAGTTACAAAAAGAGGATGAAAAATCTAGAACAAGAAGGTACAAAGTCACTCTAAGAGCAACAGTCAACCAAAAATAAAGCCAAAGCAAAATGACTCCTAGGAGGAAGAAATGTAGAATATCCCAAAGGAAAAACAATCAATCCACACATTCGACCCTAAATTGACATCTACTCTTTTTTATTCTTGGTGCATGGTTGTCTAGAAGGCGGCTTTCCAGAGACCTCAACTTCCCAAGCTCCAGATGCTATAAAAGGCAACCACACAAGCATTTACTTTAGATGAAAGGACATTAGCACTTTCTACAACCACGAATTCAGGTTTAACAATGCGTGCAGCATCAACCTATGAAGCATGGCTTTCTCGTTACCCAAAGTATCTGTCGCAGTCTCAAGAGAGGGGAGAAACTTGCACTTCAATGAGTACAGAGGTATCAATCAAAGGTCCTGCCTTCAAAGAACAAGCTAACCAAACGTATTCGAAAGGCCTAGCACCAAGAACAACTGGGGGCCTTCGTCTAGTATTCAACCCCTAAAAAAATCTTTCCACCATCAATACATTTGACTCAGATCGTATTATACAAAATTTCTATCGGCACTCATATCAACACAAGTACAAGTGAAGCCCAATCTATCTTGTTAAGCTGTAAACAGATCAGCAACTAAAGGATTTCCTAGTCAACTTGTTATACAGCTAATACCTTACTTATAAAAGAAGTCCATAGACAGATTTGAAGCTTAACCCCATTATGCAGAGGTGGATCACTTCAGTAGGACATACCATTTCCTATTCTTAAAGAATAAGGAAATGACCAGCAAAATTCCAGGGATTTTTAAAAAATCCCATACCATTTCCAAAGTTGAAAAGGAGCTATCATCGCTCAACACTTCAGTCAAGAGATAATAGTCCCAAACACATGAAGTCATGAACAATCTTTTCATCAATAGGAATGGAAGGCTCTTTCTAAGGAAACAACATACCAAATTATGTTCCCCATCCAAAACAGAATACAAATAAGAGAAGGAGAAATCAAGTTCTGGTTTACTTGATGGGTTGTGAAGCTGCTTCCAAAACGAAGTCAGCTGCCTAAGGAGAGGGATGGGAAGGAAGAGGACAGGAGAGAAACGGAAGGGAGAGAAGCAGATGGACATTTGAAAGGAAGAGGACAGAAGGAGAGGCCACAAGACAGCTAAGGAGGGAGGAATGGGAAGGAAGGTGTGGGGTTGAGAAGCGGAGAGGATCTTTTGAGGGAAGGGAGGTAAGGATAGTTTATAAAAGGCAAGGCGCTAGTGAGAGATGCACCCAACAAAAGGGTGCACCACAATAGAAGAAGGAGAGTCAAGGTAACTAGGCTCATGCCAGCAGTGACAGTCCACCATACAGCTGATGGTAAATTGAGAAGTCCCAAAAACCCAAGTGACAAAACATTCATGAGCAACAAACCTCTAAGCTTAAGGCAACGCTCCTCTTCAACATCAGAAAGACTTAACTAACCAAAGGGAGCCTCACCTTGGAGAAGAAGGCAGACTTTTATGAAGAGCCTTTGGGGTGGGGGTGAGGCAAGTATAGACATAGTGCATGGATTGTAGAAGCGCTAGCAGTGAAAACCATGAGGGAGCCAGCTAACAGAGAAGAGAGATAGCACCAACAGGACATTATCAAAGGACAGATGGCAGGTGACACACCATCAGAAAGGGAGAGAGAGAGACCTCAGAAGGAGAGAAAATCACAGGAGAAAACTGGCAAATGAGAACTCATACTGGGATTCCAGCATGTGACATGCCATTAGAGAGAACACATACCAGGAAGGCAGTAAAGGAGGAATGCTAGCAATGGAGATGATCAGTGAGAGACCTGGAGAAACACAAGAATGAACCCTCGAGCACGTAACTCTAAAACAAATGAGCAAAAATTTATAGACAGGAGAGAGAATTTTCTCTCTCCACCCCTTATGATCTTTCGTATCAACGCCTGATTGTTTGTTAAATGTCCTTCTTTGATTAGGCAAAACTACCTAATAGTCAATACATATTTCGTAGAGCAAGAAGGTTGCTTTAGACAAGCATTTGCAAAGTCAAAGCATCATTTATTGCCAGTATTGCTTTATTGGTTGTCATTCAGTTATAGATGTTGTATTGGTCTAATATTCAAAACTGCTAGAAAGATAAGCCCTGCGTATCTTACTCTCAGGACAATGCCAATAAAAAGATTGATTTAGCTCCAAAGATCTACAAAATGAAATTCGATACCAGACTCCACTAGGGTAAAACATGGAAAGTAATTGACAACAAAATGTGCCTCCCTCTATGATGCTTAGCATCACCACATGCTATTTTCATCATATTGAAAGTTGAAACAGAAGAAAGCTAAATCAAAATAAGACTGAAATTAACAGTTGAAAACAACATGCATATTACCTGAATAAAAAATATGGCTATAGGGTTTCCTCTCAGACAAGATATCCGCACATAACGACATGGTGTGTAGTTCATATGGTACATCATATCCCGTCGAGGAGCTTCACAGCGCGGACGGACTTTTGCGAATGTTTCTGGCTGGTAACAAAACAATGTTCAGCTGCTAGTCAAATTTAATTTATACATCCTTTTTTTTTTTTACCCTCAATTCAACAAATGCCAACAAAAATTAGGGTCAAACAAATTGGAATTCAAATACTATTGAATTAGTTAAAAAGATTCAGGCACTGAAATATTTTAACTTAAAATCCAAAATTTAGATCAACACGTCCAAAGAACACCGAAAAGGAAAGCTAATAAGGAGATTTAATGTTTTCCCCCTTTCCAACTATACAATTATCTAAAAATTATATACTCAGGAAAAGAAGATACTGTAGCTCAAGAGCAAATGCCCCACTGACACCTAAGAGAAAGGGAAAATAGAGGGGATCTTAGATATTTGCAGAAAAGTTCACTGCTCTGATATCCTTTGGTACACTCCCTTCTCCACTATCATCTATTGAGTGTGTTATATAATAAATACAACAATTCACACCATATCTATAAGTTTAACCTTTCAGATTAGATAATTATGGTGCTAATATTAACATGGTATCAAAGCAGAAGGTGATAAGTTTGTACCCCTACATACTCATTATAACCATTTAAAAATTAAGTTGTCCACTTGATGGGTTTTAGTCAAAGTTAAAGTCTCGGCCCACAAGTAAAAGGGAGTTATATAATAAATACAATAGCTCATACCATATCTATAAATTTAAGCTTTTAGAGTAGATGATTAAGGTACTAATATTAATAGAGTGAAAGGTTAATCTACTCTTTTCACAAAAAATAATTACCATAACAAGACTGGGAGCAAATTAATTATCAAAATAGATCCTCAAAATCGCATTGAAGATGTGAGTTTGTTGTGCAAAGAAATTGAATGTAGAACTTGTGTGAGCTAGTTTAAGCAAAACCGCATGTTGCAAATGCGATTGTGGAATCACACATACAATATGTGATTCAGCTCAAATATCACTTCGTCGTTTCAGTTTCCTCAAAAATCAGCAGCAGCTTGAAGGTGGAGGGATGGAGGAAAAGGTACTGGTAGGGAGGAGAAGATGATTTCTTGAGGAAGGAGAGAGATGGTACGGTGGCTTTGGAGAGGAGCCATGGCAAAGAGAGAGAGGAATAATCACTTGGAGGAAAATGGTGAGTGAAAGTGATGGGATTGGAGAGTTCGAATCACATATCCAAATGCGGATCACACATAAACTACATATCCAACATGCGATTTTAGTGGGTTATTTTGGTAAGTATTTTGCATTGGTGCCTATTTTAGTAAATATTTTAAAATGCATTCTAAATTGACAAATAATTCATCTTCTATCAAGCATCCAAAGAAGATCAAAAGGACAACAAATTAGGTTCACAGATAAACCAAATATGGGCTCAAATAACAAAGATAGTGCTGAACAAACAATTTCAACAAAAAATCATGATAGACGTGATGTAATACCTAATATGCCTAAAGAAATTAAACCACCTATAATATAGAGTAACAAACACAACACAAGCTGTGAATATCTGACCTTGTAACGCAAGCCAACCGCTATCTCCCATTCCAGTACAGACTTGTTATAGATACGCATATGTGATAAAAGACAAGGCTCCTGAAAAATGAACAATGCAACAAAATGTTTATTAGTCGCATCAAGAAACCCCAACCTTAGTGAGCTACAAGTTAACAAAAGAAAAAACACATGTAAAATCATGTTTATCAAAACAAAAGGTCACAACAGTAACGGAAAGAAAAGAGAAGGAAAATCAATTTCCTCAATACCGGTTCCATCCAATAAGAACATCTATTATAACACCGGAAGCCTGCCCCAAGTGACCTCTCCTCTTAACAACAGCCGCTACGAGTAAGCATAAATGTCTTCGATTACAGCTTTTTTAAGCATCAAACGTTTTAAAATAACTCCAAAAGCATTCAATAAAATTCATTCGATTTAGTATCAGTTCAGGTTTACGGAATCAAGTAAATATATTACTCTATTCAAATAACATATTACACATAATTCCGGAAAATTCATAGCATGGAGAGAGAGAGAGAGAGATTACGTCGAGCTCGAGTAAGATCCATTCTTTAGTATTAGTACCGGTGGACCAGTGATTACGAAGATCAGTATCGAGGACATGAAGCGCTTTTTGAGATGGCGATTCTCTTGAAGTAGCCTTCACTTTATAGCTTAGTGGTTTTACTCGAGGTTCTAATTCCATCTCCATCTTCTACACGTTCTCTCTTTTCGATAGCATGAAAATGATGGAAGTAATTAGGGTTTCGTTGTAATTTGAGTCAGCTGTATTTTCTTTCCTCTACCCTTTCAACTCTGAACGCCAATTCGAAGTTGAAGTAGAAGAACCCGATGGCAGTAGAAGTGACGGCATGGCACTGTTGTCTGTTGGTTTTTGTTTTTGCTTTTTTTCGGTAGATACAGACACTTTTTTAAACTTTTTGCTAATAGATTATTTATCAAAAAATAGATATAGATAAAAAAAAAATTGACAGTTCTCATCAAAAGATCAAATAGAACAAATATAGATAAAATTTAGATGCAAATCGGATATATTTACACATACTATTTTAAAAAAGATACAGATACAGATGAAAAACAGACAATCCAAACAGACCCTAAACTTTTTATTAGATTGTAGGATGTATCAGGGAAGAGGAATAAAATATTATTATTTTAAAAAAATTACAAAATTGTTATCGGGATGAAATTAATCTCGATTTTAGACAATATAACCTTGTCTCTTTGTTAGTACCTAACCTTCTCTTTTGAAGAAACGAGATTACTTGACCTCCTCTCTTGAAGAGACGAGGTCGGGCCAAATTTCCTCTCTTTTTATTTGTTCATTGACAAACAGATCATTTTTATATTTATAATAAAACTTGTCAAAATCAAATATAAACAATTATATAAGCCATTAGCCATCCTTCACCATGGCTAAACAACTTCTAAACTTCAGTAATATTCCCAACCCGATACAACCAAACGCAGTCTTAATCCCAAATTATTCAAAAAGAATTATCAAACTTTTCATCACAAACATAATATAGAACTCAGAAAACATAATATGAAATCAATGGTCGATTGTTCCTTTTCATCAAATGTACAAGAGAAAAGGAATACAATAATCATAAAAAAACTAAGAATTTATATCCAACAATCATAAAATGAGAAAGTCTGCTATCTGCTATTGGTGGTGTCTGCCCCGCCTCCCTCGTTCCCATCTCACAAACGTCCGAGCGAATTTTGTAGGCTAATGAGAGCGTTGTGTAATGGATTAATCTGTGTAACTATATCATCCTCATTCCACCAGCAGTACTGTATGGATGAAATGGGACAAGGTCTAGCTCCACTGTGTGAGTCCCTCCCCGATATCATGTGATGGCAATGGTCGCCTCTTCTGTGGAGCTAGGTGGTATGGAACTTCATGTATGATGGGTCTGGCATAGGAGTATCCCCCAAATGAGTATGTGATGATGATGATGGGCCAGCCTCTTGATGAAGGAACCGGGAAGAGCCAGGCTGATCAAATGAAGTACATGGGATGGCTCAGGCTCGTCCCTGATCTTCTATACATCGGCTACGGCCTCGCTCTTAACCCGTCCCCTCCCACGCCTCTTCTATGTAGACGTCGTCTCTAAACTGCCTAAGGCTATGGGTCATCCGGTGCTGGTGCTGGTGCTGGTGCTGGGGTCTACTGGTGTTGGTAGCGGTGGATCACTAAAATTGTCTCATAAACTCATCAACTACACGATAGACATCTCGTGCGGTGAAAGGACTAATCTCTAGAGGCATGCGTTGGACTCTATAAATGAAATCTGTCTGCAAATAACAGCAAAAATGCAGATCAGTGAATAATGCAAACACAATACATTTCCTTACACAGCTTACTGAGTGAGTGAGCTTACCATATAGCGTATGATAGCCCCCGTACAACTGATCCAACATCGGGTGATCACTTGATACCACTGGAAGTAATCATCAGATGTACCAATAGGCATATCTAGCATCTCAACAATGCGATCACACTGCCTATCCCACTCAGCTATCCACTTAGTGTGCTCCGCCTGCCAGTTCCACTCGGAACGCCTCCGCATGTCAATCTCATGCAGGGCTCTCATGTCAGCAAGCGGGTGTGGAATCCCCGGAAGCCACCAAACTGTCTAAACACTCTGTCTAGGTAGTAGTGCTCCACTAGATGGAAGTACACCAGCAGGACCCGTACACACCAAATGTCGCTGTCCGCCAGGTAATATGGAGGCAGGGAATCTAGGATAGGATTGTAAGGGTCCCACACAACCTGTTGAAGGGATAAAAAGTACACTTCCAATTAACAAAAATATTAAAATGTTGCAATTTAAAGGAAATAAGGCAATGAAATCATACCTGGTGCTCGGTCTGTCGATCTAAAACCGCATGCTCCTACAATAAAGTCCATAAATATGTAAGAAACATTAATTACTTGTTATAAGGAATGGATTGCAAAAATAAACTTACTGCCCTCCTAAGTTAGTCTTGACCTATGAACAGGCTGCTTCGTAAGTAATGAGCTATCTATCTATCCAGGAACCATCTATAACGGAGAAAGAAATAGATAGGTTAGTGGAGGCATAGGTAGATTAAAACAAGCAGAGCAAACATAAGATAAAAGCATGTCACATTAGAACAGTAGAACAAAGCATATGAAAACAAAGAATTACCACTACGACTGGACTAGGCCATTACTGTTTTACTAGCCGACCCTCTATTTAGACAACTTCAATGTTATGCCCTAGCTGCCCACATGAATCGCATGAGTAACCTCGTGGGCCCTCTCGAATATCCATCTCATTTTGGAAGCATTTTTCCTAAGCCTACCCCTTTTCCTAATAAGCTCTGGTATAAGGTGTCATTTTGCTATGTCCAAACGAATCCAATTGGCCTTATCGACTGCAGGTGTGAAGGAAAAGCCATACACCCTAAGCTGGTTGTCCCACCTATACCACTATCCTACGTGGACAACACAATCTATGTGCAGTGTACCCATTATTGTCATTGCATGTGAGCATGAAATTCTATATGTTTGCCACTTGTTATAGGTACATCTGCATGATTTTAAATCCACTTACAAGTACATCTGCATGCTCTTCAAGAGATAGGTTTAATGTCTTTACAATAACCTTATCTCTTCAAGATATGAGTTTGACTTATCTATTTATAAGATTATTTTTTGCTTACCAAGAGTTAGCATTTTTTTGAAATGTTATTATTTTTCTCCTTATCCCTATTTTTGCCTCACACATTTTTATAAAATGAAAATAAATATTTAAGTTTTATATAATATTTTTCTTTAATATACTTATAATATTTTATGGTCTTTATTAGGGGAAATGGAAAATAATATTTAAGTTCTAAAAAATTATAAAATTGCCACTGTAATCAAAATAATCCTAATTTTTTAAGTAAGTTGACCTCCTCTCTTGAAGAGATAAGATCAATTAAAGCAGAGCCACCTTATCTCTTGAAAAGACGAGGTCGGTGCAAATTGTCAGCCTCTTGAAACTACCTGGTCTCTTGAAGAAATGATATTGGCAGGCATATTTTTGCTTGCCATCTTCTTCTTCTTCCTACTCATTCGAACGCTGCTTTCATACCCAAAAAAACATAAATAGCAAAATTGAAACCCTAACCCTAATTTCCCCAATCGCATAACTGATTTTTATAAAATTAGGGTGTTATATTGAATAGGTTCGATTACCTAGCATTGTAAAAGTCATCAGTTCATGAAAAAGTGAAGCAATTCGTGTGAAAAATCAAGTAATTCACACCGAACTCCATAAGCAAGTGCTTTGAATTTTTGCTTAACTTTTCATTATTATAGATGTTGCATTGCTGAATTTTTGGTGTTGTATACGTTGTTGAATTTTCATTTTTTTCAAATGGTGAAGCACATCATATGTTAGATTTATGGGTGTTGTACGTAGTATTGGATGAGTTGTATTGTAGAGTAGCAATGTGATTTCCATGCTTACTATTGCTGGACTTTATGTTCGCAAATGATTTTGATGAGAATAATTATTACACAATCAATTATTTAAATATCCTTAATTGTTCAAATACGTAAAATATTTATATATACATATGCTTTGTATTTGTTCTGCTATTGTTTAAGTTTTAACAAAGCAAAAAGTTAAAAAAAATCAAGAGAAAGCCATCGAGCCCAGTAGAAGAAAGGCGGAGGCACTATTCATCAGATAAAGACAAAAGACTAAGTTTTGGCAAAAACTATGAAATCAAGTGCTAAAGTTTTGAGCAAAACTATGAAGTTAAGGGCTAAAGTTTTGGGCAAAACTATGAAGTCAAGTACTAAAGTTTTGGGCAAAACTGTGAAGTCAAGGGCTAAAGTTTGGGCAAAATCATGAAGTCAAGGACTGGAGTTTTGGGCAAAATTTATAAAATCAAGGGCTGAAGTTTATGCCTCGACCTCAGACCTTGACTTCATAAATTTGCTCTTGGGCAAAATTTATGAAGTCAAGGGTTTAAGCTTAGGCCTTGACCTCAGACTTTGACTTCATAAATTTACCCTCGACTTCATAAATTTGGCATTAGGAAAAATTTAAGAAGTCAAGGGCTAAAGTTTAGGCCTCGACCTCAGACCTTGACTTTAGAAAGTTTCCCATCGACTTTAGAAAGAAAAGAACTGTTGTAATGCATTTAATGCATGTGTCAGACACATTTAATGCTTTTTTTCTGCTTTTGATTTTTACACGTTTTTAAAACGTTAAGTTCATTAAACACAAGTATGGGTTGTCAGAAACTTTTTGATAACGAGCAAATTTTTATCAAAAGTTATAAATATAATTTTCCTCCTCTCTTTGAAAAAGAATGAAATATTAGAATTTTTGAACGCATAGTAAAAATGAAAACAAGGTTCTGTAAAGTTTTTTTTTTACTTGTGTTTTTGTTCTCGTTCTCGTTAATTTGAAATTTTTTTTAAGAGAACAATTAGTACTCTATTTCAAAATTAGTGATACACTCTAAACGAAAGTTTTTTTTTTTGCACTGTTTAAGATTTAAAAAAGTTATTTATCTACTCGTTTAAGGAACTCGGTTTGTAAAAGGAATTTGTAAAATTCCTAAAGTATTTTCTGTTGTAAATCTGCTCAAATAGGAGAGTTTTTTTGTAAAAAAAAATTGTATATTTCTTTAAGACCTTTTCAGTTTGTAAATCTACTCATATAGGAGCTGTTTGTAAAAAGTCCTCAAAGAAAGCGTTTATAAAAGAAGTCCTCGTAAAGATAAAGTTAAAAGTCCTCAGTGGGAGGCATTGAGAGAAGTCCTCGGTGGGAGGTATTTGAAGTCTGGTCGTGTGTTACGAGCACAACACTTGATTTATCGAGTGGAAATCATTTGTGAAAGGCAATTGTAAAAGTCCTATTGTGATAGACATTGTTGTAATTCCTCATCTAAGAGGTGTATTGATTTTGGAATAATCAATATAGTGGTAAAAGTCCTCTTTGAGGCATTTCACCATGGAGAGTAGGCAGTGGGTCGAACTACGTTATATCATGTGTTGCTTCTCTTTCTCTCTTTGAGCTTCCTTATCTCTGCTTATTTATTAATCAATTTTAATTAGTTTATCCGCTGCATTTGTTTGTTTTAATTAACTCTTATCTTATCTTAGTTAATTAATCTGGTTTGTTAAAACAAAAAAAATTTGTAATACTTAATTAGCTCCCGTCCCTCTTAAGTATTCCTTGTGTATTATTTATAACAATTGGTATCAGAGCCTGGTCTCTTGTAGTTGATTGCTTAAACGCAAAAGAG
This sequence comes from Combretum micranthum, assembly GCA_024138025.1. NCBI lineage: Eukaryota > Viridiplantae > Streptophyta > Magnoliopsida > Myrtales > Combretaceae > Combretum > Combretum micranthum. The sequence continues at coordinate 1,303,472 of JAMXBD010000173.1, read as the reverse complement.
AAAAGATCTGGCTTCTAATACACTAGATTCTTGGAGGGTCAGGCTATAAATAGGCCATCGCTTCTTAGTAGGGGTAATTACCCTTATTGGAAGTGTAGAATGAATTATTTTTGAAAGCTCAACATAGATTAATATGGAGAGTAGTTGAAAAAGGACCTTTTACAATTGAAAATAAAAATGAAGATCAATATTCAAAGATGATTGGAAAAAACTGGATTATAATGAAGCTGCCATGAATATTCTTCATTGTGGATTGAATGAAAGTGATTTCAATAGAGTTTATACTTGTAAATCTGCTAAAGAAATCTGGGATGAACTTGAAGTAACTTATGAAGGAACTTCAAGGATAAAGACACTAAAATAAGCTTGTTGGTTGGTCAATTTGAAAGTTTTAAGATGCTGCCGGTGAAACAATTGATCAAATGAATGATAGATTCATTAATATCATTAATCCTTTGAGTGTTTTGGGCAAGAGCTTTACTAATGTTGAAATAAATTCAAAATTGCTCAGATCATTGCAAGGAATGGGAAGCAAAACGGACAGCAATAAGGAAGCCAGGATCTTAGCAACTGACAAAAGAAGAGCTTCTTGGTGCACTCAAGACTCATGAGCTATCAAGAATCAAAGTGAAGAATCCCAAAAGAAGGCTATTACTCTGAAGGCAACCAACAATGATTCTGATAAGGAGGAGATAAATGAGGATGTTATGTTGTTTACAAAGAATTTCAACAAATTTATGAAGGCTGGCAGCTCCTCAAAGTTTAGAAAGGAAAGGAAGGATGTTGTGTGCTATAAGTGCTAGAAACCGGGACACATCCAACCAAACCGCCCTCTCCTCAAGAAAGCACAAAAAATATCCAAGAGGGAAGCACTTATTGCTACTTGGAGTGATGAGAGTCATCAGATTCTGAAGAAAAGTTATGTTTCATGGCAATCTATGATGAGGTAAATAATCCTTCATCTTCCTGCTCTAATGATGAATTGCTTGACATGTATAAAAAAATTTGTAAAAAACTTAAAAAATATGAAGAAGATAATAAACAACTTAAAAATCTGATGCAAAATGCTTTAGTTAGATTAGAAGAGTTTCAAGAAGAAATTAATGAGTTTAAAACTGAAAACGAAGAAAAAGATGAAATAACAACAACTCTAGGTTTTGAAAGAGACAGCTTGCATGAAAATCTTAGTAGCATGAATCTGAAAATTAATGAAATTAGAAATAAAAAAAGAAACTAAAAGTAGAAAATAAAATTCTGGTTGAACAGAATGATAAATTAAAAATTGAAAATGATCTTTTAGATTTAGAAATTAAAATTATAGAAGATGATAATAAACCTGCATCTACTAGTAACAACATCAATAACAATGAACTTCTGAAAAAGCTAGATGAGCTAAGAACAGAAAATATAAATCCGAAATCTAGCTTAAATGATTCGAAAGCTGTCATAGTTAAATTCACACAAGGAGAGAAAAACTTAAATACTCTCCTTGGTGAGCAGAAATCTGATTATAACAAATATGGAATTGGCTATGATAGGCACATGAATTATAAGTCTCATATGATTCAGTTTGTAAAGGCCACTTATGGCACTTGTAATTAGTGTGGCAAGTCTGGCCATATTGCACACAAGCGTGCAATAAGGAAGGCTTTGCTCTCGAGTCATAAAAGCAAGTATGTTTGGGTGGCTAAGAAAGAAGTTTCATCTGTTTCTAACCCAAGAGGACCCAAACAGAAATGAGTACCAAAAAAATAATAACTTGCTTTGCAGGGATCCTCAAGTGGTAGCAACAAATGGTACTTGGACAGCAATGCTCTAAGCACACGACCGAGTTGCTTCCAAATTTTCAAAACTGGACTTGATAGATCAAGGGAGTGTTACCTTTGGTGATGATAGAAAATCGACTGTTTTGGGTAAATGTGGCATTATCCTTAATAAAGATCTTGTTATTAATGATGTGTTGTTAGTAGATAATCTAAAACATAATCTGCTCAGTATAAGTCAACTTTGTGATAATGGTTTTAAAGTGACATTTTATGCCAAAAGATGTACTATAGAAAAAATTGATAATGACCAAGTATGCTTTGAAGGATATAGACATAAAAATATTTACAAAATTAATTTAGATGATTTAAAATCATCAAGTCAAACATGTCTATATTCTCAAGACGACAATAGTTGGTTATGGTATAGAAAATTGGGACACGCTAACATAAAATTAATTTCAAAACTTACAAAAAAAATCTTGTCAAAGGTTTACCAAGTTTAAATTTTCAAAATGACAAGATTTGTCAAGCATGTCAACAAGGAAAGCAAACTAAGACTTCTTTTAAGGCTAAGGATGCAGTTTCCACTTCTAGGCCATTGCAACTGTTACATATGGATCTTTTTGGTCCTACTCAAACTTTGAGTTTAAGAGGAAAAAGATACACTTTGGTTATTGTTGATGACTTCTCTAGATTTTCATGGACTTTCTTTCTTGCCTCTAAAGACGAAACTAATGATGTCTTTTTTAGATTTTGTAAGAAAGTCCAAAATGAAAAAGGTCTTAATATAGCTTCAATAAGAAGTGATCATGGGGGAAAGTTTAAAAATCTTGAAATGAATAATTTTTATGAAAAATATGGTATTGAGCACACTTTTTCAGCACCTAGAACCCCACAACAGAATGGTGTAGCCAAAAGAAATAATAGAACTTTAATAGAAATGGCTAGAACCATGTTGTGTGAAAATAATTTGCCAAAATATTTTTGGGCTGAAGCTGTCAATACCGCTTGCTATATTTCAAACAGAATTTTTATTAGACCAATCATAAAGAAAACCCCCTATGAGATATGGAAAGGAAAAAGATCAAACATTTCTTATTTTCATCCCTTTGGCACAAAGTGTTATATCTTAATAAATGGAAAAGAATTTCTTGGAAAATTTGATGCTAAATCTCATATAGGAATCTTTCTAGGATTTTCTTCATCTAGTAAAGTATATAGGGTATATAACAAAAAAACTTATGTTGTAAAAGAATCTATACATGTTGTTTTTTATGATTGTTTGACTCCTATAAATGTTAATAATGATGTTGATGATATTTGTGATAGAATAAATGATCTTTCATGTTCTAATGTTGAAAATTCTGGTATTGTTTCTGTTGTTGAAAAATCTGCTGCTGTTGATGATGTGCATAAGCATGTTAGTAATCTACCTAGGAATGAAATATGCTAGTTCACATCCAAAAGACTTAATAATAGGTGAAACTTCAAATAGGGTACAAACTAATCATCTCTTAGAAACACAACCAATCTAGTTTTTCTATCAAAACATGAACCTAAAACTTGGAAGAAGCTTTAGAAGATGAGTTTTGATTCAAGCCATGCAAGAAGAACTAAACCAGTCACTAGAAGTGAGGTTTGGAATCTTATTGTAAGGCCTGAAAATAAAACTGTCATAGGAACAAAATGGGTTTTTAGAAATAAAATGATGAATTTGGAATAGTAACTAGAATAAAGCTAGGTTAGTTGCTAAAGGCTATACACAAGAAGAGGGGATAGATTTTGATGAGACTTTTGCTCCGGTTGCAAGACTAGAATCTATAAGAATGCTTTTGGCATATGCTGCTCACAAAGATTTTATCTTTATCAAATGGATGTCAAAAGTGCTTTTCTAAATGGTTTCATAAAAAAGAGGTCTATGTCGAGCAACCACCGGGTTTTGAAAATAATGAATTTTCCAATCATGTTTTTAAATTGAATAAAGCTTTTATGGTCTCAAGCAAGCTCCTAGAGCTTGGTATGAAAGACTTAGTAGCTTTTTGATAAATAATGGATTTTCAAGAGAAAAATTGATACAACTCTTTTTATCAAAAATCATAATTCTGATACATTAATCGTACAGATTTATGTAGATGACATTGTGTTTGGTGCTACTAATTCTTCACTTATAAAAGTTTTTGTTGAGTCCATGCAAAAAGAATTTGAAATGAGTATGATGGGAGAACTCACTTATTTTCTTGGGCTACAAATTAAGCAATCAAAATCTGGAACCTTTATTAATCAATCTAAATACACTAAAGATTTGTTAAAAAGGTTTAAAATGGATAGTTATAAGTCTAAACCTACACCTATGAGCACTAGTGTAAAACTAAACAAAGATGAAAAAGGTAAAAATGTTTGTAAAAAGATATATAGATGCATGATAGGTAGTTTGTTATATTTAACAACTTCTAGACCTGATATCATATTTTCTGTATGTGTATGTGCACGATTTCAATCTTGCCCAAAAAGAATCTCACTTGGGTGCAGTCAAACGCATCTTCAAGTACCTTGTGAGCACTATTGAAATTGCTTGTGGTATCCCAAACATACTACTTTTGAACTTGTTGGGTACTCTGATGCTGACTTTGCTAGTAGCAAAGTAGATCGGAAAAACAAGTGGCACATGCCATTTTCTTGGTAATTCTTTAATATCTTGGCACTTAAAGAAGCAAAATTCTATTGTATTATCAACTACTGAAGCTGAATATATAGCTACTGGCAGTTGTTGTGCACAAATTTTATGATGAAACAAACTTTATTAGACTTTGGTTTCAAATTTGAAAGTGTGCCAATTCGGTGTAATAATACAAGTGCTATAAATTTAACTAAAAATCTCATTCAACACTCAAGAACCAAGCATATTGAGATTAGACATCATTTCATTCGTGATCATATTCTAAACAAGGACAATTGCTTGGAATTTGTTGATACAAACCATCAGCTTGTTGATATTTTACTAAACCCTTGAGTGAATAATGGTTTTGTACTTTAAGAGGAGAATTGGGTATGTTAAAGATTGATGAGTGTTAAAATATTTTTGAAGCAGGAACTTCCTTCAAAATCTGATCTTAAGTCTCTTAGCTGATAATATTGCAAACTTTAGACTAGAGTTTGCACTTGTATGCATATTTGTGTTTGTGTTTGTGTTTGTGCTTGTATGCCAATGTTTGCCTTCTATAATTTTCTATTGTTATGAATTTGTTCATATTCTTCTATGCTTTGTTTTAATTTTTCTTTTAAAAATTTAAATAAAACAAAGGTTATTTGAACCAGAGGGAGACACTTTTTTTTTAAGAAAATTTCTTTTTCTCTGTCTTGGTTTTTCATAAAAAAAAAAAGAAGTAAAGTTTATTTTGAAAAGGGGGAAGAAATTTTTTTTTGAAAAGTGCTTTTGATAGGGAGAGAAAATTGATTTTGTTGATATTTTTTTTAACAAAGTCTGTGTTTTTCTTTTCTTTATTTTTTTCTTTTTTATGAGAAAGGGGGAGAAGTATTTGCACAATTAAGAATTATTTTAGAATTGATTGTGCATATTTATTCTCATCAAAAGGGGGAAGATTGTTGAATATGTTCACAAATGATTTTGATGAGAATAATTATTACACAATAAATTATTTAACTATCCTTAATTGTTCAAATACGTAAAAATATTTATATATATATGTGTGTGCTTTGTATTTGTTTTGCTATTATTCAAGTTTTAATAGAGCAAAAAGTTGAAGAAAAATCAAGACAAAGCTATCGACCCAATAGAAGAAAGATGGAGGCACTATTCATCAAATAAAGACAAAAGACTAAGTTTTGGCTAAAACTATGAAGTCAAGTGCTAAAGTTTTGAGCAAAACTATGAAGTCAAGGGCTAAAGTTTTAGGCAAAACTATGAAGTCAAGTGATAAAGTTTTAGGCAAAATTATGAAGTCAAATGCTAAAGTTTTGGGCAAAACTATGAAGTCAAGAGCTGGAGTTTTGGGCAAAATTTATAAAGTCAAGGGCTGCAGTTTAAGCCTCAACCTCAGACATCGACTTCATAAATTTGCCTCGTCTTCATAAATTTGCCCTTAGGCAAAATTTATGAAGTTAAGGGCTGAAGCTTAGGCCTCGACCTCAGACCTCGACTTCAGAAAGTTTACCCTCGACTTTAGAAAGAAAAGAGCTGTTAGAATGCATTTAATGCATGTGTCAGACACATTTAATGCTCTTTCTCTGCTTTTGATTTTTATACGTTTTTAAAATGTTAAGTTCATTCAACACAAGTATGGGTTGTCAGAAACTTTTTGATAATGGGCAATTTTTTTATCAAGAGCTATAAATATAATTTTCCTCCTCTCTTTGAAAAAGAATGAAATATTAGAATTTTTGAATGCACAGTAAAAAAGAAAACAACGTTCTATAAAGTTTTTTTTTTTTTACTTGTGTTTTTGTTCTCGTTCTTGTTAATTTCAATTTTTTTTTAAGAGAACAATTAGTGCTTTATTTCAAAATTGGTGATACACTCTAAACAAAATTTTTTTTTTGGCACTGTTTAAGATTTAAAAAAGTTATTTATCTGCTTGTTTAAGGAACTCAATTTGTAAAAGAAATTTGTAAAATTCCTAAAGTATTTTCTGTTGTAAATCTGCTCAAATAGGAGCGTTTTTTTTGTAAAGAAAATTTGTATATTTCCTTAAGAGCTTTTCAGTTTGTAAATCTGCTCATATAGGAGCTGTTTGTAAAAAATCCTCAAAGAAGGCGTTTATAAAAGAAGTCCCCGTAGATACGAAGTTAAAAGTCCTCAGTGGGAAGCATTAAGAAAAGTCCTCGTGTGAGGCATTAAGAGAAGTCCTCAGTGTGAGGCATTTGAAGTCTGGTAGTATGTTACGAGCACAACACTTGATTTATCAAGTGGAAGTCATTTGTGAAAGGCAGTTGTAAAAGTCCTATTGTGATAGGCATTGTTGTAATTCCTCGTCTAAGAGGTGTATTGATTTTGGAATAATTAATATAGTGGTAAAAGTCCTCTTGAGGCATTTGCACCGTGAAGAATAGGCAGTGGGCTGAACTCCACGTTATATCCTCGTGTTGCTTCTCTTTCTCTCTCTTCGAGCTTCCTTATCTCGTCTTATTTATTAATCAATTTTAATTAGTTTATTCCACTGCATTTGTTTGTTTTAATTAACTTTTGTCTTATCTTAGTTAATTAATCTGGTTTGATAAAACAGAAAAATTTGTACCCATCCCCTCCCATGTATTCCTTGTGTATTATTTCTAACAACTATATGTGTTGTTGATGTTGCCTTATAGACTATGTGTGATGTAATTATCATGATACTCTATAGTTTTAGAACTTAGGAACCAATTATGAAATCATATATCATTCTACGACTTACAGCTTGACCTTATACTATTATAAGACTGAGGTGGATATAATAATATTAGTAAATATGTTAAATATTAGGAGAGTGCAATTCATAAGTTATGATGCAAATTTCATGTATTCAACTTATGTTTTATGAGATGACAAGATAGGTGAGGAAATGGATAAGTCCAAGTTTATATTGTATGCTCATGGCAACATTATGGAAGGGGATGATGGTTTTGGTTATGATAAGCTGCCAGTTGTTGCAGGTAATGTTAGCAGGAACTCAACATATGAGCAAATACTTGGCATCATTTGAAATAGATTTAAGATAAATAGATTTACACATCGAGTTGAGCCGTATGATAGGATAGCTATTGGAGATAGAACGCTATGTTATGATGTTATTCCAATGACCGATGATGATGATGCATGGGAGATGCTGATGTACACAGAAGGGTCAGCTGTATATGTACAGATATTTGAGAACGAATTGCCATAGGCCCCTACAGGGGAAATGGATATTGAAGGAAATATTGGCAGCTATGGGTTGGTAAACTCGAACCACTCTAATTCAGACAATAGTTAGCACATAGGTGTAAATGGGTAACTTTGAAATGAGTGCACTTGATTAAACATGCGGTCATGATACTGATGTGATGTAAGACTCATTGGCAAGTGAATTATGTGACGACTATGATGATAATAGAAATGATACTGTGGAAGCTTTCCCCCAGCAAGATACTGTTACCGGGCTACAACCTAATAGAAATGACTAGCACCATTTGTGGCTCCTACAAAAGTTGATGCATGAAGGAGCTCAGTGCTAGTACCCTTTTTCACTACTGATGTTAGTAATGGTTATGCATTTGATGATGAGCAGGTAATAAGTGCTAGAAATTGGAGTTTTAACAATGAATTCAAGGTTGGAACTGTGATTTGAGACTAAAGATCATCTCATGTTGGCAATTAAAATGTAGTACATATTGAACCATTGCAATTTTCAAGGTAGTGGACTGAACCTAAGGTCATGGGCAGTTAAATGTACCAATATCCATAACAGAGGTTGTAGGTGGCGATATAGATAATTACAAGAAACATGGTGGGTGGTCTCATATCACTAAATATGAAGGAACCCACGCCTGCTTACATGAAATCACTAAACAAGATCACTCTATGTTGGACTCTACTAGTATGTCCAAGTGCATTATATTGGAGATTGTAAGTCTCTAATGTAAGGGCAAAGGACCTCTAATTGACTATCTTAAAAGAGTTTGAGTATAATGTACACATGAAGAGAAATTAAAGTGAAGTGAAAAGTTAGTTATTGAGCAGGTGTATGGAAGTTGAGAGGATTCATATGTAAAGCTCTCGCATATACTTAATGCAATGACAGGGGCAAATCCGTGAATAAAGGCTGAGTGGAGAACCGTTGATTCAGATACTACAGGACACGTCTTCCTTGACAAACTATTTTAGGCATTTGCTCCTTGTATTGAAGCATTTCAGTACTGTAAGTATGTTTTGATACATAATTGGATTTAGTTATAAAAGCTTGATAACAATGAACTAATTTATATCTATTACTTCTTTATAGACAAGAGATCACAATTGATGGTACCTTCTTCTATGGCAAATACAAGCACAAACTGCTTATCACAGTAGTAGTAGATGGGGTAAATCATATCGTTCTACTAACATATACTCTTATCGATAAAGAGAAAGAGGACACATGCAGTTGGTTCCTTGCAAAATTGCCAGCATGGGAAGGATAGGTAAGATCATTTGCTCACCCCATTACTTAGATCATTTAGAGAATGTTTCTCATGGAATTGTTTTCAAATGTAAGAGCACATCGTATTATATTGTTGCCGGAGAGAGGCGAGCTGAGGCGGCAGGACAACATGCCTACACTTGTAGATGATTAACTTGTTCGATTCCTGTTACATGTTGGTTTCATAGGTGCTGCACATATACCATTTATACAGCTGGATTGGTACCTGATTACAACTTTAGTTGAGAGGTGGAGTCCTGAGACCCATAACTTTCACATGTTGATGGAGGAGTGGACTGTGGCATTACAGGATGTTGCATCACTTATCAACCTTCCCATTAATGGGCAGGGAATTACAGGCAGTGCTCGGATGGATTGGCTAAGGTTGTGTGACCAATTATTAGGAGATAGACCTATGGCCGACATGGATATTGATGGTGGCCAATTGAAGATGTCATGGTTGGATACACATTTTAGAGTGCTACTTAATCATGCAAATAATATTATGATTCAATGCCATGCTAGGGCGTACATTCTACTATTGCTTTGGGGTGGGGGGAGGGGGGAGTGGAGTTATTGTTGGGGATGAATTGTCCAATTTGGTCCATGTCGTGCACCTCCGGTTGCTCGAGGACTTCAAGGGAACAAGCTAGTATGCATGGGGAATAACTTCCTTGGCATGGCTATATAAGCAACTATGCATGGCTTCCTATATCAAGACAAGTGACACAGTAAAGCCCCTTGTAGTCTTATAGGTCTAGGCTTAGGAGTACTTCCCACACATCGCCCCATTGTGTCAATAGGTCACGACAATTACTGTGAGGTTTCCATTCATCAGTTATTGTGGTGCTACTTTTGATGTCATTCGATCGCCCACACACTTATTGTTTGAGTATGGGGGTGATTCGATCGACAGATTCCCACCCAAGTATGGTTTTGTATGTCCCATGTATTCAAATGTGCACAATTTCATCATTTTTACTCATGTATAGCTCACTTTTTTATTGAGAAGATTGTTTGGGACCCATACTCTGCTATCATGGATTCCTTACTCGAGTATTGTCAAGCTGGCAGTAATGTATGGTGTACATTGATTCCCTTTATTTGCTTTCACATTATCGAGCACTACTATCCAGTCATGGTGCTCAAGCAGTTTGATGTAGACCTCCTAGCTAATATGAAAGTCCTACATGAGCTCAACTTATGGAGGTATTCCGAGTGGAACTGGGCAGCAGAGCACGCTAGGTAGGTCACAGAGTGGGATGGCAAGCTATCACATTATGGAGATGTCGGATATCTCCACAAATATATCTAAAGATTATTTTGATTGGTATTATGCGATCACCAGGCGCTAGATCAATCGTACGGGGACCATTATATGATATATGGTAAGTTCAATGATTAGATAAGGTATATATTGATGTATGTTGTGTTTGTTATGTCATGATCTACATGTTTCCTATTGATTGCAAGCAAATTTCATTTGCAGAGTCCTAGACATGCGATTAGAGAACAATCTTACCACTACATGAGATGTCATTCGTATAGTAGATGAGTTCATGAGACTTGATTTAAATAATCCAGCGCTAGCACTAGCACTAACACCAGATGACCCATAGCATCAGCCAATACAGAGACGATGGCCACAGAGAAAGAGGCATGGGCAAGGACGGGGCTAGGAGCTAGGGCGGGGCTGAGCTTTAGATATCAAAGACAAGTCTTCGCCTTCACCCTCACATGTACATGTACTTGATGAGACTGGGCCTTCACACTATCAGCATAACGTGTTTGATCCTCATCATCATCATCATCATCATATGCTCATCTTGTGGATACCATGATGCTAGACATCACATATACAGAGTATATAACCCCCTTGCTCCACAAAAGAGCGACTGTCACCCACATGATATGGGGGAATGACTCACCCAAGTGGATCCAGACTTTAGACCATTTCATCCTTACAGTGCCGTAGTGGAGATAGGTAGTCACATTGGTCAATTCATCCATGGAGCATCCCCATCAAGATGTGTATCAACATACACCATTCCCTTGGGATTTTGTCAGATGGCGACGAGGGAGGCGGGAATGAGGGAGTAGAGATTATATTTTATCTATTCTTATATTTTGTGATTGTTATATGTAGAATTTTCATATATTTTTTATATAATTAATTGAATAGTAATGCAATCATTTCATACTACATTTTATGAGTTTTTTATTACTTTGCGGTTGAAGGTTTGACAATACTATTGTGGTTGGATGGATAGGGTTTAGGAATATTATTGTTGTTAGGTTATGTAGTCTAGAAGTTGTTCACCCATGGTGAATGGCTAATGAATGATTGTTATAGCTGATTGTATATGATTTTGATAGGTTATAACAACTAATATAAAGGGAGTGATATATGAGATGTGGTTTTTTTTTTTTTTTTGGGTGGGAGGTGGGTGGTATAAAATTTGTGCTAATCTCGTCTCTTCAAGAGATGAGGTACCTCATCCCAAGTCTCTTGAAAAGACAAGGTATTACAACAGATGTACTTAGTCTCTTCAAGAGGTAAGGTACCTCCGAGTTATAAGAACATCGTCTCTTAGAGAAATGAGGTCAGACACTTATGATCTGCACTATTGACGAGATCAACTTGTTTAAAACTAAGATTACTTTGATCTCGATAGGTAATTTTGTAATTTAAAAAAAATTAAACATTATTTTCCTTTCCCCCCTTATTATGGTTTCATAAGTATATATTTTTATGGTTTTTATTTATAATTCTATTTGATAGTATATATTATAGATATATTATTTATGTATCTTGGTAATGATATGAGACATATGTATATATTTTTATAAATAATAACAATAACTATAAATCAAAAACCTTAGTTTTCCATCTTTCATTCTAAAGCATTAACGCTGTCAAATATCAAGTAAGAAGAACCTGAAAGTTTATGAGCCTATGATATTCTGAATTTGGTTTGATGCTTAAGAATCACAATCACTTCTTATTATGCTATACTTGACTTGTATTTTGAAGGTAAGAGCTTGCAAGTATTTATAATGTTTTTTTTTTTTTAGCAACTATGGTTAGATCATTTTGATAATCTACTATCAAAATCATCTAACTCTTTCTAGAATCTTTTATGGGCTTCTCCAAACCAATAGTTATAGATAGTTCTTTTGAGTGCACGAGCTTACTTCTTAAAGAGAAAATTAAATAGATTAGTTTTTTTTTTAATCTATCAAGGCAAAACTCCCTATTTGCTCAAGATGTAGGTAAAATTATTTTTATCATGTTACCGATTAAAGTAATTATAGAAGTCATCATCAAGCTTGATCCCAATTTAACATAAAGATATTTTTGCCCTCTGTGTTTTGATGAAGGACCAAGACTTTTTTGGCGTTTGAGAACCACTCCGAGCACTTAAGTTTCTATTTAGCATATAAACTATACGGTTGGTATATTGTTGAACTTTGCATATTAAAGAGTTTCAAGCATATTCCATTGGAGATCAAATCCCTTTGGGCCCTAATAACATGTCACTTAGCCAGTCAATACTTGAAGATTAATTTGTTGATTGCATTCCTTACTTGATAAGACTTATATGGAATTAATATTACCTTTGCATGGACTTGCATGGAATCGCCATCAATTTTGCATGAATATCACTTTTGCATGAACTTACATGGAATTAGTATGGACTTTTATAGGCCGAAACACGACTTGCATGTATGTGGATTGAAGACTTATTATTTTATCTTTATTTTAGGGTATTTAGTTTATAATTATCGGTTACTATTTTATTAATTGTTGTTTGTATTAGTTATGAGTTGTTTATTTTAAGATTAGATTTTGTATTTCATTATCTTTTTATCCGTATTCTATTCTTCATCCAATAAGAGTTTTGTTCGCAATAAGTTATCATGTTATTATAATGATTCTTTTACATATGATAGACATTATTGATTATTAAAGCCCTGAGAGAATCCTTCTCATCTTATAGTCTTATTCTTCATCGAACGGTGGCAAACAATACCCCTTAATCCTTAAAGGGGGAAAAAAACGAAGAAAGAAAGAAAGAAAGGAAAAAGCTTCATCTAATATAATGTTATAATAATTGTTAAAATCAAACTCCATTTAAATAATTGTACATTGCATCAAATAGATTTAAGCCTATTCCAAAATTTGTTTGGTGCATGATATCTACTAAAAATTGTCCACATCTTTTATTTTATATATTGCTATGAACTCTAATAAATCTTAAAAGCAATAAATACAAAATATCCAAAATTTCATTTTAAAATTTTGAGCTTCCTTGCATGAAATTTACAAATATATTCTATTTGTATCACATTGGTATGAGGGTAAAGGTCCAATAAGAAAATATTTTTTTATTGTGGCTTGATGCCTATGGTTTTTACAACAAGCAGCTATACAAAGGTAGTGTATGGTGTGGTCGTAGCTGTTGTCTGTGTAACCACTAGGCATTGTTGTGGTGGTCTAGTGGTGTAATGCGGATACTTAATGATGGTGTGATGAGACATTATGTAGTAATGCTTATGTTGTGGTGATTAGGCATACATTAGGTGCTACAATATGGTGGTACATGCTGCTAGGGTATAAGGAAAGCACATACTAAGTGCTTCAAGTGGTGCTTTACGAGTAGCACTAGCGCTTATTGTGTTAGCTTGTGGTATAATGTGTAGAGTTGGAGTTTGTGCCTTGTCAGGGTGTTACAAGCTAAGGTGGCAATTTGATCAATCTCAGTAAACTCTATACTAGGGTGGTGTTTATTACTTAGCAAATTGCTAAGGAGGTCATGATTAGAGGATTGTTAGAGTAAGATTAGGGCTCTTTGATCCTAGTTTTTTTTTTAATCAATTTGAAGAACAAGTTAGGTCTTTTAGAAGCTTATAATCCCATAAACGTTATCAAATTGATTTGAAGCTTCAATTATATTTGGATTATGAGAAAAGATAAGGAGAAGTAGAGCGATTTTCAACAATTGTGGATGAGAGAGAGAGTTCAAACTTATTTGAGAGAAATTAAAAGAAATTTCTTAATCAAAATGAATACGAGAACCATAGTTTATTGAGAAGAGCATGGATTATGTAGTAAGAGATAAAGAATCAGGGCTTTAAAATTTGTACATGGTTTTGAAATAAGTTTCTTTAATTTTGATGTGAGAATGAATGGTAAGCTTTTAACTTCTTAAATTAATTATGTCAACCCTTTAAATGCTCAAAACTCAAGGAGAAATAGAAGTAATGAGCTCGAATTCGAGCCCACCTTGTGAATAGGACATAAAATTGTTCTGTTTCACCCGATAATGAATAGGACACATCCCGATTCTTTTTTATTTATAAAAAGTGAACAAAAAATTAAAATAAACTAAAAAAAGGTTTGCAAGGGTTTACAAAAAATGTTCTCTTTCATTACTAGAGAAGTAAGCTTATTCAATCTTATTTATTTAGTCAAACTATAGTTATATCGATTTCTTACTTGGTCTATTTATGCCTAAAAGTAAAATTTAGACTAATAATAGGCCCATGTTTGTTGATTTAAAAAACTTGAAACTAATATGATTATTTATGAGATATGATATTTGAAATTAAGCCAATTTGATAGAAAAATTGAGTTGGTTCATTGCCAATTCAAATGGTTCAAAACTTGATTTTTACTAATTTTATTTTATTTCAGTCTAAACAGAGTTCAATTTAAAGCAATGTTTGACTTTTTTTCTTTTTTGCACGAATGGAGCATTTAGTAAACTAATCCATCTTTGGTGAAAGAAACAAAAAAGTGGAAGATTGAAGTATAGAAAAAATATCTCATCATCTGAAAAATTAGAACGATAAGAGACAAACCTAATTGCAAACCTAACTCTGAACACTTAAAAAGCTGAGTGACATGAAATTGAGAAATTGGACTTACTCATTAAAGAAGGTCTGTCTTGAACTTGATATGTGGCTTAAACGACATTAGCCATCCATTTCATTATCCTCAAATACACTTATCCCTTGCTAACATGTTCGAGCCGTTTAAAGAATTTTTTCTTCTTTAATATACCTTGTTAAGAATCACTTCACAATAGGGAAATCAAGAGGTTCAGATCATTAATTGAAAGAAAAAGGATCAGTTAATTTGTGATGGCCTTAGTCACGAATTTAGGAGCAACCAAACGTCATTAATAATATTTCAAAGGGCAAACAATGAAGCACTCATAATAAGAAAAAATAGAAAGGATAGCGCATACAAATCGAGAAGAGAAATCTCAAATAAGGTGAGCAAAAAAAAAAAAAAAAAAAAAGAAAGGAGAAATAAAGTTGGCAAAAAGAGTGAAAAGTGGAGAGAACTTAGATAAGCAAAGAAGAGAAAGTCTGGATAATTTAACAGTAAACAATATAAAACAAAAAGAACAAATAAAAAGATGGGGAGCCACAAGAATCAAAAAGCAAAAAAAAAAAAAAAACCATAAAAAGTGAAAGAGTTTGAAGTCCAAGTACAAAAATTGAAGCTTAGAGTTTTAGAAGATCAATGCTATTAGGTCCACCCATAATAATGCTATTTAGAGGCTCTTGTGATCATAAGAAACTAAATTATCATTGCTCTTGAAACCGGGGGTAAGTCCATTTTTAGTTTTCCTTAAAGGTTATTAACTCATAAAACTAGGTAGATATGAATATGATTTTTTTTTAAATGGTTTATACATAACATTACTTTTATTGTAAGTTGATGACCAAAAGCCTATATTAGAACCTGAAAAAAAAATGATAGATTGACTAAAACATATGACCTACAAGTAAATTTTGAAATCTGAGTCAAGAGAGAAAATAAGCCTAAGAGAGTCTACTGGACTGAAAAATTCAAAATAAGATACTTACTCTTAGGAACAAAAAGTCATTCATAAAGGCATGTAAAATCATTTGTCCCAACTCGAAAATAATTTTCTCTAAGCTTGGAATTATTTGCCTTAAATTCAAAAGAGAATGCAAAGTCTTGACATAAGAATATTACCCCTGTGTTATAAGGTTTCTCGTAAGGGAGACACATGATAACACGACTGGAGGTAGATCTTAATTAAGTTAAGAATTATCTAAATGTGTTTGCTTACTATTATGTATGTGTGTATATAAATTTTATTAGTGATTTCATTGTGATTTTCTAACTTCGTAAGTATAAAAAAATCATTTAATGAATAATTAAGGGTATTTAATGAATGTGGTAACATATTATACATATACTAGTTGAAATATATTTATCAATTAAAAAATAGAGTTAATAGATGATATAATTAGTATTATTTGTAAATACTTTATGCGATAAAATCATAACATTTGTAATATGAATAATATAATTATTAGTTTAGAGTACTACGGAATAAAAAATAGTTATTTACAATAATTTATTTAATTAAATATAATTTTATGATAAATGAATTTAATTTTATTAGTTATTGTGAAAGAAAAAAGTTAAAATAAAAAGGAATGGGAGAGAGAAAAAGATAATGTAATAAATGAATATTGAAAAAATAAAACAATCATGGGATTTGAACCCATAACCTTTTATGTTATTATTTATTTTTTTATAAAATATATATAATACATATATTTTTTCTTGGTTAAAAAATTCAAGAAATTAACTTTTTTAAACTCTTGGAGAGCTGAGGCCCCTGCTTAGATCCGCTCCTAGTTTCTCAATAAGCTAACCCAGTCCAATAGTTAAGCCTCTTAGCAAATTAAAAAAAAAAAAAAAGAAAGAAAAAAAAAAGGGAGAACGAGTGATTATTGAGTATTAGGACAAGCCCATCATTTATTTGAAATTTTTGAGACTTCCCACTTATTAACCAATTGGTAAAGAACAATAAAGAAAAATTTTCAAAAACCAGGAGAGAGAGAGAGAGAGAGAGAGAAATAGTTATTTTTTATTAAAAAAAAAAAAAAAAAGGAACTTTAATGTAAACACTTTTGAGATCTAAGAGCTTTATACAATTTTCTTGTAAGAGCAATAATCCTAGTTCTAAGGTTGCCTACTGCTTAGAGCATTACCTGAGTTATAAGATAGCTTGTACTGTCACACTTCCCATAGGGTATCTTTGTAGTATTGATGCTCCTTTTTGCAACAATTTAGAAATTGTTGTGTTCAAATGAACCACTAAAACCTTTCAAGAAAATTCAGCGAGCATTAAACTAGTAGGACACTCTGAGGCATGGACAATTTAAAACAGGATCGCGAGGTTTTCAAGATAAGAAATTTTGCATACATATAAGTTCTTTACAACAATACTTTCATATACATCTTAAGATAGACTCTCAACATATCTTTACAAACTTATAAGAAACATGTATAAGATATCTCTATATAAAAGAAACTATCTTTAACTCTCACTCGAGCCTTGATTTTTCTTTAGAGTCTACTACATCCCCTCGCCTTAAGCATGGACTTACTCTAGAGATCCCTGAAAGCACATAAAGTTTTTGGAATGTGAGCACACCACAATTTAGTGAGATAACATGATCAGACCACACTTCAAACAAATGCTAAACAAGTTTTAATTTCAATCATATGTGATGCCACACTCTATTATATGAAATGCACAATTTAAATGACTAGAATCCAAACTAATGGAGATTTACGCCCTCTCTTAGGAGTCAAAAACCAACTTGAGTAGGCCATGCCCAAGAGAGACTGAGAACTAAGGAAGGAGAAGTTGTCTAAATTTACTTAGTATTATATATACATACTTATATACATATGCAACATAGTCTCAACGTCACCTTAGAACCTTAGAAACTCCCCAAGTATTAACACCCTAAAAGCCAACTCCAACTCAGGTGATGTTCTTCGGTGCCTACTTAGTTCCCTTGGGGCTGACAACCATATGATAGCCCTACCCAGACTCTCCTGGCTTGACAAGGCATCACCATAGAGCGGAATATCAATACGTGATATAGGTACCATGCTAATGCAACATGTTGTCGTGCAATGCATGCCTGTTTTAGATCAAGGGTCAGATAAGACTTAGATCAAGTTATTGGTGATTATACAATGTTTAGACAATCATTAAAATTCATTACACATCAACATTAGGAAATTTTTTATCACTTTAGATATTAAAGCATTGTCACATATTCAAGCACCATACAACACACATTTTTCCCATCTCCATACATAATCAATTATGTTTATATCGAGACAAGTGCAGTTGCATTACAAGCACAACATTATGATAAGATTCAAGTCACTCGCATGTGCATCCTACTTAGAGATTGTAGTAGTTTACTGGTGTCGAGCCTAGATTTTTCCATTATCTGGTTCATTTCTCCTAACCCGATTCACATTAAACCCGAACCATTTAACATGAATCATCAACTAGGGTTAAGAGAAATTTTAATTTTTGAAAATGATTTAGAGTCGCTACCCGATATAAATCGGGAAAAAATAAAAGCTAGGATCAATGGGTCAGTTGATCCTAACTTAGCTACTAGTCTGCGAAAATTTGATTTGAAAAATCAAACTTTTAAAACCAGATATCATGGATTCGGAGGCTAACCTATTAAAACCAAATTGGTTACCACTTTTGGAATTTCAAATTTATAATTTATCATTTTCATGCTCAAAAATTCAAGTGAAACATTATAACACAAATATTTACAAGTCAAATCATTCATTTTTATTTTTTATGTATTTTTCTTCATTTTTATTTTTTTATTCATTTTTTTAGAACATGAAGATCAACAAATATATTTTGCTTTTTTTTTTTTTAGAAAAAACTTATATTTACAAAATAATTATTCACAATATTAAAAACAAAAACATGTTTTCCATTTTTATTGTCGCCCGTAGGTGCCTACGTACTCGCTAATCGAGATAAGACAAAATGTAGTTCTTTTGAAAAGAACCTTAGTTTGTTGATCAATTTTAATTTTTGAACTCTTTTCACTTTAAATTCATTAAATTTTGAATTTTTATGAAACCATTTTTTAATAATCCTATGATCTAATTAATTGATTTTCATTTCATGAAAATGCAATTTTTCTAAGTCCAAAATCATTTTTCTTTAAAATCATTTTATGATAATTCATGGCTAATTTAATGCTACATGAAAAATCAATTTTGATTAAACTTGATTAATATTTTCATAGCCAATTTAATGCTATATGAAAATATTTTGATTGAAAAATTTTGGATGACTATTTTCATAGCTAATTTAAAAATAATTTAATGAAAACTTTGATTATTTTCATAGCAAATTTATGAAAATAATTTGATGAAAACTGGATTATTTTCATAGCAAATTTATGAAAATAATTTGATGAAAACTTGGATTATTTTCATAGCAAATTTATGAAAATAATTTGATGAAAACTTTGATTATTTTCATAGCAAATTTATGAAAATAATTTGATTGAAAACTTTATTATTTCCATAGCAAATTTATGAAAATAATTTGATTGAAACTTTAATGATTATTTTCATAGAAAATTTATGAAAATAATTTGGATGAAAAACTTTGTTTATTTCCATAGCTAATTTAATGTTATATGAAAATAATTTGATTGAAAAACTTTGATTATTATTTTCATAGCTAATTTAATGCTATATGAAAATAATTTAGATTGAAAATTTTCATTCAATTTCATGAAAAAAAAAATTCTTTCATTCCACAAAAATCTTTTCCTTTTCATTTATTTCATTCATTTGCTCTTTTTTTTTAAAACCAAAGTATTTTTTGAAAACAAAAACAATTTTGCTTTAGAAAACTCATTTTTTCATTTTTTATCATTTTTATTATTTTCAAAATTCAATTAATATCACATATATCTAAAACATATTCAAAATTCATCACATCAAAGTTATATTACAAATACAACACATTAAAATTATATCTCATGCATCAAATATACATTTCTAAAACAAACTATGTACATATACATATTCACAAAATATTAAAAAATACCACAATTGCTAAAACATATAAATTTACACAAAAAATAATTATTCTAATTTTTCTGGATTTTTTTGAATTTTTCTAAATTTTTTATGATTTTTATTGCATTTTTTCTATTTTTTTCTATTTTCCATAATTAAATATAATAAATACATAATAAAATAATCCAAACTCACCTGGCCGTTGGATCGTTCGGATTAGATCTGGAACGCACGATCTGATTACTTGATCAGAGCCGTCTGATCTGTGAGTTTCAATCTGGGCCGTCTGATCTGCTGATTGTTGACTTGATGTTGACCGGAGGCGGGTTGGACTTCGAATCTCGGGGGACTTCGGGTCGGATCTCCTGGTCGGGTGAAGAAGACGATGGCGTGACCTTCAAAGGCTCGTCGGCCGCCTGTGGTAGTGTTCGAGGCTCTGGGTTTGTCGGCCCGACGCGTCTCGAGGTGGCGCAGCTGCTGGAGGTGGTGGCTTCCACCCAGAACCGCCGCAGTGTGGTTCAAGCTGGTGGCTATCGGCGGTTGAGATTCGAAAATTTGCAGAGCTTAAATCTGGATCCTTTGAGCAATCTAAAAACACTAGATCATTAAGAACAACTTCCTAAAGCTCTCTAAACACCCCATTTGGATCGAGTTTGATCCAAAAACTTCGAATTTGTGATTCTCTCTCTCTAAACCCTAACTTCGAAAATTTTCGAATGCTTTGAATCTCTGAGTAATCCTTGCAATTGTTGTGTGCCTTTTGTTCATGGATCATTCCTATTTATAGATCCATGGTCTGATTTCAGTTACGAATTGCATTTAATGACTTCCCAATTTTTCAAAAAATTTAACTCGAAAATTGGAATTTGATTCGTTCGTAACTGATGAAATTGATGATCAAATCCTCGAATATTCGATCCTATCTCTGTATAGGATCAATTGAATCGTTCAAATTCATTGAATTTGATCAGCCGCCATTGATGATTCTTCAATTTTCCCAGATTTTCGAAAATTTTTCCCAATTTTCAACTGAAAATTGGGGCTGTTCGAGGCTTGATTTTCGCACACATTTAATACAAATCCAATCTATCCCATGCCGACATTGAATCCTCATCCTCAATTTTGAAAAAAAAAACAAAGATTATCCATTCAAATCATGATCCAAAGTGGATGAGTCGGGTTGATTTGAACCAAAAAATATGAGGACAAAAGGCCAAAAATTTATGCCTCCAAGCTGGTTTCGAACCCATGACCTGGCTTGGGCTTGGGTCTGGGTCAGTGGTCTTAACCATTAGGCCATTGGCCTGTGCCTGGTTGGGTTCAACAAATTTAAACTTTAAGGCATTCAAAATTCACAAATTACAAAATAATTTTTGAAAATTTGTTTAATTATCTTTATGAACAATTTACAACAAAAATGTATTATTCCAAGCTTAATAATTAATTTCATTTTTTTTAATTTATTTATTATTTTTTTATTTTTTATTCAAAAATTCTTATTTTCTTCTTTTTGTTTACCTATATTTTTTCTTTCTTTTCTATTTTTATTTTTTACTTTATTTATTACTTTACCTATCTTTTCTATTTTTTTACTTTTTATTTATTTATTTTTTATTTTTTTTTTATGAGCTTGATGTAACACTAATTTTTATTATAAATTAGAGCCCTAAATTTGAGCAAAAATTGGGTGTCTACAGCTGCCCCTCTTTGTGGCTAAGTTTGAATAAAACTTGGCTACAAAGACAAAAGATAGCCAATTTTTTGCTCACTTAACAGAACCAGGTCATCATGTTTGGATTTGAAATGATGGATTTTTATTTGTTCACCATCTTGAAAGGATGGATTTTTGGAATTTGGTCACCATCTTGAAAGAATGGATTTTTGGAATTTGGTCACCATCTTGAAAGGATGGATTTTTGGAATTTTTGATCTTGGTCACCATCTTGAAAGGATGGATTTTGGGATTTTTTATCTTGGTCACCATCTTGAAAGGATGGATTTTTAGAATCGGTCACCATCTTGAAAGGATGGATTTTTGAATTGGTCACCATCTTGAAAGGATGGATTTTTTATTTCTCGGTCTAAACTATCTGTTGAGTCTAGACTGAGGGGTACACAATTTTTCTAACTGTGTTTTTTTTTCATTCCACTGGGGATTCTCTGGGTGAGGACATGACAATTTGGTCCCATATCCAACTTTGATGATCAAAAAGCATGCTTCAATTTTCTTGTCTATCAAGATTCGTTACCCTTGCAGTAATATTTTCTTCTAAAATAAGAACAGTCAACAGACAAAACTGTATATATGCATTTATTCAGCATTATGAGATGCCCAAATCACTTTTCTGATAATTCAAATGGTGTTTGGTTGGAAATTTATTTGGAAGAATTTTGTGGGTCAGGCTTTGATCCGACTTCAGAGAATTTCAGGGATATCAACTTTGCTTATAATTAATCAAAATAAAATCAATTGATCACTTGAAATGACAAATTTTATTGATCAAGGATAATACAACTTTACAGCATCTGAGTTTACAGGATCCTTTAAATCAGGTCCATCCATTTGGGAAAGGACTAATGCTCCTCCCGACAAGACCTTCTTCACTATGTAAGGTCCCTCATAATTTGGTGCAAATTTTCCCTGGAATCTTGCACATTTGGCAGTACTTTTCTCAAAACCAAATCCCCTTCTTGGAAGTTTCTTGGCTTGACTTTCTTATTGAACGCTCTAGCCATTCTTTGTTGATACAATTGCCCGTGACACATAGCAGTTAGCCTTTTTTCATCCAAAAGATTTAACTGTTCGATCCTTTGTCTGACCCATTCAGCTTCTTCGAGCTCTGTTTCAGCCAATACTCGGAGTGAAGGAATCTCAACTTCTATTGGTAAAACGGCTTCAGTCCCGTATACCAGGGAATAGGGCGTTGCCCCAGTTGACACTCTTACAGAGGTTCGATACGCCATCAATGCTAATGGGAGCATTTCATGCCAATCCTTGTATGCAATCGTCATCTTTTCAATGATTCTCTTGATGTTTTTGTTGGCGGCTTCTACGGCTCCATTCATCTGTGGGCGATATGGAGTGGAATTCCGGTGCTTAATCTTGAATTGCTGACATAAGTCAGTCACTGCATTGTTGTTCAGATTTGTACCATTATCGGTAACGATACTTTCTGGAGTTCCATATCGAGCGATGATATCTCTTTTGATGAATCGCACCACTACGGCTTTTGTCACACTGGCATATGAAGCGGCTTCAACCCACTTGGTGAAGTAATCGATTGCGACTAGTATGAATCGATGACCATTTGAAGCTTTTGGCGAAATTGGCCCAATGACATCTATTCCCCACATTGAGAAGGGCCATGGTGTCGACATTGACTGTAATTCCTTTGGAGGAGCATTTATCTTGTTTGCGTAAATTTGACACAAATGACAAGATCTCACATGTTTGATACAGTCTGATTCCATGGTTAACCAGAAATATCCTAGCCTCATGATCTTTTTAGCTAGCATATATCCGTTCATATGAGGTCCACATACTCCCTCATGAACTTCCTCCATGAGTCTTTTGGCTTCCTTTTCGTCCACACATCTCAACAAAGTTGTGTCAAACGATCTTCTGTATAGGGTATCTCCACTCAGCAAGAAATGACTTGCCAGACGCCTTAATGATTTCTGATCCTTTTTTGTAGCACACTCAGGGTAACTACCTGTTTGCAAGAAAATTTTGATATCTTGAAACCATGGTTCACTTGGCTCGATCACGGCACAGAATGCGGGTTCACTTCTTATCCGGACTTGCAAAGGTCGTATTCTTACTCCTTCAGTGAATTGGATTAATGAGGCCAGAGTAGCCAATGCATCAGCAAATTGATTTTGAGTTCTTGGCACATAAGTGAAAGAAATTTCTTTGAATCTTCCTGCTAACTCAGCCAAGTGGTTATGATAAGGAATCAACTTGGGATCCTTAGTTTTGAACTCTCCTCGAGTTTGGAAAATGATAAGTGATGAATCTCCAAACACTTCGAGCTCCTCTATGTTCATTTGAATTGCCATTTCTAATCCCATGATGCAAGCTTCGTATTCCGCTACATTGTTTGTGTAGGGAAACGTTAATCTGGCTGATGCCGGGAACTGGTCTTCTTTTGGCGAAATGAGGACTGCCCCTATTCCACACCCGTATACGTTGGCTGCTCCATCGAAGTACAACTTCCAGCTGTTGCTTTCGGTTTCTGTTTCCGCTATCCGGATACCTTCATCCGGAAAATGGTCTTGTTCCTTCAATTCTTCATCATCAACTGGGCTTTCTGCGAGTTGATCAGCTAAAACTTGTCCTTTGACTGAATTTTGAACTACATAAGTGATATCAAATTCAGAAAGCAGCATCTGCCATTTCGAGATTCGACCAACTAAAGCCGGTTTGCTTGCCAAGTATCGCAATGGATCATGCTTCGTAATTAACTCAATCGAGTAGAAGAGCGTATACTGTCTAAGCCTGTGCATAATCCATACTAATGCACAGCAGGTCCTTTCTATCTCTGAATACTTTTGTTCTCCATTTGAGAATTTCTTGCTTAAGTAGTAAACAGCTCTTTCTTTTCCTTTTTCATCCTTTTGCCCGAGTACACAACCCATGGATTCAGGAAGAATCGTCAAATACAAGAACAACGGTTTCCCAGGTTTTGGAGTGACCAGTACTGGTGGATTTGTCAGATATTGCTTTATCCGATTAAAGGCTTTTTCACATTCGTCATTCCATTCAATTTGGGCATTCTTCTTCAGCAGTTTAAACAGCGGTTGGCACTTATCAGTCAACTGCGATATGAATCGAGCAATGTAATTCAACCTTCCCAAGAGGCCTCTGATTTCTTTTAATGTTTTCGGTGGAGGTAAATCCTGAATTGCCTTGACCTTATCAGGATCGATTTCTATCCCTTTTTGGCTAACCATGAATCCTAATAATTTTCCGGATGTCACTCCGAAAGTGCATTTTTCTGGATTCAATTTCAATTGAAACTTCCTTAATCTTTCAAAAGTTTCCTCAACACTTCTACATGATCTTCTCCTTCCTTTGTCTTGGCGATCATGTCATCTACATATACTTCCACCTCTTTGTGCATCATATCATGAAGTATAACAAGCATTGCTCGTTGATAAGTTGCCCCGCATTCTTGAGACCGAAAGGCATGACTTTGTAACAAAAAGTCCCCCAGGCTGTGACGAATGTGGTTTTGACCTTATCCTCTTCGGCCATTAGTATCTGATTATACCCTGAAAATCCATCCATGAACGAAAATAGATGATTTCCAGCAGTATTGTCCACTAAAACATCGATGTGGGGTAACGGGAAATTATCTTTCGGTGTTGCTTGATTTAGATCTCTGAAATCTACACAGATCCTCACTTTCCCGTTTTTCTTGAGTACTGGCACTATGTTTGATACCCAGTCCGAATAATCTGACACCTCAATGAATCCTACTTCAAGCAACTTTTTTACTTCATCCTTGATTTGGAGGAGTAAATCCGGCCTAAATCGCCTTAATTTCTGCTTTTTAGGCTTAAAATCCTCCTTAGTTGGCAATTTGTGAACCACAATGGATGGGTCTAAACCGGGCATATCACTATACGACCATGCAAAAACATCCAAGTATTCGGCTAGCAACTTGGTCAAGTCTTGTGCCGTGCTTTCAGGCAATTTTCCCCTATCCTCAGATTCCTAGGGTTTTCACTTGTTCCCAAATTAATCACTTTAATGGTTTCGGGAATTTCAATCCTCCCTTGTTCAAAGTTTTGCCAAATTTCTTGTGTTCTAAATTGATAATCGATATCATCTTCAACGTCTAACCCAGTAGAGTTGGAGGTGATATTGATATTTTCATTAATTACACGCGCGAGATATCCCTGAACTTCATCACAATTGTCGGATCTGGTTGAATATGAATGAGGAATGTATGAGAATATGTGAAACACAAACAGAAATAGATTTCATTAAACTGGGACGGTGTTTAAGTACACTTATTTGAGCATCACATAACACTGAAAAACACAAAACACAAGTCTAGTCTTAGATAAGTTCTTACTTAAAAGACTTAATACTAGCGCAAGGCACAGAGAACCAATTTCTCAAGACCATTTCTTTGGATGAAGCATCTTCTCTGATATCATCTGGCTGCTGGATATGATGTGGCTTTGGAAAGGAATGGCTGATGTGAGGGATTTTGATAACTGGATCATACTCCTTGTCGAGCTTCCTTCTTCTCATCTGGTTTTTCATTTCCACCACTTCAGCACGAGTGGGGGAATAACCCAGCCCAAAGGTTCCCACCTGAGCTTCTTTTTCATCATTCATCATACAGACTTCGTCAAACATTTGGAGCCCGAAGTCTTCTTCTCCTTCTTTTCCAATGTAAGGGACAGCTGTCTCTTTGTAAATGGCATAATCTTGTTCTCCCATAACAGTGATGAGTTGGCCATTAGCTATGAACTTAACCCTCTGGTGCAGGCTTGACGGTATTGCCCCTACAGCATGAATCCATGGTCTCCCCAACAGCAGATTGAATGTTCTGGGGATATCAATTACTTGGAAGGGAATGGTGAAAGTTTGAGGCCTGATGGTGACTTCTAACTCCACTTCACCTACTATGTCCCTTTTTGACCCATCAAAAGCACGAACCACAGTGGAGCTTGGTTTGATGTTTGACGGTTCAATCCCCAATAGGCTCAAAGTGGCCAAAGGACATACATTCAAAGAGGATCCGTTGTCGACTAACACTCGAGAGATGATTTTACCACTGCTTTTGACTACAATGAAGAGGGCTTTGTTGTGTCGACCACCTTCCTCTCCCAGTTCTTCAGATGAGAAGCTGATTTGCTCATTTGCAAAAATAGAATTGATTATATGCCCCAATGCTTCCTCTGATACACCTTTGGAACTTTCACTTCTTTTAGGGCTTTGAAAAGAGCCTCACGATGTATATCAGAGCTAATTAGCAAACTCATAAGCGATATTTGGGCAGGTGTTTTAGCCAACTGCTCAACAACTTTGAATTCGCTTGCTTTCATCAGTTTTGCCAATGCTGACTTCTCATCATCTCTCTTCCCTTCTTCATTTTGTTGCTGTGGTGCATTTGCAGTTGCATTCTTCCCGGTCGACTCATAAACTCTTCCTGAGCGAGTGAGGCCACCAACCATGGCCATTGAAGCATGGTTAACCGCTTTATAGTCAAATGGAGCGGCTTTATAATCATTCACAGCAAGGGGAATTTGAAAGGTATAGCTCTTGGGCTTTGATGAAGTTGCTCCTTCTTCACTGCCTTTACCTATCTCGATTTTGATGGATCTTGGTCCACCTCCGATCATACCCACAAACTCGTCTTCTTTTGCTTTCTTATCTTCCTCTTCAAATTCGGACCCCATCCAGTTGGAGGAGCGTCAGCATAGACACGGGGCTCAAACCAGTAATCCACTAAATACTGGTATTTTCCATCATCTCCCAGGGTTCCAACGGTTGGATCTCCAGCCTGATACCTTTCCCATAACTCAGCCTGTGTGCTCGATCTCCTTGGTTTCGGAACATTTCCAGAATCTCTTCTTTTTTAATAGTTCCTTCTTGCAGTAGCTTGTAAATAGCAGGCCTGGTTTTGGTGCGGTCTCTCAAGTTCATATTGAGCAAATGACCCTTCTGGCGAAGGTTCCATGCTACTTGTTCTATGGTGATTGGCAACTCATCCAGATTGATTTCTGGATCCGGCACTTCAGCGGTGATCATATTGATGACCGGTCCATGGTTTGGCAGTGGGTTAGTAGAGACGTTTGGAGCTTCAATGAAATCCAACTGAATGACTTTTGCATCAATGAGATCTTGGATTTTATGCCTAAGCCTCCAGCAATTGTCTGTTGAGTGCCCGATTTGCCCCATGTGATATTCACACTTCAACTCAGGATTGTAATTCCTAGGCTTGTAGTCTTCTCTAGGCACTTCAAAGTTAATCAGATTATCGGCCCTTAGTTTAGCCAATACTTGACTAAGGGGAACCGGAATCCGAGTGAAGTTCCGCTTGTTGAACCTTGATTGCTGGTTTGGGACCACTTTGTTGATTCTGATTCTTATTCTGATTTTGATTCTGATTTGTCGACAACACAAATGACTGAGTGGGGCCAGTTGCACCCGAAGTGTTGACCAGGCTAACGGTTGAATCTTTTCCTTTGTATGGGACATTTCTTGGGGCAGTGTATTTTTTCTCTTGTTGCAATTTTCCTGCTGAAATTGCATTCTCAATCCTGCATCCAGCTACCACCACTTCTGAGAAGCTTGCTGATGCATGTCCTACCAGGTGGGAAAAGAAAGGCTCCTCTAAAGTGTTGATAAAGGTGAAAGTGAGGTCCTTTTCAGGCATTGGGGTGGTGATCCTTGCAGCCAATGCTCTCCAGCGCTGAGCATACTCCTTAAAAGTCTCTTCTTTCTTTTTCTTCAGATTGCTTAGATCCCACACCGAGGGCGCCATTTCAATATTAAACTTATATTGATTGAAAAATGCCCTAGCCAACTTGTCCCAAGTATCGATTTCCTGATGGTCTAATTGGGCATACCAAGCCAAAGCAGGACCAGTAAGACTGTCCTGGAAAGTTTGTACCATCAGCTTGTCAAACTTAGCATATTGGCCCATACGCCGTACATACAACCTGGTATGCATATTAGGACAACCCGTCCCGTCATATTTTTCAAACTCGGGTGCCTTAAATTTCTCAGGAAAGGCACCTTCCTCATATTGAGGCAAATTCAGGATCGCGGTTTGATCAAAACCGTCGAACGTTTTCATTTTCTCAAGCAACTTTCTCTCCATCTCTTTAGCCTGAGCTTCCAATTCCTTCTTCAGCTCAGCCGCATTAAATTCATTTGGTGGGTCCTCTTGTTCGATAAGCTGTCCCTCAATTTCTTTCCCTTTCCGTGCCCCTGAGGATTCTTCAGAAGTTGTGGGGTTCTTAAGCTGTGCAAGACTTTGTGTTAAAGTCTGCATTTGTTCAGCAATTCCAAGGAGGGTTTGTTCCATGGTGTTGAGTCTTTGCTCAGTGGTCTGGTCTGTGGGGTTGTTCCCGTGTTGGACATCTTAGCTCGGGATCTGGTAATAACAGGGCTCCTAACTGGCTTGGGCGCTATCTTTCAAATATTTGACTTAAACTCGGATTTGCTAAAACCTGGACATTTATTTTTATTAATATACTACAAAGAATAAACGAATGAATTAATATACATATGCAAGAAAGAAGATATGCTGTCACACGGATGCAAATGGGGATATTGACCAATAATTTAAAAAAAAACATTCAAAGGAGTTGTATTGAAAGATAATGTTCTTGAAAATATTCCTTGCTACAAACTAAAGACAAAACAGAAACTTCTAATGGTTTAAAAACCTTGATTCCTAGAAACTGGATCTAAACTACTTTCTAATGGTTTCAAAGAACCTTGATTCCTAAGGACTAAACCTAAACCAACTAAACCAGTCTTCTTGTCTTGGTGGGGCAGACAATCTTGTCTTCCAGAGCTTGAATTTTCTTTCGAGCTGCCTTCAACTCGGCTTCTAAGAATGCGATCCTGCTTCCAGCATCTTGCAGGCGATCCATCATTTCTCTCTCTCTTTCTTGGAAATCCCGGTGACATACTTCCAAGCGAGCCGAAACTGCTTCCATGTAAGCAGTTGTTTCAGGGTCAGGTTCAGATGGTGCTGGTTGAAGGATATCAGGAGCTTTATATATCCTTATTTTTCTTCATTTGGCTAGCCACATACCACCTGGTTGCTCTATATTTCTTGGTTTCCTTGCTTTCTGGCTCAATTTCAAAAACTGGCTTCACCTCTCTATTTTCCCATATGGCTCGGATTTGATTTACCTTGAATTCCTTTGCTGCTAGGGTCTTGGTTGGATCCAGATAATCAAGGGTGACCCGCTCCAAATTGGGCTTGACAGTAATATCTTGCAGCATACCATACTGTCTAATGACACTTGAGGGGTAGTAACCAGTGCAACCGGTGAGTCCAATTAGGGGCACCGCCATGTACTCCTTGCAACTTAAGATGGCAACAGGGCTCTTGAACCAGCGAGCTTGCCATATCATGTCTTCAGGTGGTATGTCTTCAAGAATTGCAATTATGTCCCATAGAGGATGATCATTTTCCATGTGGACCCTTTCAGCAAAAGACTGGATGAGATCATAATTCAGACTGATGAGGGATCCATTAGCCAATTCCTTTCCATAATGTTTAGTGTGACTAGCAAACCAGACCATCAGTAAGTGCATGCTTGCTTTGAACTTGCCTCGTCCTTTAGTCCTGATATGGTTCAGACTACGGACTTGCTCGGCTAGAAGAGCAGGGATATAGGATTTGCCGGCTAAATATTGAGAAACCAGCTCTATGACCCGGAAGTGGATGAACAAGTTGCCATTAGGGAAGAGGATGGTTGCGAAAGCAGCTACTATGAAGGCATTGACCCAGTTTTCTTCCCAAACTTCAAGTGGTACACTGAAAATGCCTCGGTTGCTTCTAAAGTATTCAGGGCCAAGTCCATCAGTGTGGTTAGCCGGATGCAATATTCATTGCAATCATTGGTGGCTTCAATTATTGGCCCCCTCTTGATCCCAAAGAATTCTGAAATAATACGGATCGGGCTATGGTTGAAGTTTGGTACATAGATACCTTCAGAAGTGGGGGCTTGGAGCAGTCTAGTGTACTCCTCAATGGTTGGGCTAAGCACATGCTGACCCAAACGGAAGGCAACTTCTTCGGGTGCCCATAAGTGAGTGAGGGCCCGGAACATGGTGAATGGAACATGGACTTTAGGTAGGCTGAGGATTGGGCCTAACCTATCCTTGATAAATGATTTTTGGACCGGACTAAAACTGACCAACCATCGGTCCAGCAGGGGCATTGGATCTTTGAAAGGTTCCACTCGATTCTCTCTAATAAGGCGAGCCCATAAGCTACTGCTACTGTTGGTTTCAGTACTTGAAGACATCATTTTCTGGAAATTTGTACAAAGTATAAGCTAATATTTTCAAAATTTTTGGATTTTTTTTATAGCTTTTATTATTTTTGAAATTTTCTCTTTTAAACTATTCACATATGTACATTTATATTTCAACTCCATTTTTAGAAAAAGTTGGTCATATCCCATGCTAATGAATGCATGATTTGGTAAGGTTCTATAGGTCCCCCGGTTTAGTGGTACTAAACCGGAGTGGGAGGACATTTCTTGATCTAAAGGGTGGAAAGCCACAGCCCCCGGACCTTACTTCGTCCTCCTCGCTTAGGCTCTTAAGACGGCCTGGGTCCGACCGTATCTAGCACACAATCATGCAAATGCAAATGCTAATGCAAATTCATAAACAAACAAGCTATTGCTTTCCTTTTTCA
The DNA here is from genome assembly GCA_024138025.1 of Combretum micranthum. Taxonomy (NCBI): domain Eukaryota; kingdom Viridiplantae; phylum Streptophyta; class Magnoliopsida; order Myrtales; family Combretaceae; genus Combretum; species Combretum micranthum. Next base: position 1,272,211 of record JAMXBD010000173.1, on the reverse strand, counting down.
TACCTGCAAGGTTAGTATATATTTACAAAACAAATATTCAAGATAATATACAAAGAATCATATATTCACAAAAAATTGAGCAAGGATAAATTTAAAATTTAAAATTCCTAAGTGGCTAGCCCTCTCTCTTTTTTTTAAAAAAAAAATTATTGATATCCCCAGTGGAGTCGCCAAGCTGTCGAGCCTGGATTTTTCCATTATCTGGTTCATTTCTCCTAACTCGATTCACATTAAACCCGAACCCATTTAACATGAATCCTCGACTAGGGGTTAAGAGAAATTTTAATTTTTGAAAATGATTTAGAGTCGCCACCCGATATAAATCGGGAAAAAATAAAAGCTAGGATCAATGGGTCGGTTGATCCTAACTTAGCTACTAGTCTGCGAAAATTTGATTTGAAAAATCAAACTTTTAAAACCAGATATCATGGATTCGGGGCTAACCTATTAAAACCAAATTGGTTACCACTTTTGGAATTTCAAATTTATAATTTATCCTTTTCATGCTCAAAAATTCAAGTGAAACATTATAACAAAAAATTTACAAGTCAAATCATTCATTTTTATTTTTTATGTATTTTTCTTCATTTTTATTTTTTATTCATTTTTTTAGAACATGAATATCAACAAATATATTTCCTTTTTTTTTCAAAAAAAATTATATTTACAAAATAATTATTCACAATATTAAAAACAAAAACATTTTTTCCATTTTTATTGTCGCCCCGTAGGTGCCTACGTACTCGCTAATCGAGATCAGACAAAACGTAGTTCTTTTGAAAAGAACCTTAGTTTGTTGATCAATTTTAATTTTTGAACTCTTTTCACTTTAAATTCATTAAATTTTGAATTTTTATGAAACCATTTTTTAATAATCCTATGATCTAATTAATTGATTTTCATTTCATGAAAATGCAATTTTTCTAAGTCCAAAATCATTTTTCTTTAAAATCATTTTATGATAATTCATGGCTAATTTAATGCTACATGAAAAATCAATTTTGATTAAACTTGATTGAATATTTTCATAGCTAATTTAATGCTATATGAAAATATTTTGATTGAAAACTTTTGGATGACTATTTTCATAGCTAATTTATAAAAAATTTGATGAAAACTTTGATTATTTTCATAGCAAATTTATGAAAATAATTTGATGAAAACTTTGATTATTTTCATAGCAAATTTATGAAAATAATTTGATTGAAAACTTTATTATTTCATAGCAAATTTATGAAAATAATTTGATTGAAACTTTAATGATTATTTTCATAGAAAATTTATGAAAATAATTTGGATGAAAAACTTTGTTTATTTCCATAGCTAATTTAATGCTATATGAAAATAATTTAGATTGAAAAATTTCATTCAATTTCATGAAAAAAAAAAATTCTTTCATTCCACAAAAATCTTTTCCTTTTCATTTATTTCATTCATTTGCTCTTTTTTTTTTTTAAAACCAAAGTATTTTTTGAAAACAAAAACAATTTTGCTTTAGAAAACTCATTTTTTCATTTTTTATCATTTTTATTATTTTCAAAATTCAATTAATATCACATATATCTAAAACATATTTAAAATTCATCACATCAAAGTTATATTACAAATACAACACATTAAAATTATATCTCATGCATCAAATATACATTTCTAAAACAAACTATGTACATATACATATTCACAAAATATTCAAAAATATCACAAATTGCTAAACATATAAATTTTACACAAAAAATAATTATTCTAATTTTCTGGATTTTTCTGAATTTTTTATGAATTTTTATTGCATTTTTTCTATTTTTTTTTTATTTCCGTAATTAAATATATAATAAATACATAATAAAATAATCCAAACTCACCTCGGCCGTTGGATCGTTCGGATCAGATCTGGAATGCACAATCTGATTACTTGATCAGAGCCGTCTGATCTGTTGACTTTCAATTCGGGCCGTCTAATCTACTGACCGTTGACCGTTGACCGGAGGCGAGTTGGACTTCGGATCTCGGCCGGACTTCGGGTTGGATCTTCGGGTCGGATCTTCCCCTGGTCGGGCGAAGAAGACGATGGTGTGACCTTCAAAGGCTTCGTCGGCCGCCTGTGGTGGTGTTCGAGGCTCCTGGGTTTGTCGGCCCGACGCGTCTCGAGGTGGCGCAGTTGCTGGAGGTGGTGGCTTCCACCCAGAACCGCCGCAGGTGATGGTTCGAGCTGGTGGCTATGGGCGGTTGAGATTCGAAAATTTGCAGAGCTTAAATCTGGATCCTTTGAGCAATCTAAAAACACTAGATCACTAAGAACAACTTCCTAAAGCTCTCTAAACACTCCATTTGGATCGAGTTTGATTCAAAAACTTCGAATTTGTGATTTTCTCTCTCTAAACCCTAACTTAGAAAATTTTTGAATGCTTTGAATCTCTGAGTAATCCTTGCAATCGTTGTCTGCCTTTTGTTCATGGATCATTCCTATTTATAGATCCATGGTCTGATTTCAGTTACGAATTGCATTTAATGACTTCCCAATTTTTCGTAAAAAATTTAACTCGAAAATTGGAATTTGATTCGTTCGTAACTGATGAAATTGATGATCAAATCCTCGAATATTCGATCCTATCTCTGTATAGGATCAATTGAATCGTTCAAATTCACTGAATTTGATCAGCCGCCATTGATGGTTCTTCAATTTTCCCATATTTTCGAAAATTTTCCCCAATTTTCAACTGAAAAATTGGGGCTGTTCGAGGCTTGATTTTCGCACACATTTAATACAAATCCAATCTATCCCATGCCGACATTGAATCCTCATCCTCAATTTTGAAAAAAAAAAACAAAGATTATCCACTCAAATCATGATCCAAAGTGGATGAGTCGGGTTGATTTCGAACCAAAAAATATGAGGACAAAAGGCCAAAAATTTATGCCTCCAAGCTGGTTCGAACCCATGACCTGTGGCATGGGCTTGGGTCTGGGTCAGTGGTCTTAACCATTAGGCCATTGGCCTGTGCCTGGTTGGGTTCAACAAATTTAAACTTTAAGGCTCATTCAAAATTCACTTAAATTAAACAAAATAATTTTTGAAAATTGGTTTAATTATCTTTATGAACAATTTACAACAAAAATGTATTATTCCAAGCTCAAATAATTAATTTACATTTTTTTATTTTTTTAATTAATTAATTTATTATTTATTATTTATTCAAAAATTCTTATTTTCTTCTTTTTGTTTACCTATATTTTTTCTTTCTTTTCTATTTTTATTTTTTTACTTTATTTATTACTTTACCTGTCTTTTCTATTTTTTACTTTTTATTTATTTATTTATTTATTTATTTATTTATTTTTTATTTTTTTATGAGCTTGATGTAACACTAATTTTTATTATAAATTAGAGCCCTAAATTTGAGCAAAAATTGGGTGTCTACAACTGGAAGCTTTAGGTCTTGATTGAAAGCTCCTATAGAATAATAAGCATGCATCACTATACACATAATAGAGAAGGAACTCTAATCAGAGTTTATGTGGCTTAGATTCTCGTTAAAAACTTCAACTTATGTTTTTCTTTATTGCTTATCACTTAGGAAGGGCTACGAGTCACTTAGGAAGGGTCACGGGGTGAATCATTGCTCAAAGTTAAGGTTGCATTCCAAACAACAGAATGTCAAGGGCATCCAAAATGTCCATAGCCTATGTTGTGGGCTACGTCGAGGGTTTAAACTGACCCGCGACTAAAGCTCTGCTTCAAAACTCCGGCCAACAATAACCCTCAACCTCCATCGAGGTGTAAGTCAAAGGCTTGAGGGCTTGACTTTTTGAGGTGCGATGGGGTCTATTCGTTAACTTGTACCCCTTGACCTTTACCCAAAGATTACCACTACTCCAACTCAAGAGCAAAACTAAGTCTCGACCTTCAACATGCTCACAGAACAACCACCGAGCTTACACCATATCTTCTCCAACAGACACTAGTAACATAACATGCATAATGATAACTCAACACGATCACTTCAAGTAACTTACTGACTATCATCAGACTCACATCTTCTCATATTTAACTCTAGATCTAGGATAGGTGTTCCAAGGCTTATTTACTATGATCCATTGCATGTTCTATTATATTTTGGTTTAAATGAGTTAAGCTAGTTGTGTTTATAAACTTTTAACAAATGTTTAACAACTCTAGGCCTAGACAAGCTCAGAAAACAAATTTTTACTCATTCTTAAAACCTTTTTGCAAATAGGCTCAGATTTAGTTTTTCAACATGCTCTATCTGTTAAACTTGATGTTTAATAGAGTTTCTTTCATTAAATGCTGAAATAACAATTCTCATTTAAACCATACTTATTTTAACAAAAATACTTCACTTTCTTCTTTTCTTTTTAAAAGGATGGCCATGAAGCTTGCAAACACTATCTTGAGGTTCTTCAAGCTAAGGAAACGCAAGTTTTTGAAGAAATAATCTTGTGGGAAACTTTCAGATCTCTTGTAACTTATCTTTTACGTAAAAGAAAATAAGTATGGTTTAAATTAGAATTGTTATTTTAGCATTTAACGAAAGAAACTCTATTAAAAAAAGGACAGTACAACTATGTTTTATAAATGACTGCAAATAGCTTGCAAAATAATTCTTGGTACTTTTAGAAACGATTTAAATATAGGAAATGAAAATTCACAACCTTTTTAATGTATGTAAAGCAACACATTATATTACTAGGAGAATATTAATTAATATACTTCCAAAACACTTATTATTTTAGGATATTGAATTAGAACCAACTTTTAATTCTTTTATTTTTGACTCAGGCTATGCAAGAACCCTAGGGATTACAAGTACAATGAAGACCTATTTTCAAAATGTATGGGGTAGCTAATCTCCCAAGAGTATTATCCTTTAAAAAGCAAAAGATAGCTAATTTCATTAGAGTCTTGTCTCCAAAAGTATAAGATAGTTAGACTCATCAAAGCCCAATCTTTCAAAAGTAGAAGCCAGCTAGACTCGATAGAATGCTATCTTCCAAAAGTATAAAATAACTAAATTCGTTAGAGCCCTATCTTCCAAAAGTACCAGTTAGAGCCTTATCTTCCAAAAGTATAGGATAGCTGGTCTTGCAAGAGCTCCTTCTAAATGTGTAAGATATCTAAACTCATTAGAGCTTTATCTTCAAAAAATAGATGGCTAGACTTGTTATAGCCCTATATTCCCAAAGTATAGGATGGTTAGACACATTAGAACCCAAGAAGGGTATACTCATTAGAGTCGTATCTTTCAAAATTATAAGATGACTAGACTTGGTAAAGCCCTGTTTTCCAAAAGTATAGGAAGACTAGACTCATAAGAGCCCTATTTTTAAAAAGGATTGAGCAATTAGACCCTTATAACCGTATCTTCTAAAAATATAAAATGGTTACACTCATGGAGCTCTATCTCCCAAAAATAGCTAGTTTTAAAAGAGCTCTATTTTGAAGTTTCAAGTTACCAGTGGATCATTAGTTCAAGCTATTTTCCTACTGAGGTTAAACGAATCTCCTTTTATTTTTGTAATAAAGTTTTGCTCAAAATACATAGAGTGGGGCTGTTGTAGACACCTCATTTTTGCCCCTAAAATTCAGTTTGATCAAAAAACACAAAAAACGGAAAATATTGCAAATATATGAAAAATAGGAGGTTTTGGAGTCCTTTGTGGTCACTAGGTTAACTAGTTGATTTTTCCTAAGCCGAATTGGTATTTTGAAATTTAAGTTGCATGTGTGACTTGATAAAATTAAAAAAAAATTATCGAAGGACGATTTTGAAACTTGGCATATTTTAATCAATTTTCTAGTACCATAAAGTAGGCAATTTTAGAAATCATATGCCTACATAGACCCCACTTGAAATTAAATTGGCTATTCTATTATATATCTAAAGATTTGAATAGATTGATCTTTGAATTTTTTTTACCATTTAGCTCATTTTTTTATTTGTTGTCTCATAAAACTATGCATAACATCATGAGATTGTAACTCCAAACCATGCTTCAATCCGTTTTAAAATAATCATGTCATGGATTTTCAGATTTTCGAGCTAAAATCAATAGTAGGACATGTAATTTCATCAAATTAAATTATTTAAAAAAATTTATTTGCTTACATATATAATTCAAATGTTATTTATTATTAAAGGGGGAAATATTTTTTAATCTTTTTAAAGGGATTAAAAAGTCCCATAAGAATCAAGAAAAGGCGAACGACATGATGGTTGTGGATCATCTTCCTCCTCTAGCCATCAAACCCTGCATTAAGAACCTAAAAAAAAGTTATTCTAGTTTATTTCAAGTTCAAAATAAATCACATTTTCTTTTCCTTTTTATTATCAAAATATGAAATGGCCTAACTCTCAATGCATAATTAATTTAATTAAATCATGTAATTTTGTTAAGTGTTTAGTTGATGAGAATTTAATTTGATAGTGTAAAATTAATATATGATAAGTTTGCTTGAAATATAGAAATTATGGTAAATAATTAGTTAATAAAATATGGTGTGATATTATGATTTAATGATAGTGTATAACATGTATATGTTTTACTTGTTTGAATATGAAAATTTTGTGAATATATGTTAGTTGATAAATTATACATGTTAAAATATAATGTGTTAGTGTAATTTGATAATTTTGTTTATAGTTATTTTAATGCATGATAAATTCAAGTTTTATTAAAACAAACTCAATCCAAAACAAACTAAGCCATAACAGATTTTTAGCCATAACCAAGCCCAAAAACAAGCTAAAACCCAAGCCTAAGCGTCTTTATTTTCTCTAAAAATCTGCCACCCAAAGTCAACATTAAAGGATAAATATCAAAGTTTATTTTGCCAAAATAGACCCTGAAAATAGACCAACCCAATGGCTCCTTTCTCCTTTTCCATTCCATCTTTTTCTTCAAAATTTTCTTACTTAATTTGCTAAGAACTCTTACAAGAATTCATCTATGAGTTAAAGAGAGTTCAAGGTAAGTTTGTATGTCTTTTGTGATGATTTGTTATCCTTTTCTTTCATGAATTTCTATCAACTTAGTCTCTTGGTAGGTTATATGTAACATTGAGATGTTGAGTTGATTGAGAAAGTATTTAGATCCTTGAGGTTGTAATAAATAAGTTATTGTAGGCTTTAAAGTTGTTTTGAGTTAATGAATGAGTTAGTGATGGTCATGGTTATGTTGAATTTGTTAGGAAAAGCTCGATCCTTTTCCTCTTGCCGAAGTGATTAACAAATAATTCAAATAAAAATAAAAATAAACAATCAACACCAGGATTTAACGTGGAAAACCCCAATGTGGAGAAAAACCACGGGACCGCCGCCGCACTAAAATCCTCCACTATCTGAAATAATGGAATACAACACAATCTTCACTAGTCCTACTAGTGGATCACACAATTTCACCACAAACCGGTGGATTCACAACAATTCCCTCTCTATATCTCTCTCTCTAGGTTTAGGAAAATTATATAAAATTGTGTTGTTTTTCTCTCTCTGTCAATCAATTTATAAGGCTATCATAAGGAGTATTGCAAAAGGAAATCCAAAGGCCACATAAATTGGCATTTAAAGCTGGCATTCAAAAACCGGCAGTTTCAAAGCTATATTAAATTCTCATTATTCTGTCATTAATTTATAGGTTGACCAACTTGACTTTTATAAATACTTCCTTATCTTCAAGTCTTCTTCTAAATATATCTAATGTATATTTAGGATGTCCTTCGATATAGACCCATATGAGTTGGATATATATCTCAACAAACTCCCCTTCCAACTCATATAGGGAGTTCCATCGCTCCTGCAATCTTCATGCAGCAAACAATCTTCTTCTTGGGTAGAGCTTTGGTCATCATATCTGATGCATTGTCATCAGTATGGATCTTCTTAAGCTTCAACTGGTTGGAATCTGACGCATCTCTAATCCAATGGTACCTGACATTAATATGTTTGGATCTGCAATGAAACATTGGATTCTTGCTGAGATGAATGGCGCTCTGGATGTCACAAAATAGCTTCAAGTCTTCCTGCTCTTGACCTAATTCTTCCAAAAACCTTTTCAGTCACAAGATTTCCTTGCAGGCTTCTGTTACAGCAACATACTTTGCTTTAATGGTGGAAAGTGCAACATATTTTTGCAACTTTGATTGCTAAGACACTGCTCCCCCTGCAAAAGTGATCAGATAACCTGATGTAGACTTCTTGTAATCCAAATCACTAGCTATATCAACATCTGAAAACCCTTTCTAACGCAGGCTTACTGCTACCACCAAACTGTAGACAAAACCTGGAAGTGCCCTCAAGATATCTGAGAATCCATTTCACTGCAAACCAATGCTCCTAACCAAGATTTGAAAGATGCCGGCTCACAACACCAACAACATGAGCAATATCAGCTCTAGTGCACACCATAGCATACATTAGACTCCCAACCGCTGAAGCGTATGAGATCTTTTTCATATCCTCCTTGTTTGCCTCACTTTTAAGACACTAAAATGAACTCAGTTTGAAATGTCCTGAAAGTGGAGAACAAATAGATTTCGTTTTGCTCATGTTGAATCTCTCCAGCACTTTCTCAATATACCTCTCCTGTGACAACCACAGCTTCTGGCTCTTCCTGTATCTAATAATCTTCATACCAAGAATATGGCTAGCAGGTCCTAAATCTTTCATGGAGAAAGATTTACTCAAGGCAATCTTTAATTCTTTAATCCTCTTGGCATCCTTTCAATAATCAGCATATCATCAACATAAAGTAAAAGGATAATGATCTCATTACTTGAAAACCGTTTGATGAAGACACAATGATCTATGGCAGTCCTAGTGTAACCCTGATCAAATATGATGGAGTCAAACTTCTTGTACCATTGCCTTGGAGCTTGTTTTAGCCCATACAAACTTTTTTTCAATCTGCATACAAGATTCTCCTTCCCCTTGATCTTGAACCCTTCGGGTTGCTCCATATAGATCTCTTCCTCCAAATCACCATGAAGGAACGCTGTCTTTACATCCATCTGCTCAATCTCCAGATCCAGACTAGCTGCAATGTTGAGCATAACTCTGATGTATGACATCTTCACCACAGGTGAGAAAATTTCTTCAAAATCAACCCCATTCTTCTGATTGAACCCTTTCACTACCAGTCTTATCTTGTACCTTGGTTGTGAGCTGTTCTCATCTGTCTTCAATCTATAAACCCATTTATTTCTCAGGGGTCTCTTGCCCTTAGGCAGTTGAACCAAATCATAAGTTTTATTCTCATGCAAGGAATTGATTTCTTCTTACATGGCTTTTAACCATTCTTTCTTCTTGTCATGAGTCATGGCTTCCTCATAACATTTAGGTTCTCCCCCATCAGTGATCATCGCAAACTCATTTGGACTATACCTGACTGATGGTCTTCTGTCTCTTGAAGATCTCCTCAACTCAACCTACTGTTGTGGCTCTTTGATCTCTTCACCTGCTGCTTCTACAGTTCTTCTATCAATAGTATCAGCAGAAGGTGTAGGATCTACATTTGTGGGAATCTGGCTTGAGGATGATGACGTCTCAGCCTTCTCAATATCTTCAACTGTTTGGTCTTCAAGAAAAACCACATCGCTGCTCCCGATGACCTTCTTGTCAATATGATCCCACAATTTGTACCCATATTCTTCATGTGCATATCCAAGAAAAATACACTGCTTAAAGTTGGCATCAAGCTTCGCTCTCTCATCTTTTGGAATATGCACAAAAGCCCTGCATCTAAAGACACGTAAGTGATTATAAGAAATATCTTTACCTGTCCAGACCTTCTCTGGGATATCTCCATCCATAGCATACGAAGGAGAAAGGTTTATCACATCCACAGCTGTTCTCATGGCTTTGCTCCACAATGACTTAGGCAGCTTAGCATGAGATAACATGCACTTCACTCTCTTAGTAATGATGCGATTCATTCTCTCTACAACACCATTCTGATGTGGGGTCCTAAGAATTGTCTTCTCTAGTTTTATCCCATGATCTATGCAATACTGCTCAAATGGTCCTCTATACTCCTCACCATTATCAACCCTGACACAAATTAACTTTCTGCCAGTTTCACTCTCCACTCTAGAATGAAACTATTTGAATACAGTCAACACTTGATCTTTGGACTTCAAGGCATATGTCCAAAGCTTTCTAGAGTGATCATCAATAAATGTAACAAAGTATAATGCACCACCTATTGTCATGTCTTTCATATAACACACATCATTGTGGATCAAATCCAATATGAGATCTCCTACTAGGTGGATTTCTCTTAAAAGCAACCCTACGTTGTTTACCAACAAGACAGTCGGTGCAAGGTTTTAATGGAGTACCTTTGAATTTAGGTAGAAGTTGCTTCTTCACAAGCATCTGGAGCCCCTTTTCCCTCATGCAACCAAGCCGTCTGTGCCACAGCTCTATAGTAGCATCATCTGTCAAATTCAGATCTTCTTTACTTAGCTTTGCTGGCATTAAGTAACGGGTGTTACACTTCCTTCCCTTAGCTAAAATCAAGGAGCCTTTGGTGAGCTTCCATTTACCATCACCAAACTGACTGTGATGGCCTTCATCATCTAGCTTTCCTGCTGAAATCAGGTTCAGGCGGATATCTGGTACATGTCTTAGATCTTTGAGAACGAGTTTACAACCTATAATAGTTTGCAAAACAATATTTCCAATGCCGATAATCTTTGAAGTTTCATTATTTCCTATCTTAACATTGCCATAATCACCAACAATGTAAGATGAGAATAACTCACCATGTGCAGTCACATGAAAGGAGGTACCAGAATCAACCACCCAGTCACTATCATGACCTGCAAGACTAATATAGCCTTCATCCCATATAACCACTACCTCACCATCGCTGCTGTAGCAGTGGTGTCTTCATCTGAATCATCACCTTTACCCTTACCCTGCTGTTTCTTCTACAGTCTACAGTCCTTCTTGAAATGACCTGGCTTGTTACAATAAAAACACTTGAGGTTTCTTTTACCCCTTGACTTGGGATCTTCCCATTGAGTTGTCAGGTCTATCATATTTGTCATTCTGCCCTCAATGCTTGCTTCTACCATTCCTTTCAGATTTATCTGCAACAAAAGCCCTTGAATTTGAACCAATACCCAGATCTTTCCTTTTGGCCTCTTCATTGATCAAATTATCCTTGACCATGGCAAGTGTCAAGGTTCTATTTGGAGCAGAATTACTAATTGATACTACAAGGGTTTCCCAACTCTCAGGTAATGAACTCAGCAACAAAAGTGCTTGAATCTCATCCTCAAGCACAAGCTTCATCGTTGTCAGTTGATTTACAAGCCCTTGAAAATCATTCAAATGCTTAGTCATGTTAGAACCTTCCTTATATTTCAAATAAACCACTCTCTTAATTAAAAGGGTTTTGTTCAAGGCTGTTTGCCTTTCATACATAGATTTTAACTTCTTCCACAAAACATCAACCCTAGTCTCCTGAGCAACATGATGATAAACGCTCTGATCAACCCACTGTTGTATATAACCAATTGTCTTCCTATGTAGTATCGTCCAGTCTGCATCAAATTTATCTTGGGGTTTTGCAGTATCACCTCCCAAAGGCAAATACAGATCTTTACAATATAAAAGATCTTCCTTCATAGATTTCCTAATAGAGTAATTTGAAGAATTAAGTTTGATCATTGTACCTGAAGATTCAACCATGTCTGGAATCAAGAAACCCTAACCTCAGTGTAGTGAAACCCTAATTTTCTTTGAGAACCTTGCGCTTCGATACCGCTTTGTTAGGAAAAGCTTGATCCTTCTCCTCTTGTCGAAGCGATTAATAAATAATACAAACAAAAATAAAATAATCAATACCAGGATTTAACATGGAATACCCCAATATAGGGAAAAACCACGGGACTGCTGCTATACTAAAATCCTTCATTATCAATCAATTGATAAGACTATCATAAGAACTATTATAAAAGGAAATTCAAAAGCCACATAAATTGGTATTTAAAGCTGGCATTCAAAAAACCGGCAGTTTTAAAGCTATTAAATTCTCATTATTCTGTCATTAATTATTATGCTGACCAACTTTGACTTTTATAAATACTTCCTTATCTTCAAGTCTTCTTCTAAATATATCCGATGTATATTTAGGATGTCCTTAGATATAGACCCATATGAGTTGGATCTATATCTCAACAGAATTGATGAGTAAGTAGTGATATGAAGTTGTAAATGTTGTTATGGATGTTGAGATGGTTATAACATGTTTATATGAGTGTGAAGTGAGTGGAAATGATGGCTTTGAAGTGTATAAGATGGTCTAAGTGTGTTGAACAAGTGTATGGACTGTAGAAGTTATTTTGGGTATGCATGAGTTGATGAAAGTTTGGAGATGAAGGATTTGGGTTATGTTGAGTGATGTAGCGAGAGTTATTTGATGTTGGGAAGTGAAGTTTATACATGTTTTGAGTTGTTAAGAGCATGTAGTATAATGATGTTTATATAGAGCTTAGAGTATAGTTGGATATGTGAAAAATGTGTAAAAATCAAGTTTGAAAACAGGAAAAGTTTGGAAAATTCAAACATCCTGTCATATATCCTGTATGGAAGGGTGTATAGGCCATACACTCCTTGAAACTGCCTATATGGGAGGGTGTTTCACTCTCTGAAGTTTTTTGTTTTCCCTAGGTTCAAACGGCCTCTAAAACAGCTTGTATGCAATGACGTTTCACTTACTAATGTTTTGTGAAATCTAATCTGTCTTGTAAGCCACCGGCGTTGAGCGAGCGTGCCCTTAAAAAAAATTAAATTAAATTTATTTTATATATATTTACTTCTTGTTATATATTTCCTTATTGTTACTTGGTTTTGTGATTAAGTAGGAATTCTATATAACCCTATGGTATGTATATATGCTAAGTTATTTTCCTATTTGAATTTGTTAAGTGTCAAGAAGTTAATATTCAATTGAGAGATTATGATGTTGATATGCAACTATTTGAAATGTGATAAACATACATACATACATACATATATATATATATATTGTGTGTGAATATGAATTATGTGTTGATTTGAACTTTACTTGAGTTTGATAAAGGTTTAATGAATTAATGTATAATTGTGACTTAACAATGTTTTATATGAAATGGTTTCTTTGATATATTTATGTACTCGACTGAGTTCAACTATCGATCTTTTACCTGATAAACCTAGTTATCAAGGGACGCAATAATGTGATTGTTGATTGTTAGGTTATATATTTCTAAAGCAATTCTAATCAAAGAGAAATTAAAAGTGCTTGTATTGATTGTGCTTTTCGCCATTGAATTTGGTACGGGGAGCGGCAACCCTATTAATGAGGCTAACATGATAGTTTAGGCACTTAGGCCACTTTAGTCATGATGCAATAACTCTCTTTAGTGGCTCAGTGGGTAATTGATAGTGGGTGCAGTATCAATGCAACATTTGCTTATTCTTAAAAGAATATAATATGATTTAGTTCACGTTTATGGGACGATTGAACTACGTGATATTATGGATTAAGTAAAGTAAAGTTAAGTAACGATTATAAACTCTAGATGAAATTACCTTTTCTTTATGAGATTATATTAGAGATATAAGTATTCGGGTTGCTTATATCAACCTCTTGAGCAGTTGCGATTATTGAGGACCTCCAAATTCCTATCCTGAGATAGTTGCCTGTGGGGGCTACTGGCGTGCTCCCTCACTACTGTGGTGATGAGCCAGGGATGGTAAATCACTTCCTAGGATTGAATTCGGAATTTGAATACTCTAGTGTTATTTTATTTATTTAAATAAAGAGAAATGATTTGTGATTTTTGCCTTGCATTAGTTTAAGAGTGTATACCATATCATATTTGTTTTTATTATTGTGCACTAGGCCTCTGGCTCACTTTTTCTCTTTCAAGTATTGAAGAAGACGAGTTTTATGATTCCTTGGGCTATGGGACAGACTTTGAGGACTTTTTGGACGAGTGTGACGATTAAGACTCTTGGACTAACCTTATTGTTTTCTTTGCAAGAGAGATCAAACCAAGTTTTGTTTTAAAATGTAATAGTATAGACATGGCTTGTTTATAAGCCTGAGTTTGTAATATAAAGTATTTAAGTTTCCCTATATTGTATGTAATATATGGTTTTGTAAGCTTTGAGATACCAAGTTATGGGTATCTATATGTCATTATATTAATGTCTACTTCTTGATGAGTAGTCTTTTTGATAAAGCTTTGCATCTAAACAGGTTAAACAGACAATCCACATAAACATCTCCTTTTCAGACGGCCTTACATGTAGTACTTAAGTATTATGCATAGCCAGGGGATTTGGCATGCTTAATCTATGGGATTAAGTAGGTCGGGTCCTAACAAAATAATCATGAGAACAAACCAAAGACATGTAATACTATGAATCAAGCCTAAATTCTAGTAAAAAATTCATATGTGCATGCATCCAAAATTGAACATCAAGATCTAAATAAACATGGAAGTATACTTAATATCCAGATTAGATTTGTTTAATAAGAACTAAGGGGCTATCAAATAATCTGTCTTTTTCATTAAGTTAAGCAAGTTTAAAGAGTGGGAAGTATATTTTGAAAAATATTTTCAAATTATTTTATCGAATTAATGAGTGTGATACTACTCGAAATGATACAACTCGAAGATATAACACAAGAGTTAAGAAGAATCCATATTGAATACAAGATTTCTATAATAGTTAGTTATATTAACTGTGCAACTAAAATTACAACTACTATAACTAAACCTATAACCATTGTAACCAGATCTAGCTAGATCCGAGAAGTATAAAAGAGAAAATGAAATAAAGAAAAGGGATTGATATTTACATCTCTAAAAATGAGGGTTTAGGAGCATGGTGGCTCGAGCACACCAGTGGCATCTTACATTTACATTTCCTTTCATATCCACCTACAAAATACATATTACAATAGTTAGCGTCTAGGGTTTGTACATTGAAACAAAAGAAGGAGGAGCTAGGAAGAAGGACTTAGTTATGTGGCGTGTGTTTAGGGTTGTGAAGTAATGACTTTTATAATTTGAGTGAAACGATGACATTTTTTAGTATAAGAAGTATATTATTTAGTGCTCTCGTACTTTGATTTTTCTTCACAGCACCTAAGACTAGACTTAGCACAAGTTGCAGATATGGACTTTTTGAAGTTTACATTGTTGGCCATGTGAGAAATGAAGAAAACTTGAATCAACTAATTACTTACATGGAGAACTTAGAGATGAATCAGAATCAATCTTATAATTCAGCATTTCAATCTGATAATGCCGCGAAGGATTTATCATTTTCAAGAAGTTTACAAGTAACTAATACTTTCTTGAAAGGCATGAAATTAGAAATTCCAAAATTCTTTAAATATAATGTGCTAGGTGACTCTTTAAAGTATATCAATTCTTTGATTTCCATCATCTTGATGAGGATCAAAGTTTAATTGTTTGTTCATTTGCAATGGAGGGAAGTGAATGTACTTCGACAAACATCTTACAACCTAGCAAAAATTCAAAGATGCATTAACAACATGGTTTGGACCATTTACATATAAGGATATACCAGGTACATTATCAAAGTTAACTTAGACTTCTACTTTTTCTCATTATTAGACACAATTTGAGGTTCTTTCAAATAGAATAGTAGGGTCGGTAGATTCATTTCTATTGAGTTGTTTAGTCTCTAATTTAAAACCTAATATTTGAAGGGAGGTGCAGATTAGTAGACCAAAAGATTTAATAGATGCTATGTAGTTAGCCAGATTACATGAGGATAAGTTGAATGATAGTACTATGATAAATAAAGTACTTTTGCTCGAATTTGACTCTACTAGTTCGAGCAAAAGTACTTTACAATTTAAGAATGGGCTAATGTCATGAATGCTACCTCAGGTGTATATAAACATTCAATTAATTACTTGAACTTTATATTACTTAGACTAACTCCATTAACTCTGTTAGCTGATGTGATATGCATCGTATTATAACGTACCATGTGTTTGCCTTTTTTCGTGTTTTATCATTATACTTTTATTACCATTGTTTTTATCATTATCATTATGATTAGTGCTATTATAATAATAAAAGCCCAATTGGCTCACTTAAGGCTTTATATAGCAAGCACAATTAAGATGATCAAAATCCACTTCCATTCATATCCAACCTTTTCTATCTTATTTATTTCAAGTATAGCTTATATTTTGGTCCCTTAACTGAAAAATAAACCACGTGTTACAAATGAAGTTACAATTATGTCCAAAACTTTTAAATACTATGTTCATCAATCCGTGCTACTCTTTTATGTAAACATTGTTGGTACTTCA
This sequence comes from Combretum micranthum, assembly GCA_024138025.1. Taxonomy (NCBI): domain Eukaryota; kingdom Viridiplantae; phylum Streptophyta; class Magnoliopsida; order Myrtales; family Combretaceae; genus Combretum; species Combretum micranthum. The sequence continues at coordinate 1,255,843 of JAMXBD010000173.1, read as the reverse complement.
TTTTTTATTACACATAAATAACTACTCTTTAAAAGTTCATTATATTGGGTTTATTTTTAAAAGGAAAAAAAGAAAAATAAAATAATGCTTGTCCTAACTTTAAAAGTTCTTAATGGCAAGTTTACGCAATGATGCATCATCTACAGTTATATTACAAGTAGTAAGTAATTATAAAAACTTTGCAATGGGAGTGGTAATTAATAAGATATTAACATCAACCACATAAATCGAATAAGCAATTATAAGTAATTCCTTGATCTACAACATTCCTGTATGCAACTCTCTATACTTATATGCATAAACAATTAGGTAATATATATGTGTGTGTCTGTGTAACATGAAGTTGATAAGAGACATAAGCATGCCTTTGAATAACTATATTATATAATGCTTGGTATTAGAGGAAAAAAAATTTGAAAGAAGAGTCCTTTGTTTCTCATTTCTAAACAGAGTATGCTATTCTCGTTTGTAAAATAGAGTATTGCACGTTAAGGAGTCATAAAAACAATAGCATGGTGTCGAAATACTTGCTGTGTTAATGAAAGAAGATTAAGTTGTTTGGCATTAATTTTGGATAATAATCAGGACATGAAAGTGTTGGTTGGGTAAAAGAAAAGAGATTAGACACCAGGAAAATAAAATCTCAACACATGAGAGAGCTAGTCTAACATTAATTATGTTTTACTACTTGTCAATTTTGTTTGCCCCCTTAAAAATAATTACTTGTCTTAAATGGGATTCCGTGCATAGTGAGAATAAGGTATGCATGTCATTATACTCCTTGACTAGTTTATTTTTGCAATAAGAAAATAAAAATTGAGGTTTGATTATGTTTGAAAGTTATCTCAAAATGGTCGTTCAATCATTTTCTTTGGAAGGAATGAAGTCTCAAGGAGTAAATTAATTCTTTCTGCTGTACAACTGATAGATTTGTTAATCATGCCTTATGCAATCCATATTATATAATGCATATACAACGATAATGCATCATATTATATAATGTTTGAGATCGACGTTTCAAAGATTTAATAAAAAGCACGAAAGAGAACCATGGCAACAACAAGCATGGGAGAGAAAGGATAAGGTGTATTCTATGCTTGTAGAGTATGTACTATACTTCTTGTACCACATTGCTAATTTCTAATAAACTAATCTTATTTATAATGGGTAAGTTGACAACCCCTCATTGAAGTGGTAATATTAAATGAAGTATAGGCTTATTGGTTGTATGTTGATTAGGTTAATGATATTTGATGGGCTTTAGAGTCCTTTTATTCTTATAAATATTACTACACTAATTATGATTATGGTAGTTCAATAATAAGTTTATTAATAACATAATAAGTAAAATGATAAAATACATAAAAAATAATAAAATGCCACATCAACAAACACATGACATGTTATAATAGGTTAAAAGTGCCACATCGGCTAACAGTATTAATGGAGTTAGTCTAGTAGTATACACGTCCGCGAAAAGTTGAATTAAGTAGTAAATTAACTAAATCTCATTAGCTAACGAGGATGACATATTGAATGTAGTAGAACATGATCATGACACCGAGAATGATTAGTATGATATAAATGATTCAACTACTATTAGTTATCATGCGTTTAATAGGGATTATGTTCCTAAAACATTAAGATTTCAGCTACTATTAATAATTTTCCCTTATCAATTTTAATTGATTCGGGGAGCACCCATAATTTTATCTAGTCAAGAGTTGCTTTGCACCTGAGGTTATTAATTTCTCCTTCTCATAAAATTTCATGTATTGATTGGGAATGGATAGAAATTGAGTTGTGAAGGGAAGTGTCACGATGTGATGGTGATGATGTAGAGATTTCAATTTACTCCCACATTTTTTTTTTAGATATTCAAGGGGTTGCTCTTGTGGGGTATAATGGTTATAATAGTTAGGTCCGATCATCGTTCACTACACTTATTTGACTATGAATTTTGTGTATAGGGAAAACATATTACACTATTGGGAGATAGGTAGTGGAGTTCTTAGATTTCTCATTATCAATTTCATTATATGTTAAAACAAATTATTAGCTTAATGTTTTTCAACTAGTGGCTTAAATGGATGTCTTTAAGGGATACCACCACCAATACCCTCATTAAAGGAGTATTAGGAAAATTTCCTCATATTTTTTACCCTCCATCATCATTGCCCCCACTTAGAGAAGTTCAACATAGAATTCATTTGAAGGACACTACTACCATTAATGTGTGGCCATATTAGTATCCGCACTCTCAGAAAGGAGATGTTGAGAAGCAAGTGAAAGACATGTTGGAGAAGGGTATTTTTCGATATAGTAATAAGCCATTTTCTTCTTTAGCACTATTATTGAAGAAGGATGGAACTTAGTGCTTTTACATTGATTATAGAGCTTTGAACCATACCACTATCAAGGATGAGTTTCTAATACCAACAAATGATGCATTTTTTGATGAGCTTCATGGAGATATTGTGTTTTCTAAGTTGGATTTGATTTGGATTTTGGATATCACCAAATCTAATGCATCCAAATGATAATGAAAAGATTGCATTTCGCACTCATGAGGGTCATTAAGAGTTTTTAGTGATGCTCTTCAATATGAGTAATGCTCTAGCAACTTTCTAGGTGATGATGAATTGAATTTTCAAACCTTACTTTAAGAAGTTTGTCATAGTTTTTTTTTTTAATGACATCCTTTTATATAGTACATCATGGGAATCTCATTTAGCACACTTGGCGTTAGTATTACAAATTTTAGCTGCTAATATTATGTTTCTTAAGAAGAGCAAGTGTGCGTTTGGCTAACATACAATTGAGTATTTGAAGCATGTAGTATCATTTGAAGGAGTTTACCTAAAGAAAGGGAAAGTGGAAGCAGTTTTGAGTTGGCTTGTTTCAACAAATTTAAAATGGGAGCATTTATTGGTTTATTAGGTTACTACCATAGATTTGCTAAGTCATATGCATCAATTGCAAGACTATTGACAGACTAATTGAAGAAAGATTAGTTCATCTAGTCTGATGAGGCTTTGACAACGTTCAATAAGTTGAAGGTGGGTCTTGTTTCGACACCAATTTTGAGGTTATCCAATTTCCAGAAGTAGTTTATTGTGGATACTCACCTAGTACGGGGATAGGAGTTATCTTGTTACAAGACGATCATCTAATTCCATACTTTAGTAGGAAGTTACCAACTCATTTAATGAAAGCCTTAACTTATGTATGTGAGTTGTTTGCAATAGTGGAAGCAGTTAAAAGTGGAGACAGTGCTTGTTGGGGTCTCACTTTTTGATATACACCGATCACAGGAGTTTGAAAGAGTTACTATCTCAGGTAATTCAAACATTTGAGCAGCATAAGTACATGACAAAGTTGATGGGCTATAGTTATACTATTGTATACAAGTTAGCGCAAGAAAATATAGCTATTGACTCACTTTCTAAACAACATGAGGGCATATATTAGTGTATGGCATATTTTATGCCTCATTTTGCATTGTGTAATCAACTGAAAGTAGAGTATAGTAATTTACTTACTTTTAAGGAGACAATAGATAAGTTGGAGAAAGGATTGAGTTTGAAGTGGCCTTTGTATTAGAAGAATGGTCTTTTATATATTGATCGGAAATTATTTTTAATGCCTTAATGACACTTGTTTCCTCTTATACTGTTTAAATTCCATTCTATACCAATGGAAGACATTTTGGAGTCCTTAAAACTTATAAGAGGATTATTGCACAATTTTATTAAGTAAGGTTGAAGAGGGATGTTAAACTGTATGTACAGAGGTATATGGTTTTGTCAATAGTTGAAATATTTGATTAGAAGTCCAACAGGATTATTAGCTCCCTGCCTACTTTGAAGCAAGTTTGGGAGGATGTTCAATGGACTTTGCGATAAGTTTGCCAAATTCATTTAGGTATACAACTATTTTTGTGGTAGTAGATAGATTATCAAAGTACTCTTATTTAGGAGCTTTGCCTACAAATTTTAATGCAACCTAAGTAGCTTAACTATTTTTACAAATAGTTATTAAGTTGTGTGGATTCCCACATTCTATTGTGTTTGGTAGGGATCTAATCTTCACTAGCACATTTTGGCAAGTCCTATTCAAATTGTGTGGGATGAAATTGTGTATAAGCAGCTCATACCATCCTCAATTGGATGGATAGATTGGGGTATCGAATCAAGTACTACAATAATACTTAAGGAGATTTGTAATGGATAAACTAGATGAGTGGTTGAAATTTTCACTTGGGCAGAATTTGCCTACAATATACCATATCATGAAGGGGCTACTATGAGTCCTTTTGAAATAGTTTATGGTAGAAAACCTCCTACTCTACTGTGTATTTTACAGGAAAGTCATAGTTGGAAACAATAGATTTAAATTTGAAATCATGAAAGAATTATTGAAATCTCTTAAAATTCATCTTAAGATAGATCAAGATCACATGAAACGACAAGCTGATAAAAATTGTACTGATGTTGAGTTTGGTGTAGGTGATTTAGTTTTCTATGAAGCTTCAACCCTATCATTAGAAATCATTTGTTGGTGATTATCACAAACTTTCTAAGAAATTTTATGGCCCTTTCAAAGTTCTTAAATGAATTGGGTCTACAACATATGAATTGGAGTTGACTAGTCATTCGAAATCCATAATGTTTTCCATGTTTCATGTTTGAAACAAGTCATCGGTTAATAATACCATCATGGAACTACCCCCTTATGTACTTAACACAAACCTTATCTTAATACCTCAGTTTATTATCGAATTTTGTAAAGTGATGAGACAAGGTAAGACGATCTCTTAGTTATTGATTTAGTGGTAGGGTGTTCCTCAAGAAGATTCTACATGGGTAGATGAAGATCATTTTTTATAACTTTATCCTCATTTCGGCCTTGAGGACAAGGTTATATTTTAGGAGGGGAAGACAAATGATACAACTCGAAGATATAGCACAAGAGTTAAAAAGAAATCATATTGGACACAGGATTTCTGTAATAATTAGTTATCTTAACTAAACAACTGAAATTACAATGCTATAACTAGATCTATAACCATTGTCACTAGATCTAGCTAGATCTGAGAAGTATAATATAGAAAAAAATAAAGAAAAGTAAATTGGTAAGATCTGATTCTTATGTCTTGTTGAATTTATCGTATGGTTTTAACAGAAATTACTTGGAGAAAAAAGGTAGGTTAGGGTTTGCTTCTTGAGAGACAAGTTATTTTCTATATTGAATTGCTTAGGAAAGAAGAAAAGGATCTTGAATTTGCAACATTTTGTTATTACATATTGTTGAGGTGTGATTATCATGTGTGGTGATTATCACCTAGGATTTGTGTGGTGTGATTGAGAACTAACATCATCATTATTGAGTAATAGTGTTGTTATTTGAATAAAAGCCATGACTAGTAGATAACGTTGTGTGATTGACACAAGAACTAAATAACTAAGTGAAAATTGGGATGAAATTGCTTGAGTTTGATTATCATAGGTCCCCACAAATTATTAGATTGGGATTTTCAGGTTAACCAAATTATGGACTTTCCACACTTGAGTTGTCAATGGGACATATTATTATTGAGAAATTAACTATACTTGCAGGATTGCGGTAGCAAAATATTATATTAGAGCGAACTTTGAATGGGTATCATAACATACATTGAGTCCTATGAAAAGGTTGATAAGGAGAAGATTTGTTCCACTAAATTATCGGGATTAACAGTAGGAGTCCTTTTTTGAGCCTCTTATGCATACCATCAATATATTTGTGAACACTAGAACTCTACATGGTTAAGAGTGTTAGTTGTCAAAGTTTTCTATGATTAGAGAATGCCATCTGATTGCCATTTTAGGAGAATTAGATGCGGTTTAGTTAGGCATATAAGGCCTATTGCACATGCAAAATCTTATAAAAAACAAACTATCCACTTGCACTTTACGATCCATAAATAAGAAAGGAACGACTAGATCTCGTTATAAATCTCACTCTTTAGAGTCCAATCTATGTAAATAAACAAACTACCCACTTTCACTTTACAATCCATTAAGAAGAAAAGAATGACTAATTCTCATTCTAAATCTTACTCTTTAGAGTTCAATCTAAATAAGTGGTGACCTCCATTGTATCTGAAAAAAAAAAAAAAAAAAAAGCAATAAACATAAAACAAAAAAGGAAAAAGGATAACAAAGTTCGTGTCTATAGGATAAACGATGGTAGGATTTCGAATGTTGTTTTTACTCAGGTTAGTTTTGTGCTATTTTAACCCCTAAGGTTTTTGACGTTTTGATTTAAGGGTTTCTAATTCAATTTGCTTGATTGTTCTCTATATCTACCTCCTTTGATCTTTTTCTTTCTTTTTTCCCCCTTTTTTTAAATTCCTCCTTCAATCTTCTAATCACATTTTCATTTAGCACTAAACATTTGTTGCACCTTGTAACTAGGTTAATTATTTCATACTTCATTTATTGTTTGGAGATTAAGTTTTTCTTTTCACTTGAATTTTTGGAAATTAGTTTGCATTTACACAAGTGGCTTTTTGTCGAGGGACCAAGATACATGTGTTGTTTCTCTATTTGTTAGAGAGCCTAACTAGGCAAATGTGACGAAGGTAACATTAGTGAGTGCAAAAAGTTCAACCAGACACTAAATTGATCAAATCAAAACCTAGGTAGTTAATTACATATTTTGCAAAATTTCATGTGGTGAATTCAACTTGTATCTTATATATAATAAAGGGTTAATATCATGAATGATATTTCTCTATTTGTTAGAGAGCCTAACTAGGCAAATGTGACGAAGGTAACATTAGTGAGTGCAAAAAGTTCTACCAGACACTAAATTGATCGAATCAAAACCTAGGTAGTTAATTACATATTTTGCAAAATTTCACGTGGTGAATTCAACTTTATCTTATATATAATAAAGGGTTAATGTCATGAATGGTATCTGAATTTATGTAAAGTATACAATTAGGTACATGAGCTTTGAAATTAACTAATTCAGTACCCGAAAAAGCGTTTCATGCATAGGAATAGTAACTCGTTATGTTAGCCAATACAATCATCCTGTGTGGTATTTTTAATCAATGTGATGGAGGTATTATTGACATACACAAAAAGTTCTTTTTGTTACTAAATAGATTAATTTCAAAGTTTTGGTTTTTAATTGTATATTTTGCTAAAATTCAAGTATCATTCACGGCATTTATCCTACAATGGTAGCAACTTCAAATCTTTGTCAAAAAACTTGGCAAACAAAATATTTGATTAGATATGATTTTTAATAAAATTAAACTTTTAAGTGTCATTTACAACATTTATCCTATAATTAAAAAAAAAGTTTAAATCATAATGATGTGTAGCAACTTCAAATCTTAGACGTAAAACTTGGCAATAAAAAATTTGATTTGATTAGATATGATATTTAACAAAAGTAAACATTTAAGTGCAATATTGAAAAAATACCCAAAGCTTAGGTAATACTTTTGACATTACCCTATAGATATTTCAAAAACTTTTACCATTCAATTTTTTTCATTAGTCAAAAATTCTATTTGGTATTTGAACTTTAACATAATCAATTTAATATCTAATCAAACTTTTCATATCTATTAAACTACTTCACCATTGTTGTTTGCTTTGTTTCCTAGCATAAAAAAGACAATCTACCAATGTAAACATTATTAGAAGTAATGAAAACTCAATAATATGCTACATTTTCCAAGTTAACATATATAACAAACAGTAATAAGAAAATAATAAAAATAACCACAAAAATATTTGATTAAATATCAATTTGACTATTTAAAGTTCAATTATCAAATTAAATTTTCATGAAAAATTCAGATATGATATTTAACATTTACCCTATTTTTTATTACTTACACCTTTTCATTAGTCGTACTTTTGCTCTATTTCAGCAGCTTTACATTCAAGAGAAATGATTTTTATATAAAGAATGACAAGACCTCAAACCTTCCCATGACCTGATATAAAATCACAAAAGTTTAGATACTGTGAAGAGGTATAACTATTTAAAATGACATACAATCTTTTACAAGTACAAAAAGACGGTCATATAACACCAATCATTTAAAATTGAATGATAATAATTATGTCATATTTAAAAAATTTTATTCACTACATTATTATGTTAATTGGAGTAAACTTCTAATTATTTTTTTTCCATAAATATGTATATGTTTTAAATTAAAATGTGCGATAAGCACAAGATTGCATATCTATAAAAAATTCCTAGAATTTAAAACTAAATTGGTTACAACACTGTAGGATAAAACTTATCAAAAGAGATAATATACAGGTTTAATCAGTTCAAAAAGCCCCCTCCAGGCATGTTTGTTGGTCCTTGATTAGGAACTTGCCCTTGTGAAACTAATTGCGAGCGACCAGGACCTTGAACATAGGACTGACCCATTCCTGTGCCAACCATTTGCTGTTGTTGCTGCGAAAGTTGTTGCTGAGGCAGTTGTTGCTGTGATAGTTGTTGCTGTTGCAGCTGTTGTAGTTGCTGCTGTTGCTGCATTTGAGGAAGCTGCTGCTGCTGCTGCAATTGAGGAAGCTGCTGCTGTTGCTGCAGTTGCGGAAGCTGCTGCTGCTGCTGTTGCAGCTGGGGAAGCTGTTGGTGTTGTAGCTGAGGATGCTGTTGCGACTGCATCTGCTGCTGCTGTTGTTGCTGCAACTGCTGATGTTGTTGCAACTGTTGCTGCTGTTGCATCTGTTGCTGCTGTTGCAACTGTTGCTGCTGTTGCTGTGGTTGACTTGCTACTTGTGGCTTAAACACAACCATATCCTGCAGTCATTACCATTAACAGGCAAAGGAAATTTGTGTATTATTGAATCATGAGTGGGTCTAACTATGCAGCGTCTCACTAATTGAAAAAGCCACAAAAATGCAGAAGCAGGTAGTTTAGCTCAAAATTATAATGGTAATTGCAATTTAAACCCTGCAACAAAAACTCCCAAAGTGTGAGATTTCCCACCTACAATCTCCAAAATGCGTGTTTACACTCCTAAATTTCCTAAAAGGCGGTTTTAGTTCATGTGAATTCCCAAAATGAAGGTAGAAGTATTAAGAGCAGCATATGTGCAGTTCAGGGGTGGAATGCAGAGTAAATAATTGAGGGGTTTATAACGAAAATATCTCAAATTGCTAAGGCTGTTTGATCACAGTAATCCTCATTAGCATCAGGTAAACACTAACAATACATACAAGCCAAAAAAGGTATTTTCAACTTGTGTATAGCTCAGGAAACAAACAAAATTTGTGTTTACTCGCCCTAGATTTCCTAAAAGGTATTTCAACTTTTTCTCAACCATCAAAGTTACGGTAATTTGGACATAAAAGTCATAAGAGTAGCAAATTTAAAATTTAGGGGGTAAGCAGACAGTCAATATTAAGGGGCTAGTAGCACAAATATCTCAATTTGCTAAGGCAGGTTGATCATGATTACCCTTATAAGAACCAAATAAATGCTAACAATATATGCAAGCCAAAATAAGTTCTTTCCATGCATGCTAAGTTAACATATATGATGGAAGCATCAAAGCTTAGCAAAGCTCACCCCAGGAAAGAGCATTCCTATCAAGCGATAGGCCTTGTCAGATACAGAGAGCAGCAATGTTTGAGATGGTAATTGGATGACCGCGCACTACAGAAACAAAATCATCATCTGAAAATCTTTGAATCTTGGCTAGTACATGACTTTTTAAATTAAGAATCTTAGATAAGTAGCTGTCTGGCACATCCACAACAATCCAAACAGCAAACACAACTTTCCTATGTTCATATCAAGGGACCACAAAAAGATCTGGTTCAGGTTAGCTGATATAAATAGAACTTACAAGCTTTTTCTCTTGCAATTGTCCAAGAAATCCATGTTGATTCATAGCCCGAAAGACTAAAAAATCAGCCTTGCCAACATATTGCCTATACAAAAATGATTTAACTGATGAATGTGTGCACCTTATCACCAGCTTAAAATAAAGTAGAGTTGAATATATCCCATGAACTAGCTTGAACTTCTCAGGCAAATTCTAGTAGAAAAAAGAAGAAGAGGAAGAGAAAGAAGAAGATCCATCAAGAAGATATTACTTGTTATTCATGTGGTCCTGAGATATCAACCGCACTATTTGCATTGTTGCAGGCCAATTTGCAGCAAGTCTGAAATGGTAAAGAACAGCTTTGTTCAATAACGATTCTTCATAGATAAAAATATGAGAAGGCAATAAACTTCACATCTTTTTTCATATTGGGATCAAATGATTGAAGATGGGGGGAAAAATAGAAAGAGAGCAGGATATAAATTTAATTAACTGATTAAAGGTCTGTGTCAACTGTCATTCCTAATCTACTGTGTATCGCCTACAAAGGATGTTGAGTAATTTCCTCTTTCCAAATCTCTGAGAATTCACACTTGGTTCCCTACACACATGTTTCACACAAACAGCGATCAGAAGCACTTGTCCATTTGGTCTCAGATGTTACTACACCAGTAGACAAGATCAGCCAACCATAATCCTTGGATGGTAGACCAACACAATCCTTTAGAACATATTACCTCATATAAGTACCCACATAACAAGCCCAATGCCATAAACAGACAATCAGTTCCTCTCTCCCATTTTGATTGGTTCTTTCGATCACCATTTTCACATAGTGACCATGCAATTCAAGGAATTTCACTCTCAGAACTTTCATGAACTGCTCACTCCACCTAATGCAAGTCCAAGAACAAGGTAAAGCAGTAATCAATGGTAGCAAAGGTATCTTTTCTTTCACTAGAAAGTAAACCTTTTGGATGGTTTAGCGGCCAATATTTCCTTTCCTTTCTGGAATGCTTGAATAATTAAAAAGAACTTATATTCTTCAGGTACTACTTTGACTTGCAAAATTAGCTTTGACTCCTGGCCCCAGTGACTTGCCCTTTGTATGGTAAATATTGCTTGTTATTCAGTGAAACTATACAGGACCACTTTTTCCAAATTTATCAAATCTTCTTTTGTCACATTTCTCTACCTCTATTTGTCTTGAAGTAGAGTATAAAACCTTTTCATGAGTAATCAGCAAAGATCATATGGAAGAATGGCAGTACTTAATTTATTTAGACAATATAATTCATAGTTTCTTCCCAAAATAATTTTTCCACCTTCAGACACCTTTTTTCCCTGAAATTTTCAAGATTTATTAGAGTTTATGTGCTACCACAAACATCCAACAAGGTGCCTTTATGGGAGGCTGCTAGGGTAAACAAAAACACCTTTCTGTATATTCTTTTTTATCTTTAACATATTAATTTCTTTTTTCCACAACCAGATATTTGAAAGATTTAACTTTCGATATCTTCATGAACTCATTCACTGGACATTCGCTCTTTAAAATAGTTGATAAGTAGTAAAAAAAACAAGTTGTGATACATAAAAAATTAAGTTGTTATTTTAACTTAGATGCCTCTTAGCTAATGTTCTATGAGCAGCTTTTTAAACCTTTGAAATTGCATGAAAATTGAGGGGAAGGGTAAGGCTCATTTCAAATTCTTATTTTCAAATAGATGTCCATTTGGACACCTAAAACTTCAATAAAGTCCAGCAGAGTGCATTTTTCCCTGGAGATCCTATGCTCACAAACAACCACCACCCTTTGTTAATGTTAATTCTGACTCTTGATTCCCTTGGAATAAAAAATTCATATTCACTGAGCACTTATCCTCACTTCCTGTTGTTATTTTAGATATCTGCTCTTATTATTTCCAAATTAATTATGAGGCTACTCATATTTTATGGTGGAAAGGAAAAAAGAGAGAGGGGTAATGAGACTATCACCACCTTCTGCAATAAAACGAATCAAGAACCACGAAAATGAAAAATGGCAGTGGATTTCCATCAAGATATATAAATACCAGATTCAAAATACTATCAACTGAAGTAACATTTAACCCCCGCTTTTCCAGGAAAACTGCACTTATTTCTTAACAGGATGTCTATGGAAACAGTCATGGGTTATCTGTAGCATATAAGCATTAAGTAGCAAAGTGGCAACTGAATGTCAATTAAAAGAGAAAAATGTAATTTTGATGAGATTGTTTCAATTTTCAAATAAAGAAGAGAGTAAATGCATTTGTTTCTATCATTTTAGTTGATCATCCATCTAGTTTATTGCTAATCAATCAGTAAAGAAACCAACATCAATTGAATAGGCTCGATCCTCTCACCAATGAACAATGGTTGTTCAACAATGACTTGCCATTAGGTGTTTATTAATTCCTTCTCAAGCATAAATTTATAATATTCTTCATCCTCCTCCTTATTTGTTACTATTCTAGTCTATACTTCTTAGATAGACATTATGTATTTATCATATCTAGCCACCCTTGATTTTAAGTAATTAATCATCCTCTCGGAAACTACCAGTTTCACCAAAATTGTTTTTCATAAAAATAGCATTCCATTGGCAATAGCTCTGACCTAGTAGGAATAAAGCTGAAATGTTTTTTGTTGTATATGCAATCCCCGTTTAGATAAATTCCACACCCAATTGATATAAAGATAAAGTAGCACGTCAGCATAGTTTTTCATGTATCAACAATCTTCCCCAAATGTAGGATTAAACTTTGACCAAGGTCCACCACGTGGATTTATCTAAATGAAAGTTCAAAGTGAAAATGCAAAGATTCAAACATCTATGTTCTAATTCCATGTTTCCTTTAGATCCATCCTCAACAGAGTTACCTAAAGCTTGTACAGAGCTGTGGATTTTTGCCTTATATCATCTTACTTCATGTGGGAACTCGGACAACAACTAAAACACATCTCACAGAAAGGATTCTAGCATGCGGGAAACATATCAAATCCCCAACTCATTCTTGCTGCTTTTCTAAATCATGCAAGATCTTGTTCTCTATTCACCTCTAAATTAGACAATGTAAAGATTTAATGCACCAGAACTGTAAAAAGTATTTTTTGGTAAATAGCTGAATCCTTATTTTTTCAAATTAATAAAAAGCTTCACATACTAAATCTATCACATGGAATAAAACAAGCAATAACAGGAGAACTTTAACCCAAGATCTCTCACTTCACAACTACATAAAATTTGAATGCACCTTAATTAACTTAACGAAAACTTGTAGAACAAGGCGCCAGGTTAGTGTCCATATTTCAATAACTCTGCTAGCATAGTGAGAATAAATTTAGTGTACTTGAACCCATCTGACTATAGAAAAAGAAGCTCTGACCTTTTCCAAGAACCTCCAATACAGGAAACCACTTTTTGTAAGTTAAAAATCACCAAACACAAAACCTTTCACTCAAATTCTTTCCTAATTTTTATCTCGCTCTAGTTCTACCCATCAAGTTCTTGCTCCAGATTGCTGGGGACTCACCATATATTTTTAAAATACCACCACTTTCCACATGCATCTGTACCCTCTTTTTAGTCACTCTGATGCACGTCTACAAATACAATTCTACCCACCACCACATGTACTTTTAACCTTTCACAGTGATATCTAGGTTTGCACAGATAAATATCAATACCAAAAACATTTAACCAAGTCCAAATCCAGATCCCAGCTCCATCCAAAACCACAAAGGTTTGTGCTGGAAGCAGGAATGAGGTTGACTTCCAATATCAATTTACCAGACAGCAATGCTAGTTACTCAATGATTATATCATTGAAAGGTAATGAAAGGCTTATTGAGTGTCAAGAAGCTATAGTTCCCAAGGAAAGAAGTCACCCCCACAGATGGAGAGAGCCATTATTTGTGCAAACTAAACATTATTAAATGATAAATATAATAGCCTATACAAATACAATTCTACCCACCACCACATGTACTTTTAACCTTTCACAGTGATATCCAGGTTTGCACAGATAAATATCAATACCAAAAACATTTAACCAAGTCCAAATCCAGATCCCAGCTCCATCCAAAACCACAAAGGTTTGTGCTGGAAGCAGGAATGAGGTGACTTCCAATATCAATTTACCAGACAGCAATGCTAGTTACTCAATGATTATATCATTGAAAGGTAATGAAAGGCTTATTGAGTGTCAAGAAGCTATAGTTCCCAAGGAAAGAAGTCACCCCCACAGATGGAGAGAGCCATTATTTGTGCAAACTAAACATTATTAAATGATAAATATAATAGCCTATACCATATCTACAAACTTAAGCTTTTAGATTAGATGGTTGTTGTGCTATCCTTAATATGGTATCAAAATAGGAGGTCAAGAGTTCAAATGATTGCACACTCATTATAACCCCTTTGAAAATTAAGTCGTGGCCTCAGTCAAAAATCAAAGTTCGGCCCACAAGTGAGTAGGAATGTTGAGTAATAAATATAATAGCCCATACTATATCTACAAGCTTAAGCTTTTAGATTAAATGGTTGTAGTACTAACCTTAACAAACATATATAAAAATATAGAAAAACTTATTTAGTAAACTAGAATTGCTCTAATAATGTCATGTAATCTGAAAATGCAATATTAGTGGCAGTTGTTCACCGAAAATACATATATACATACAAAAATACATACACATATATATATATATATATGCTGGCAGTCTCTATGGAATCAGTTCATTAGAAAAGGTAAAGTTGGTAAAATGAGACTTACGTTTCTGAAGCAGATGCACTCCGGTAACCCTGCAGCACCCACAACAACACACTTAAAAGTTATGAAAAGAGCTTTACTGATGTTAAAAGGAAAACAAGATACAAGCAAGAACAAAAAGGAAACATATAGTGAGTAACAGGTCCATGGCCATCAAGATGAACAATCTTTAAACTGATTTAAGACCAGAAGAGAGTGCAACAGCAAATGCAAGGGTATGAAGCCATACTTCCAATCTGGTGATGAAAACAGGTTGCCCTTGTCTCTGCCCAGATAAATTTCCCTGTGGAATTTGGTCAGTTAAGACAGATTAGCCCCTTTTTTATGAACCAATAAGACAAATTAGCCCTTGCATGGTGATTATATAGTAATACTGTCCTCAATATTGACCAATGATCACAACTAAATCATCAGCAATCTTTCTTGTCCAGATGATAAATACAGATATTCAAATATGTCTCATGGTTTAAAAGGAGACCACTCTTGCAACATTACACAATTCTCATAGTTTGAAGGGGAAGAAATCTCAGGTTATTGATTATTATATTTCTAGAGTGCAATGGAGCAAGGTTAGACAGATGTCTCAATAGTAAACCTAGATCACAGACCTTGTGGCCTGAGAAAACAATGCCGATAAACATTGTTTGGAGGCAAACATGATAAGCCATAAAATCCACAGCTAAGGCAGCCATAAAACTGCAATCAGTTCCAGGATAAACCTGTAGTATCATTTTGTGATTTAAGTCTTTGTTAGGTTAGCTTCATGAATAAGAATTACTATTGGTTTCCAAAAGAGCTCAATGAGGATGTATGATACGATGATGACTGATGAGATAATACAACTCCACGAATCGCAATTACTTGCAATCCTTATAAGTAGTGGAATAAGGAACCAAATTTTTAAGAACTGGAAGCTTCGAATTTACATACCTTCATGCCCTCTACACTCACAAGGCTCAAGATTTGGATTCCTCATAATCCAATCTTATGAAAATAAACAACCATTAATGACACCATCCTAAATATTTGACCAAGGAAAATGAATTATTTGCACAAGGGTGATGTGTTTAATGAACCACCAAGGTTCAGCAGAGTGAAGTTTCAGACTCTATTTCCTAGCAGCCTCCGATAGATGGTCTATGATATAAGAGACTCAGCCTTCTTGACAGATTACAGCTAATCTGGAATGGTTTAACATGTCATCAGTTAACTTCAGAAGAATATTTTGGGCCTTACAAAAACTATCATAGCCAATCTGATGTACAAGGACAAGAAGAAATCTTTGGGGGAGAATATAGAAGCGTAAAAACTGTTTAATGAAGGTTTATTCTGATTTTCAGCTGGTCAAGAGTAATGGCATGACGAATTATTATTCTTTTCAGTATAGTATGAACTCTTAAAAAGAAATTTGTTATATAATTGCATCAATTAAGGGGACTTTTTTTCTTTTTTCTTTTTTTTTTCTTTTCCCCCACTCAGATTCTATTCGTCATGGCTTCTGGGATGATCATACTGAGATCCTTTTAATTTCCTTCCATGCTCACTTTGTACTACAGGGATATCCCGATGTGGTAACTTTCAGAACTTTTGAGAGAGAAGGCAACTTGTTCAAAGGGCACTGCTTGATTATGGCATCTACTGAATCACAGCGGAAGAGCTGCTTCTCCATTGGCTGTGTCCATTCACATTGATAAGTAATGAGCAAATCATGGCAGTTATTAAGCCCAAATATTGTTTCATATCAGCCTAACAATCCCAAGGTGGAAAGGTTTTGGAGATTAGCTCAGACACAGGTTAGAAAAATGCATGATTACACTAATCAATTGGAAGCTAATTTCTTTGCTAAAAATTCATCAGTACATCAAATCATGATAGTTATTAAGCCCAAATATTGGTTGATGTCAGCCTAACAATATTATCCAAGGTGGCAAGGTTTTGGAAATTAGCTGGTACTCAGAAAAATTCATCAGTACATCGATCAATTGAAAGCTAATTTCTCAGCTAAAAAATCTAGTTGTATCAGAAGGCCATATGAGCAAGGGACTTACCTCCCAAACTTTTACATATTTGGACTGAGCAGTTTGCAGAGCATTTGATGACTGCTGTGACAGTCCCATGCCAGCACCTGGATTGTTATTAGGACCAAGTGGCTGCATACCAGATTGTACTTGCTGAGCCATTCCAGGAGTAGGGATCATTGTACCAGTCCCAGAGGAAGAAGCTGGTGGACCAAGGCCATTCATCATATTTGGGTTCATGCCAAGTCCACCTGGCACCATTTGTGACCCTGAGATGTTTCCCTGGTTAACACCCTGGGCAGTCTGACCTACACTAGCATTTCCTTGAAGATTGGAATTTGGTTGGGAAATTCCCATACTTGAATTAGATATGTTAGAAGTTGCTGGTGCAAATGATCCAAGACTAGTATTTTGAGCAACCTGTGCACCCCCTGATAGAGTGCTAGAAGCTGATACAGATGTAATGCCCGATTGTCCAGAGGAAAAAACTGTTTGTGCAGCAGGTACAGAAGATTGCATTCCTGAAGAAATCATATTTGACATATGCATGGCCATAGGAGTTTGGCCCATTGATGGAAGACCAATAGATGTTCCTCCAGTCAAGGCTGCAGAGTTTACCACTTGACGTACTTGAGAGAGATGGTTCAAAATGTTTGAGTTTGCAGGACCTCCAGGTCGTAAGGGCTGTGAAATACTACCACTAACCAAAGGTTTTGAATCCTGTACATTTTCATTACTTGTAATCATATCTTGAGATACAGAGGGGGGAGAGGACGTCTGCAATGCAGACCCAGGAACTCCTTGAGAAGCAGGCCGAGCAAGTGATGGAATATGAGGAAATGTTGGTCCAGATACCATGGAAGTTACTGTTGTTGGCTCCTACAAGAGCATCAAATCGCAAATGATAAGGCCTCACCAGAAAACATAAATATCTAGAAAAAAAGATTTAGAATATAACTCCCAAGGAGATACAAATCTTACAACTTTAACGGTAGCAGTTGCACTGGGACCATTTCCAACAGAAACAGGTTGGCGGTTCAGGATGGATCCATTCACTGAGAGAAGGATTAAGTTAATTGATAAAGCAAACATAAATATCCACCATGTGCAAAAAGGTGAAGATAGACTATCCTAATTACCTGGGTTTTTTTGGGGTAAATTATTACGTGGGTTTTCTTAAGTCTTGAATTATGCACCATGCATTGCTTCCATGATGAATCATTCAGTACTAGTCAGTGGGTTTTACAAGCGTGTAAGCAAATAGTAATTGCTACTTTGTTTTTGTTCTTAGTAGTTTATATTTGATTCTGTAAAGCATGTTGGACCCATCTTTTAACCTCAAAAAACTAGAGCTGTCAAAATAGACTTGCTACGCCATGACAAGTATATAGGTATGCAGATTTTCATCTGATTTTGCTAATAACAACACTATATGGGATTTTAAAATATATTCTATTATACCGTTTTCATTTACAAGAACACATTGAAGAAGCTCCAAGAGTAACTCATGTAGCAGACAATAAATTCCAACATCAGCATCTTTGGGGTAATATATGAAATTAGGTTATATAAAAGCACAAATACTCAGAGAAGAAGACAAGCGATGCATTTAATTAAGAGATATTGCAACATCAACATCAGCAACAAGAAGAAAAAAGAAAGGCATTTATACACTAACGTACTAGATATATAGTTTCTCAAGAATGATTAAGAAAGTTGGAATGTTTCATCCTGTAATCCATAAAAACTCAAAGGCATCAACCTAATATACAAAACTCTCTACCCCTAGTTTCAAAACTAAGGGTAGAGAGAGACTTTTTTTTTTTTTTTTTTTTTGTCCTTTCTGATGAATGACAAGCATTTCTTTGACATGTAATAATAACCTGGTGATATCGAGGTTGAAGGTGGTGCAGTGACTGAATTAACAGATGGTACATCCATTTTAACAGAGCTCTGAGTTGGGGCAAATTTGAAACACCAGGACGAGTTAAGGCTGAGCGGGCCTCCATAAAGTTCTCTGAAATAAGGACAAGAAAATGAGGCTGCTTGGAACTATCGACCTGTGGATCCGCTGCTCTTTGATTGCGCTTTCCCTTCATCATTATGTAAAAATAAATAAATAAATTTATTTAACAACATACCCTTTTTGTTCTGATTCAATTATCACTAAGACATCAATGATTTGCAAATGCACAGCTCAATTATATAAGTCCACAAGTCAAATCAATGAGCTTCTAATTGATGAAACCATAGAGATTGGACTTTAGAAAAGTAAAAGGTTTAGAGAAAATTTAATAAAATAAAAGCCCTGTATACATATAAAAATCTAAATTTGGCCTTGTTTGTCAAGACCTTGACTGTTTTCAGTGTAAACCAAGAAAGAAAAGCTGACAACTGGGTTTAACCCTATCTATTCTGGGTTCACAAGTGTTTTAATGTTCTTAATCAAAGTCATTGGGCTCAAGCCTAGCTTTCCAAAATAATTTTTTTCTTTTTACCATGCCATCTTATATTATATAAAACAGGATCACTATTAGAGCAGATTCCTTAACAACTGATACCAAAACTTCTATTAGAAAAAGCTGCCCCCACAGCCTTGGTTTATAGACACATTATGGATAGGAATGCAGTGGCACAATTGAAGCATATTTGGGTTTTATGTGGTGATGAAGACAACGTCTTAGGCCTAGTTGGGCAAAAAGTGAGTTATTAAAGGGAAAAATTTTCTGGCAGGCAAGGGCACCTGATAATGCTTCTTGGAGTTGTCACAAAATTTTGAAAGCAAGGGATAAATCCAAGACCCTGCTCAAATGGCATATTGGAGATCAGAATCCAATCTTTCCTTGTATGATGATTGGCACCGTCGAGGGGCCTCTTTTATCTTGGATTGGAGAGGGCATTCAACATTTAAAGTAGCCCAAAGAAATCAGGTTGTGCTCCTCGATCCAGGGGCAGCTGGAGCTAGCCTATGGGTCCTTTGTGGGAAAAATCAGAGAGGATATCCCTGCCAATATGAAGCCTGATCCCACGGTGAGGAACAGTCTTGTCTGGAGATCAAAGCCCGACAAACCACTCTCTATAAAAGAAGCTTATCTTGCCAGCCGTTCCACCTCTCTGAAAGTTCCTTGGAAATCATTTATCTGGCATAAAAAAAGGGTACCTAGGCACATGTTTTTGCGTTGGTTTGTTTTGCAACAAAAGTTATACTCTTCACAAGCTAAAAGTTTGGGGTGTAGTGGATTACAACAGTTGCTTTATTGTCAAGATTATGAGGAACATCATTGCCATTTCTTCCTTAAGTGTAGTTTTGCAAAAGAAGTTTGGAATTGAGTGGACAAGAATTTGGGTAGACCAGCTCTATAATGGACAGATTTTAGAGTTTTGATGCCCTATTTAACAGGCCTCTTGATATGAGCAGTTGCAGCAGGCCTCTGCTATATGTGGCAAGTATGGAATACTAATTGTTTAGACCTTCAAGAGCCTTTCATGGATAATGTTGCTATGAAAGTTTTCAACTCAATCAAACCTCTAGACTTAGGCTTTTTGTGTTTTAGTTTAGCTGATATTGGTTTCCCTAGTAGAGGTATACTGTCTCCTCGTTTTGCTCCTCGCTCTTTCTCCTTGATGGTGCAATGACCAATGCTTGGCATTTCAGATTGCAAAAGCCCAAGTCTACCTTTTTTTTTTTTTTTTTTTTTGGGGGGGGGGGGGGGTGGTGGTGGTGGTGGTGGTGTGGGTTGGGGTTGGGGGTGGGTGGGTGGGTGCGCGGGGTGGGGTGGGTGGAAGAATACAACCACACAGTGGAAATAGAGCTCAAAGTAGCTACATAAGAGAAACTAGGACAAAACCTATCAAGCTAAAAACAAGCAAACTATAGCATCCTAAAAAAAGAAATTTACATAATTCATGATTTTCCTAACTAAAAAAGAGCTAGTAGGGATATGGTCCCCTAAGCAGGAAGAGCTTGTGAGCGTAACATATGCAATACACTATTGCTGCAAAAGTTATCTTCCATTTAGGGGCGTTTTGATTGGGGCTGTGACAAAGAAAGCCATTAATAGCACCTTGCCAAAAGCTAAAGGAGGCAAGGCAATCAAGAACCAACATTATCAAAGACCAGTGCTACCAAATCAAGCATATCTAGAATCCATGCAATGGTAGCTTATGAGGTTTATGGGTTGATTGGGTATACTCCATTTTTCTCAAAGGAAACAGCTTCTAGAGTGTTAAGCCTCCCACCATTTGCTCTTGGACTTGGCACAAACTTCTTAAGATACCGCCACTAGCTCGCCAACACATGCAATGGGTCGTTGGTGACGGAGTGTCCATCTCAAAGTGGACAGATTTTTGGCTTCCTCAACGTCCCTTAACTAAGCTTAGAGTGCAAGGGAAATTGTAAGTTCAAGGTTGCCTCTAAATGCTAGACTTTGTTGCTTGATTGATGATGATAGCAGGAGCTTTCCAAATAAGCCTTTTTGATTGAATTTCATATTCCACCTTAGTTGCTTCCGGATTCTTCAAGACAAGATAAGTTAGTATGGTACTAGCAGCATCAGGCGAATTTTTTTATCAAGAGTGCCTTCATAACCCTTAGACCTCGACAAAATCTAGCCTCTTCGTCCAAGTTTGTTTGGGGTAAAATGTCTATCCAGAGGCATTGCTTCATCCTTTGGTTAGCTATTAACCGAAAAATCTATACCTTGGATAAACAATCATGGGGTATTGCCTCTCGATCTCTCTATTACCTTTGTAACAGAGCAGTAGAAGACCATGAGCATCTGTTTTTCCTTTGTCCGTTTTTTGCACAAGTTTGGACTGCGGTAGTTTTAAAGCTTAGGTGTCCTCTCTCTTTCAACACTTGGCAAGGTGTAATGAATGGCCACTTTACTTCAAATCTTAGACCATCAAAGCCTGTGTCCGCTGCTCTTGCAACTTCGGTGTACTACATTTGGAGATTGAGAATTTCTATTCGCTTAGGAAAGTCACGAGTGGATGCTCCTTCTTTTGACGTGCCAAATCCCCCTCTACACGAGACTTTTAAATCCTAGCTATTTTGTCTGATTTTAGTCTAGTATACTTTGTATGCTATCCTCTTGTAGATGATTACCAAGTTACTTTATATTTGAGTGGTTTCATCTAGTCTTGATTTTTTTTGGGTTAACCCCTAGTACGCCTTGAGCATTTGTATTTTCCTCACTTTTGGTTATCAATGAAATTTATTTATTTAACCAAAAAAAAAAAAAAATACAACAACAAGTGCTACTAGAGAACTGACATCGAAAGAATAAGTGCTGGTGAGATTTAGATTGTGAATTGCACAAGAGGTAGGTCAAATGAGAGGTGATTCCCCAACGGTTCAGTTTATCCAAGGTGTTTAATTTACCATTGTAGACTAACCAAAGAATGAACCAATGCCTAGGCATAGCTTTCCCACACCAAACCAACTTAGACCAAGATACCCTTGGTCCAACCATTCGAAGAGCATTATAGGCACTCTTGAGGGGAAAAATGCCCAAAGAAGTAGAGCGCCAAGTCTACTTATGTTTTTACAAAGGTAGACCTTCTTTTTACATCATCTTTTAAAAAAATACAAAATAAAAAACAGAAATTGAACATATAAATGTGTGTGTGTGTGTGTGTGAGAGAGAGAGAGAGAGAGAAAACAAAAAAGAGGGGAAAAAAAAAAAATCTGCCATCAAGTTTGGAAACCCAAGGATGGAAGTGACTTAGAGATTTCAAACCTGGAAGTTTAGAATAACATGGTTGAGTTTATCTTATTTTGAAACATTATGTTCAATGCAGCCTATATTGACCAGACTACCCTTCTCAAGGATCAAATACTGTTGGATGTGAAAAGAAAGACTATTCTAGATTATACAGGAAAGCTTTTCAATAAAATCAATTGCTCCAGCTATTTCAGTATGAAAGAAAACCACCTCTCAAAGGATAATAACCATCACCACATTACTATATTGTTATTCATTAATGCATAAAGTAAGCACTTCAGTTTCACTCTCGCCATCAGAATCCTTCTGCTAATTCATGCATAATGCCATCAGCCATAATCAGTCTAAGGTGAAAAGGTTCACTACTGTCTTTGTTAAGGTCTAATCCTTGGCTGTTATACTTAATACGAAAAAACTGACGAGTTAGAGATCATTCTAGTGAATTTTCTGTACAAAAATTCATAATTATATTTTAAACTTTCAGAAAATTATATAATTACCAAAAAAGCTTTCATCAAATGAGGACTGCATGGTGTATGGCATGCACTTACATTAAGGACATCAAAAAGGAAACCATGGATATATATACTTTTTCAAATGCCACCAGTCAAGACTTCCTTCCAATCAGATATACTCTATATATTAATGTTTACCCAAATCCACAGCTCAACTTAAGGGACCAAATAACATAGCATGAACAAGAAAGCAAGAAACCTACAAGAAGTAGCTAAGAACTAATAACATAATTCCTAGTCCAAACACTTTCTTTTAGAATCAGCAGAATCGGTTATGCTTGGCAAAATTCAGAAAAAGTATTAAAAAGATGAAAAAAATAAAATCAGAAAAAATAGCAGAAGCATTATTTTATCCATACCGCATTGTAGATTGCCTTAAGTTTCGCAAGCTTTTTTGGACAGATGACAGAAAGAGAAACAAAGCACTGCAGCACAGAACAGATGTCAACCATACTGTAATGTAGTGTATGACAAGAGAATAGCCAACGTTTTCCATTAAAAACACTAAACTTACAAGGGGGAACAGTTTAGAAATTGTCTCAGCATCAGACAAATGACTTTCTGCATGAGCTTCTCCATTTTCACTTTCCAGATTTTGAACTTTGGGTCGATATACTGGTGTTGGCAAGGGATAAGGATTGCTTGCTGCAACAAGTACACAATGTCTTTTCCCATCTATATTTTGTTGGGTTTGGCCCCCACTTGGAACACCTGGGAACATCTGCAAGGGACGCATCATTAGAACCACAGCTTTGAAAATAAAGGTCCTTGCTGGTTAAATCTAAGCAGTTGCTATACATTGCCTTTATAAACCAACAAGCAAAAATTTACAAGGTTGGGCTGTTAACAATGGATCATTCAAGAGCTTATAAATATAAAATCCACCTGACTGCAAAAATGAAATAAGTTACCTCCACACAGCTGCTTTACTAATTTCTATTGCTTGACAAGCTCAAGCAGTAAGTAGTTCAACAACACAAATTAGATGTACCATGCAATGACCATAGACTGTATGTAGGGAATGGTAATATACAAAATATCTTACCATCAGTGCTTCAGCAAGGCCCTCTGCAATAGCAGCATCGCTGAAACCACCACCTCCAAAAGATAAAGCTGAAAGCCAATCTAGAAATATATCCACATTTTTTGTCCAACCACTTCGTTGTACAAGACAAGCTGCATAAGAGAGAACATGGAATTTACAGTACCTCTCAGTAGAATCAAGCAAGCATACATCAGCTTCCAGACCATTTCCTATAGAAAAACATCACAGTTTCACAACGAAAATAGCATGAATTTTCACACCATGACAATGACCCCAGAAAAAACCCATTCATTTCTCTACATAGTGAGAGAGTTGCATAGAAATATTTTCCCATAAAACTGATTAAGAGCACCATTAAGCCAAACTCATAATATTAAATAGAAATAAAAGAGTAACAAAAGAAGGATAAGATAAATACAAAGGAAATATACCCAAATAAGGCAAAAACAACCATAGATGAATACTGTCAAAGAAGCTCCTAGCAGAAACTACAGGGACTCAATTTAATGGAAAATTCAACCAATTCAACTCAACCATATGATTCCACATTCTTAGGCTTCTGTGTTCAAGGAAACAAGAAGCCCCTTCCAAGAATCGCATGACAAAATCAGCATGAAACGAAGCAAGAAGGTACTCACTGTTGTATGTTCCATGAGAACAGAACACAACCAAGGAGAATTCAGCACTAGTACTGGACTTCTGCTGGAAAAAAGAAATAAAAAGAAGGTTATGAAAACTTGGCATATCAAACTAGGGGTACATTTATTTCACAGAATTCTTTATTTTTTATTTTTGGAAATCTCAATAATATAAAGCACGTTGGTTATTGAAATACAATTTCAATTCAAATAAATCTGTTCTAATACAAGTAGAGAACAGGAGCTCCTTATTATTGACCACCTCGACTGCCAGCTTTAACTACCACCACCAATCATCGGGAATCAATCGCTGCTTCTGACAAGTAATTTGACTAATTGCAACAATAATTACACTTACTTTCAAGTAGATTAAGTGATAACTAATTAGTATTCCTTAATTTTCTCAGTAGTAACAAAAACTAAAATAAAACCAGAAAAATACGTTCTCCATGAAACAAACAAACCCTATGAAATCCAAAATCATTGCTACCCGAATTCAAAAGCAAGCAGTAGTACCTGCCCGGGCATATCATTCCCACAAAACGACCTGCATAGATGCGTATAATCAAAATTAAAAAATAAAAAAGGGCACGCATCATAACAATTATAATCGATTAAATAAAGCCAATAACTGAGTGAAAATTGGATAAAAAACCTAATGATCTTTTCGAGGTAATCGGAGTAAATGGATTGCCAGAAAGGACCCATAGCAGCAGTGCCTTCAACGGCTACGATCATCTGCCTCTCGGCCATGTTAGAGAGAGAAAGAGGGAGGGAGAGAGAGAAACTCGCTAGGTTGAAGCTATGGGCTTTTGCACGGAAACACCCAGATTTTATAAACAGCAACGTGAATATGGCCGAAAAAGAGAAGCCAAATCCAAGTGTCTTAGGCGCAGCGGTACTACCACTTTGACCAAACATTTTTTTTTTTTTAATTTAATTAAGAGGCTGCAGCTGCCAGACATACCATATCGGTAACATAAAGACTTGCACCCGCTCTAACATATGCACCCTCCTTATGTTATAAAGAGGAGGCGCCTCTAGCACCTGCACTCTCATCGCAAACATATTAAAAAATAACATCCGCCCGATTTCGTTTTTTAAGATAAATTTCTCTTTTCCTTCTCCTATTTTACTTGCATTACTTTATATTTATGTCATTGTGTTGAACTAACCCAGGTTAGTTTAAAAAAAAAACACACACACAACCTTCTACTGCCTTAAGTTTTTCCTTTGGACTAAATTATTCAAAATTTGTGACTTTTGTTAGTAGTCTTCCCCATTAATATGTTAGATGGTATTATTTGTAGTAGAGTATTTAGATACATGTAAAGTCTTGATTGTTGAAATTGTTATTTGGTTCATGTATATCAAGTGTCCAATAAAATGCCAAAATGGTGATAGTGGTGGAAATTGTGTGAAGGTGTATTATTGTATGGGAAAGACTAAAAAGCTTTAGGAATATTTAGGAAAAACCAAAAATAGCATATGGCGGTTCAATATGATATTTTATTTGCAGTCATGGACTCAATAAGGTTGCAATGTCGAACTTTGTTCGATTTGTGGTTTATGCCCATGGAAACACTGTGACTGGATCAAATTGGCAAGAGTATGATAGGCCTCCATTAAAGAAAGTTTGAATGAGGATGGATGCTAGTTTTCAATAGATTTTTAGAAAGATTTATGCATGTGTTGGTGTGGATCCAAGTATTGGAGGCATCGAAATAATACGCAGGCACCCATATTACATGCCAAGTGAACCTGTGTATGTGTTTGTACCAATCATTGATGATAAGAGTATGGAAGATCTACTAGCGCAAACAAAGGAGTTAGGTGTTGGCTTGATATAAGAGCTGTTTGTTTAGATATCTGGCCAATCAAGTGCACCACATGAGAATCCGTCCTCACGAACTAGTTTGGACTCACAAATTCACCTATCGACTAATGCTCATGTAGGGGTTGATGTAGGCATCTAACCAGTTGCAAGTTTATAATGGCCCCTTCTTCCCGCTTGGAGATGAACTTAGCTGGCCTGCTCCTGCCAGCTTCCCTATTTTAATGCATGATCAACGTGAGGCAAGTGGTAAGGGTAAACTAAGGCTAAAGAGATACAAGATGGAAACAGATTTTCATGGTCGGCTTGATAGGCTCAATTACACTATGTGTAGGGAAGAGGGTTATAATTGTAGAACATGTCCACATAGAAATTTACAAGGTTAGGTACTTATATTTTCCTAATTAATTTGAAAGAAATAATCTTTTGGTATTATAATCTATGTTAATATTGACATAAACTACTCTATTGTGCAGGTTAGGATGGATCTGGTCCATTAGATAATTCTATACTCTCAGAGTAGGACACTCATCAGCCAGACGATATCTGGAATGCACAGGTACATGTCTTATCACTCACATACATCAATTATATATGTTAAAAGACAATGATTGATCTAGGTATTGAAACCTAAGACCCTGCAACAATCGCTAGATTAAAACCCCTAGGATCTTAAACAAGCATCCAGAGTGCGACCCTAACCAAACTCGTTAATCAGAACCAATGTTATCAAAACGGAACCTAAATCCAAATAAAAACTTGTCTATTGGAACCTAAGTTACCTAATTGATCTCCTCAAGCTCTTATGAAGAAATCGAATTAAAGTTCCTTTTCAAGAACTAAGAGAAAGTTCTCACGATTGTGAAAGAAACTCTCAAGCGTATTTTTTTTTCATTCAACTGATAATGATTCATAACAATCATGGTCAAAGGTTCATATAAGCTCATGAAATAGCCTTGGAAAGCAACAAAACAAGAAAAATAAAAGAAATTTGAAAAGTCACTACAGATCACTATAGGCTAGTGGCGACGCCAGCGGTGTACAAAGAATTGCCGGTGGCCTATAACATAAAAGCTAGCAACCTAGGCGACGGCTCTAATAATTTTGATTCTGGACATTTTATTAGCTGGCCATATGCCCGTGGTCTAAGTGCTGTACGCCAGCAGCGATGTATTATTGCATTAGCGACGTTAAAGGCCGGTGTACAGTCTACAATTTAAGGCTAACGAATTTCGAAGGAGAGTTGGAAGCTTTTGTTGTCTCCACTCCTTTTTAACACATTAATCAGCTTCATATGGGTGTTGGAGTCTCGGTTTCTCTCTCTCTTGAATCTTTGTAATTATCCTTGCAAAGCTTCATTCAACCGCTTGGATCGTGCTCTTGTCACTAGGCCTCAAATACCTTATAGGGGATCTCTGGACTTAGCTGGGTCTTTAGGAGTTGTTTTCACCAATCTTCATCATTCCCACCTTCCTCAAAAAGATTTATCCTCGAATCTCTTGCATCATATAAAGAGAAATCAACAAAATTAAAAGTAGCACTAACATTACCATAATGACTTGGCAAATCCAACTTATAAGCTTTGTCATTGATGCACTCTAACACTGGAAAAGGTCCATCTCCTTTGGGGGTGCAACTTTGTCTTTCTCTAAGCAGCAAATCTTTCCTTTCTCAGTGCACCCAAACCCAATCTCCAGGTTAAAAAGTAACTTTCACACAACCCTTATTGGGTTACCTGGCATAATGCTCATTCTTCTTCTCAATGTTAGCCCAAACCTTGGCATGCAAATCCCTAACGTAATCTGTCTTTTTCTTTCCATCAAGATCAACAAACTCATTAGTAGGCAAAAGCAAAATTTCCAATGGAGTCAAAGGATTAAAACCATAGACAATCTCAAACGTTGAGTAAGAAGTAGTGAAATGCACAACTCTATTATACGCAAACTCAACATGGGGCAAACATAGTTCCCATTGTTTCAGATTCTTTTGAATTACAGTACGCAACAATGTAGAAAGAGTCCTATTAACTACCTCAGTTTTTCCATCCATTTGACGATGTGCAACAATATAAAATAACAGCTTAGTTCCTAACAGACTCCACAAAGTTTGCCAAAAGTGACTTAAAAACTTGACATTCCTATCACTCACTCACAATCTAGGCATACCATGTAGACGCACTACCTCTTTAAAGAACAAATCAACAATATGTGTTGCATCATTAGTTTTAGAGCAAGCAATAAAATGAGTCATCTTACTAAACCTATCAATAAGAACAAATATGTTGTCTTTACCATTTTGAGACCTAGGTAACCCTAATATGAATCCATAGAAATATCATTCCAAGATTCGTTAGTTACAAGTAAAGGAGTATAATGTCCATGAGGTATCACTTTAGATTTATCTTGTTTACATGTAATGCATTTATCACAAACAACTTGCACATTACATTTCATGTTAGGCCAATAAAAATGCTCTTGCAACACATCTAAAGTCTTTTTAATCCCAAAATGCCCCATCAATCCATCCCCACGAGTCTCCCTAACAAGCAATTCACGCAAGGAACATCTAGGCACACAAGTTTATCTTTCTAAACAAGTAACCATCATGCTTATAAAAATCTCATGCAAATGCTGAACATGTTCATCCAAGTTCTTATTGTAGATCAGAATTTCATCAAAGTAAACAAAAAAAAATTTCCAATAAAGGCTCGTAGAACATGATTCATCAATCTCATAAACGTGCTAAGTGTATTAGATAATCCCAATGGCATTACTATCCATTCATATAAACCATACTAATTTTGAAAGCAGTTTTCTACTAATCTCCCTCTTTCATATGAATTTGGTAATATCCATTTTTCAAGTCAACTTTATAAAACAAACATGCACCATGCAATTCATCAAGCATTTCATCAAGTCTAGGTATAGGGTGTATATATTTTGTCATGATCTTGTTAACTACTCAATAATCCATACACATGCGCCATGTTCCATCTTTTTTTGGCACCAGGATAACAGGAACTAAACATGGGCTTAGGCTCTCTCTCACGAACCCTTCTCCACCAACTCATCAACCTACCGTTGTATCTCCTTCATTTCCTCATGATTTACTCAATACACTCGCCTATTGAGAATTTAAGCACCAAGAAGAAAGTCAATTTGGTGCTCGATGCCTCTTTGAGGAGGTAGTCCACTTGGAATCTCTTCAAGAAATAAGTCATCAAATTCCTACAGTA
This sequence comes from Combretum micranthum, assembly GCA_024138025.1. Classification (NCBI taxonomy): domain Eukaryota; kingdom Viridiplantae; phylum Streptophyta; class Magnoliopsida; order Myrtales; family Combretaceae; genus Combretum; species Combretum micranthum. The sequence continues at coordinate 1,226,179 of JAMXBD010000173.1, read as the reverse complement.
AAAACACAACCACATTAGGAAGAGAATGGTTAAGCTCGTTAATAGAAAGATAAACATCTTTGTACATAAGTACAAGTAATCGTTGCCTTGTCATCACAGCTCTCTTAACCTCACTCTTTTCAGTAATGTCACTCATTAGTGTTTGTGTTTCACTCTCCATCTCTTTTCTCTCACTGCTTACTAGTATGTGTTTGTCACTTTTTTCTCACTTTTCTCTTGAGCACTCGTGTGTTTCTCTCTCACTTTGAAATCTTTAGCGATCCTCATTTGATCCTCACAAGTCTCTCATGGATTAAGAGGTGTCAAAACTACAAGCTTTTTATTCATAATAAAAGAATAATGATTTTTGTACCCATCATGATTGACCTTCCTGTCAAACTACCATAGATGCCTCAACAGAATGTGATTAGCCTGCATTGGTACCACATCACACAACAACTCATCATGGTACTTGCCAATTGAAAATGCAATTAAAGCATGCTTAGTCACCTTCACTTCCCCACACCACTGTAGTTTATAAAGCGTTCGATGTTTCAAAGCCTTCAACTTTAGCTTATATACTATTAAGGTACTAGCTACATTGATACAACTACCACTATCTATAATCAAACTGCATACCTTGTTATTTACATGGCATCGGGTATGAAATATATGCTCTCACTGTACCTCATCATCATCATCCTTAGGCTGAATAGTGAGAGTTTGCCCAATGACTAGAAATTCACCCTTTACTGACCTTCATACTCCACATCGCTACAGTCTTCTAATGGTAGCATATCATTGTCACTGGAACTAGTACTCTCTACACCACCATTATCATGAATAACCATGGTTCTCTTTTTTGGACATTGGGAAGCGATATGTCCATATCCTTAGCACCTGAAACACCTAGTATCACGTAACTTAGTAGATGATTTAGTTTTGGATTTACCTTTAAGAGTAGAAGCAGAATCTTTGTCCTTCTTATCCTCTTTAGTCTTCTTATCATTGCGATCTTTCCACTTTGACTTCCATAAAGACTTAGAAGATGAGCCATAACTCGAATGACCCCTAGAATTCAGTTGCTTCTCCACCTTGATAGCTTTGTGCAACAACTCTTCCATCTCTACATAATGTTGTAAGTTTACTACATCAGCAATCTCCTTATTGAGCCCACCTATGAATCTAGCCATAGTAGCTTCTTCATCTTCCTCTACCCTCGCTCTAATCATGGCTATCTCCATTTCTTTGTAGTAGTCTTCTACACTTAAGGAGCCCTAAGTCAAGCTCTATAATTTCTTGCACAAATCCCTATAGTAGTGACTAAGGTATACCGTTTCCTCGTCACCACTTTCATCTCCTCCCATGACCTAATAGGTCTCTCCCTATATCTTCGCCTACTTATCACCAACCGATCCCACCAGATGCTAGCATAATCAGTGAACTTAACCGCTTCCAACTTACCTTTCTTCTCCTCAGAGTAATTGCGGTAGTCAAACATATGCTTCACCTTTCTCTCCCATTCCAGATACAACTCTGGGTCATTCTCTCCTTGGAAAGAAGGTATCTTCATGTTAATGCTACCCACATTGCTATCATGCTTTTGGGTCTTTCCTTTTCCTCTTCTAAAACTACCATCATTAGGCTCTGAATCCTTTTTCTCCTCATCAACGGGGAACTTCTTTCTGTAGGGTTTAGATCTGCTAGGAGACTCTAGATTGTCCAATCTCATGTTTAGATTCTTGAACCAATCTCGAACAACTTTCATAAACGCCTTCATATCTATCTCAAATTTCTCACTACTACTACTCATGATTTAGTACCTATAAAAAGAAAACAAACTAAACAATTAGGTTAGTCTTCACACACTCCCTCACATGTGTGCACTCAACAATTGTGAACCACTTGTATTTCAATCAGATTTGGCCTCGATATTGGACTCACCGCTCTTGCCTTTAACCTCTCAACTTTCCCTCAACTTGATCAATGATTTCAGTACATAAGAACCAAAGAAAAATTAGCTTATAATAACTCAAAATCCCAAAAGACAAGATTACACAAACAGAAGCCAAGATTCAAGAAAGATCGAAGGAGAGCAAGGAACAAAAACAAAACTCCTCTTAGATTAAGAAAAACAAGTCTTCTTTAGATATAAAGAAAATTCAAGAATGCTAAAGAATTCAATATCACTTTTTTTTAATACGAAATTTCCCTTTTTTTTACTCTACTTCTTTTTTCTTTTTTGCACGGATTTTTTTTATATCAAGAACAACAAATCTCATAAGAAAGAATGGATCTTTCTTCAAGGAAAACAAGAACTAGATTGGAGAAAAAAGACGATCAAAAGAAGAAAAACAATCGAAAGATAGAGTTTATCGATTAAAGGAGCTAAAGCTCTTATACCAAATGATGAGAACCTTAGGTATAGAAACCCAAGACCCTGCAACAATCACTAGATTAGAACCCTTAGATCCCTTGAACAAGCAATCAAGAATGCGACCCTGACCAAACTCGTTATCAAAACCAACGTCATTAGAACGAAACCTAAACCCTAATCAAACTTGTCGACTGGAACCTAAGTTATCTAATTGATCTCCTCAACCTCTTATGAAGAAATCATATTAAAGTTCCTTCTCAAGAACTAAAAGAAAGTTCTCATGATTGTGAAAGAAACTCACAAGCTTTTTTTTTTTTCATTTAACTGAAAATGATTGATAATTATCTTACAAATGTTTATATAGGCCTATGAAATAGCCTTGGAAAGCAACAAATCTAGAAAAATAAAAGAAATTCAAAAAGTCACTACGGATCACTATATGCCGGTGGCTACACCAGTAGTGTACAAAGAAAAGCCGACGGTCTATAACATAAAAGCTAGCGGCCTAGGCAACGGCTTTAATAATTTTCGATTCTGAATGTCTTGTAAGCCGGCCATATGCCAGTGGCCTAAATGTTTTGCACCAACGGCGTATATTCCTTCGCTGGTGATGTTGAAGGCTGGTATACAGTTTGCAATTCAAGGTCGACGAATTTTGAAGGAAAGTTAGCAGCCATTGTCGTCTCCACTCCTTTTTAACACATTGATCAACTTGAGATGGGTGTTGGAGTCTTGTTGATTCGTCTCTCTCTCTCGAATCTCTGTAATTAATCCTTGCAAAGCTTCATTTGCCCACTTGGATCATGCTCTTGTCATTAGGCCTCTAATGCCTTGTAAGGGATCTCTAGACTTAACTGGGTCTTTAGGAGTTGTTGTCACCTATTCTTCATCACTACGACTCTTAAATTTTATAAAATGGAGGAGATTAGGGTATGTGCCATAAAGCATTGACTATGCAGCGTCATGAGCTACAATTATGTTGCAATGACAAAGGAAATGAGGTGGATCCACAGATGATTCCATATCTGCAAATGTCAGGTTTCTACCCAGTCAGTCAACTACCATATATTGAGCTTGACTAGCATCTCATCATCGCACTTATTGAGCAATGGATGCTTGAGACTCATTGCTTCCGTCTATCCTCTAGAGAGGTCACTATCACCCTCCAAGATGTGGAGGTGCAACTTGGGTTATAAGTTGATGGTTAACCTATCATAGGTAATACCAACCTCGGTTGACTAATATCTGTTTAGAGTTACTCAGAATGGCTCTAGCAGATAGTTGTTGATACGAATCCAAGGGGGTTAGAAATTCTGTCCTTCGAGATTTAGGGCTCTTTAATATTTTTACTACTAAGAAAACGTAAAATATGGATGAAATCGTAATTCGATATGACTTACGAATCATAAAATCAAATTGGTTGCGCAAGGATCATAATTCGATAGGTTCCACAAATCACAAAACTAATCACTGGTTAAAAGAATTCTAAGATTCAATCAACGAGAATGAATAAAGAAAATTCAACTTTCAATATTCATAAAAGATTTGCAATAACATGCAATTCAAGTTTTAATCTCAATAACTTATAAAAACTCTCATAAAGGAAAACTCTCAAAAGAGAAATAACATGAAACTTCTATATCCTTCCCCTTATAGAAACCCTTAGATTTATCATCCCTTTTACTCCAATTCGACTTCCAAGAAGGGTTAGAATTCCAATTAGAATTAGATCCATACCTTGCTACTCTTTTACGCTTAAGTTGCTTTTCTACTTTCATGGCTATGTGTACCATGTCTTCCAGCTCTACATATTGCTACAACTCCACAACATTAGCTATATCTCGATTCAAACCACATAGAAATCTAGCCATTATTGCTTCCCTATCTTCATCCACATTGGCTTGGATCATAGCTATCTCCATCTCCTTGTGATACTCATCTACACTCTTTGATCCCTAAGTAAGGCTTTGCAATTTATTAAATAAATCCTAGTATAGTGGTTAGGGATAAATCTTTTCCTCATCATGGCCTTCATCTCATTCCATGTGTCAACTGACCTTTCATGATTCCATTGCCTACTCAAATTCAATTGATCCCACCAAATAAGCGCATAATCAGTAAATTCGACTGCAGCAAGCTTGACCTTCTTCTCCTCAGAATAGCGATGACAGTCAAATACCAACTCCACTTTTCGTTCCCACTCAATGTAAGCATCAGGATCATTTTTACCTTAGAATGATGGGGTGGATCGGAATTTAGGGAACATCAGATAAAGATCCTTCCATTCCACGCGAGCTAAAGCCAAGAAGATGATGGAGGCGTTAGGAGCATTCGTTGAAGAAATATGGAGGTAACAAGCTTTGCAAGGAGATTTCATCACGGATCTATCATTGGATGATGATCGGGACATTAAATGTTATACAAGCCTTTGGAGATTATCCAATGAAATCAAAATTGGAATTATGCTTGCAGAAGGCCAACGTGGCTCTATTATGTTGCCGACGTATGTTATGCGCGGAATTATTTATGACTTTCAGTTTCATTATTTAAGACTTTTTCAGTTTCATTATTTGAGACTTTTCAATTTCCTTTGTTTGTTATATATATTTGGTTTTGGTTTTTGTATGGACAATTAAGTTTTGAATGAATATTGAATTGAGAGAGTTTTTCTCCTTTAGTTCCATTGTGAATTTGTGAACTTATCAAGATTTTATCTTGTGGTGTTCAAATCGATTCGTAAACCTTTGCTCTAGTCTGCAATATAACTTAGGGTAAAGGTTACATCTTTTTATACCTTTAGTTCAAGTTTGAAATACAACTTTGGGTCAAGGTTCGCTCCAATCTGATTTAGCTTTCCTGATGACTTGCTTCCTCAAACTAATCATTGGGTTTCAAGTTTAATATAGTTGAAGTTTGCATCACTGCAGGAGATAAGGTCGCATTAACATGAATCTGTTATTTGACGATTTCTATGAGTTGTCCATTAATGCAGATAAGGCAACCATCATGCGGTACACTTGAGCATACATTTTGTTGAAGATAGAAAGGTCCCTCTTTGCTGACAAGTCTAGGAACTTGGTCGACACAATGTTCCCCCCATTGTTGGCAAATCTGCATACTGTCGGTGATTATAGCTGGGGTTCTGATGTCTTAGCCTGGATTTAAAGACAACTTTTTTGGGTCTTTAGAAAGGGGGCCAAAGAGATTGGTATTTCAACTATACTTCTTTAGATTTTAGCTTGGGACAGATTCCCACACATCGCACCACTTCCTAGGTTTAACATGTACGTTCTAGCCGATCTCCCTTTGGAGACTAGATGGAGACTCCATTAAGACACTACATGGTATCCCACATGTCATGTTGGCCTATCGTGATGTGCTTGATAGGCTGGCACTAGATGATGTAAGGGTATTTTTTTACTTCATTTATTTACTACTTTACTATATGACATCCCCTTATGTTTTGTTTGTTATGATCATAAATAAAGTGGGATTCATATCCTGATGGCATATTAGGGAGCCTTCCTCCCTTTTGCCCTACAAGCAAGAACATATGGCATTTACAAGTGCCTCTCGTGTGCTTTTGGATTGTGGAGTGATACCTCTCGGAACGAGTGCTTCAGCAATTTGGTAGCCACTAAGGCATCCCACTAGAAGCTAAGATTAATGTCCAACTTTATGTTATTGACTTGCATATCACATTTGATACAAATTGAGCGAAGTGACATTGAGGCTACATGCAACTATGGAATGATCGAATGACTCGTATAGTCCCTTTGAGTTGAGCGGAGGGGATCATCTTGATTACCTCCGTTGGTATTGCCAAATGACATGACAATACATAGATTAATTAGGAGCTTTGTTCGGCCAAATAGTGAATATAGTTGTTCTAGTTCGTTTGCTGTATCAACTTATGGCAATTTGCATGAATTTGATATGATAGCTCTCTTTTGACAAATGCAAGACTTCGAGAAGATAACTTTGGTTGATAAAGCATCTCACATGGTTCGCATTGCTCAAAGACCATGTGATGTCAAGATCAACATGAAGTGCTGATGCTTTTTGCTTATGTTTAGCATGGCTACACGTTGGAGATGATAAGGAAGAAGAAGATAGTAATGAAGCTGAGCCTGTAAACCTTGTATAGTGGAATGGAAGCAAGGAGTTACCTGACACCTTGTACAGTGATCACGAAGATTCAATTATGGTCGGCGTTCCACCTCTTCTATTCCTGAAGAGGCAGTACCTTCATCACTAGTGTACTCAGATGCACTTACCCATACCATGTAGCCCTATGACACGAGTTATGCTAGTGGATTCTTCTAATGCATGGGATCAGAATCATCTATGGTGCATTCCCTTCTAATAGTAACTATTCAAGTGAAATTGTTGGTAGCTTGGGGGCTATACATAGTCCCTATCACACAACGGACCCTAAGTATAATATTGATCCAATCCATATACCCCCAACACTGCCTAGAGAGTGAAAACATGTAAAACATGACGTAGATATGGGTAAGGCGGTGACTCAACTAACTCAGGCTCATTAGATATATTAGCACAGTCCGATAGCCTCATATGACTTCATGCATTCAACTGAAGAAGAAGAACCAGTTGATGGGGAAGAATAGGAACTAAGTGAAGAACAACCAAGGTAGAAGTTTGCAATCTTACACACATTGGTTAGGCTGTTTTCAAGAGAAGAGATAAGAAGGGGATAAAATAAATTGTATAAATTGTAATTCAGAGATGATGATGTTATACTTGTTCAAACATTTTCAAACTTATTTTTTTAGTATTATTGAACTTTTGATTGTAATTAATTGTTGTTTCACTAACTATTGCATAGGGTGGAAACTTGTCAATAGGACTACAACAAAAAATAGAATTAGCAAGAATTTTTTATACAAGGAAGGAAATTCTCGCAAGGTTATTGCGACAATTGAATTGCCACTCATATCCTATGTGGTAATGTGGAAAATAAAAATAAAAAAAACTATACCACTTAATATTTTGCTTAAAACTATAGTTTGGTTCTAATAGAGTGTGACCGTCTCTCTCTCTCCGTCTCTCCTTATTTTATCCTTTGCTATTCTAATTTACGTTTCTTTTCTCTTTTTCTTAGATTATAAAATCGAAAACCCTAGCCTCAAATTGGTTATCTTTGATAACTATGCGAAGGAAGTCAAACTTTTAACTTCTACTGAACCCTAATCACGAACAGTACATTTAATTCAATATGGTTTTTTTTTCCTTCTTCTCTCTATAGAATGTTGTAAGTCTTCTTTAGAGATTGTAATAAGGTAAAGTTTCTTCTTTTTTGTAAAATTCCTTCATAATATCTGATTTGCTATTAAGCGTGCATTTCTTGCAATGTGCGTTAACGTTAAAGATTATGTGCATACCATCTTTTGTCATGATTTCAATTTAGTTAATTATTGATATGTTAAATCTATTAGTTAATTAATTCTTTATATTTTTAGTTTTCTTGTTGAATCCATTAAATTCTTTAACTAAGAATTGCTCCTAATCTGAACATTTGTTGAACGCAGTAAATTGATTTTTGTAAAACACCCACCTTTTGAAATAACAATTAATTTTAAACAAAAAGTTGTATTGGTGACTATGGTTATTAGGTATTATAGTAGTGGTATTGTTGTTTTAGGTGGATAGGGCAGAGATACCATCGCATTCTATGGAACAATAACAAGTATCATACAGTTAAACTATACTCATGGTCGATATGTTTTCCTTTTTAAGTGTAAATGGTATGACACACACTAGAATAAACCTAAGTTAATTGACGGTGATATGGTCACGATTAATAACAATCGAATGTGTTATGAAAATGATCCTTACATTCTCGTTGACCAAGCTCAGCAAGTTTTTTATCTTAAAGATCCAAAGAAGTCTAGTGGTGATTGGAAAGTGGTCCACAAGGTTCACCATCGGTATTTATTCCATTGAGAATTGTTTCAGTCTCATGATACTATTGATAATGAGATTAAAGATCAACCTCAATTAAACGAGCTATTACAACGGGAAAGAAGTGGTAGAATGATCCATATTGATAGTATTTTTGTAGATCTTGTGCAATCAGCTCGTGTTTCAGTACTAGAAGAAAAGCTACCTTTAGTTAGCAGCAATGGATATTATACTAGTAGTAGTGATGGAGAAGAGTAGATATCGTGAGTTGTTAAATTTTATGAAGTATTTATTCTTTTATTATTAGATCTTTTTATCTTGGTAATTTTTTTTCACGGATTCTAAATATTATGCTTTATTTACATAAAAGTATTATTAAAGGTTTTTTTGCTATTTGATACACATTGACAAGCTCTCTCAAAGATGGAGAAATTACCACTGCTAGATTAAATTTGTTGTAAGTGATTGGAAAGCCTAAAGCTTCCTGTTAAGAACTGCTGAATGGGTATAGATCTAAATAATTTGCTAAATTTGCTTGCAAAATTTCACGGTGGTGAATTAGCTTTTTGCCCAAAAAGCTTGTGGTCGTTCAATATTCTCCCTTCTACTCTTTGTAGGCTTATCTAATTAAGATTCTAAGAACCTTCTTGGCAAGAGCATCAACAATAAGGATATTGGTCATGTGCTAGAATAGATGCCATGGGTTATTTCATCTTGATGTGCACATGGAAAATTTTCTACCAATGTCCTCATCATATGTCTAATTAACATCCATCGGTTTTCATATATATATATATATATATATATTACTTTTCAACTTTCAATGTTAACCATTATGCATATAACCATCCTTACTCGGCTACAATGGCTACATGATGATTTTAAGAGATTGCAATTTCTTTATAGGTTTAAGATATTTCATTCCGTCTTGTATGGTTTTGCCTTTACTTTATTTGATGTTAAAATTATCTTTAGTTTCTAATTTTGTAATAGTTACTTAAACTTTCTATTATACTTATCATGGAGATGAAAGGGAAGATTTCAAAATTCGATACCAATAAGTGAAGATTTATTTGTTATATCTCTATGTAGAGCATCAAATCTCAAAAAGATTGTTTATGCTTGTACATTTGACATATTTTCGTAAAAATCATACTTGCAGGGTTCCTCATATATAGACAATAATCTAGTTGCTGGAAAATATGGAACACTGTCAACTGCATTCTCTATATCAAACCCTACTCCCTCCAAAGGTGATGTCTTCTTCCATTTTCCTTCCCTTTCAAATCCTACATACGTAGGTGCTGCTTCAAAGCATATTCTTTATTAAAATGCTTCCTCTTAGAAGTTCTCATTTCATGTCACATTGAACATATACTTACGGTAAACTTTTTTATATCAAGGCTCCATTTTGTCTCACTCATACTCAGCCTCTGGGTATAATATTAATGGGCCATCTTGCAGCTACTCCAAATAAGACAAAAGGGTAAGTTGGACTACAGCCTATATGAAGTTATGTAAATTTGAGGTTGTTGGATATTTTTTGTCATACATGTTTTCCATTTCAACTAGAAGTCATGTACTTTTTTTGTGTATAATTGAACTTATTCTTGAGAAATATAAATAAACCACCACTTTAGATGTCTTTTTCTCCTATCAAAACAATGCCAGATGAAGTGCAGGTTTGATAATTACAATCCATAGTCCTTCCATTCCTCTCTTATTTTTTGAAAGGCCATTAAGATGGCTTTCCCTTTTTCCCTTCTTGTGTATACATGTTTAATTCTTCTAAAGGTAAGAAGACAAAGTATGCATTATGAAGTAAAATAAATTTCTTTTCATATATCACATCTCTTATGTCTGGTTCATGGAAAAACAATGAATATCATAAAGAATTATAAGTTGTAAAATTGCATGCTCAAATGTTTCTTTAGCATTAGTTGTTACAGTCAATGGAAACTTTGGCCTTGCTTATATTCAGGTTTCATTGTAAAACTACAGCTATCAAGTCTACATGGCTTCCCTACCAAGTAAAGGAACATCCATGTTTATTGCATAGCAGCTTTTAGAACTTGTTTTTTTTTTCAATATGATGGATGAGCAAACAAGAGAGTTAAAGCTTGTGCTTTGACATGCATGCAAGATACAAAAACTAATGCACTATAGAGTGCAAAGATCAATAGAAATAATGCTCTTTGCTCTTAATCCTAGCTTACATACGAATACGAAACCACTATCACAGAAATTTATAATTAAGGTACTCTTAACCTACCATATTTGTACTTGAAATTTTTGTTTGAATTATTATGAAGTAATTGGACAATTGAAAGAGAGTAAATTTATTGCATCGAAAGAGAAGTGTATTGACATATCTTTTTCAGTTTCTTTCTTTCTTTTCTTTTCTTTTTTTTTTTGAGAAATTGTCAATCAGTTTGACGATGTGTCACGAACCGGCCTTGTTGAATTAAATATATGTGTTTTATCAAATCAAGTATGAAACAGAGTAGACACTAGTCCCGATCTTAACTATGGTAGAAACTTCCAAGGCTCGTGTTGATATTATCCTTTTGGATCTGGTGTTATGGAAAATGTAGTCATAACCTCATATGGATTGCAACATTTCATTCTTAGAATCACTTTTTTTATCCATTACATCATTATTTTTTTGTTATGTTCAAAGGAAGAAGACAAATAGTGGACTTATGGCTATTTGATCTCAATATGTTCATGTGTTGCATGTTCATGTTTGTGTTATGTCCTTTATGTACGTATAATATTTCATGTGTGCACTTAATCTATGTTTTTATTTATAATAAAGGCAACAAGGTCAAGTGTTTATGTATTATGATGAGAACAGTCTATGGCATATGTCAGTAATAAAAATGTCATTGTAAGTAAAAATAGTGTTAGGTTTGCATGTGTACATGTGTCTAAAAATAATGGGAAAATACATAGTGTAATAATAGGATAAAAAATAGGGACTTGATAGTTACTTTTGACAACTGCATTACTTGTGTAATCCATATATATATATATATATCAACTGGAAAAAATAGAACAAAGAAATGTCCTATTTTGCAAGAAAAGTTTCATATTGTAAATATGAATGGATCATAGGGTTCTAGAAGGCGTATAACTCAATTAACAAATCTAGACATGTTGCTGACTTCTCTTGATATTTTTTATTTTTCTTTTTATTATTGTTATTGTTGTTATTATTATAGTTAAAGGCCAAAGGACCTTTATTTTGAAAGATTTATGCGTGGATTTAATTTTTTTTCTTTCTTTTGACAACTTATAAGTTGGTTAAATTGGAACCAAATTCTTTTCACTATTGAAACATGTTCTTTCTTTTCAAAATTTTTGCAATTATATGTAGCTAAGATTACAATGCTGGAGAACAACATTGTTGTTTATAAGTTTGTACAAGACACCCATGTTTTATTATTGGGAGTGAAGATGAAAATGACCTCATCTTAGCTATTGTTCTTCAAGGTTTTTTTTTTTTTTTTTTTTGGCTTTTTATGTAGTTGACCTATTATTGAGGTCTTCCCTTTGCTATTTGTACTCCAAACACTCTACATATATGCTTCTCATCATAATTTATTGTGGTATATTTTAACATTAGTTGTTTCATCTACCAATCTTAGGGGAAGTATGGATAAGAAGGAGGTTCTAAGGTATTTAGATCTCATTTTGCTATGCATTGATGAAATTATTGATGGTAATCTAGCCATTGATATTGCTGCATAAGTTGATTATTTTGAGTATATCTTCTTGCTTGTGTATGAAATTTATATATCATCACAATCCATGATTTGATTGAAAGACGGCGAAATATAATGGTTTCAAGAAACTTCTTGAAGTTGTTATGGTGAAAATTTTAATTAACATGTTTATGGTGAACACTAGAATCCCTTGCATTTTTAAGATGTTGTATACTTATTCATATGTTTTGGCTAATAGCCATTTATGTTTTTGCTCGTTTGATGGTTGGCTTTCTTTTCATTGTATCATTCATTGATTTTTAATCCTTTTGGAGTCCTTTATATTGTAACGCCTAAAATTTGATCAAGGTGTATATAGCCACATGTAATACCTCATGTATTACACGCTCAGGATTCCTTAAAAGAATTTGTTTATACTAGACATTTGCTAGTTGATTTTATATTATGAAGTCATTTAATTAGATTTTAAAGATAACTAGATTTAACAATTGCAAATCAAACTTTATAAAAACATTTTGTATTCTACTCCCATAAGTAGATCCGCTATCAGAAACAAAATCGTATCATTGGCTATCTCATATACCTTTCGTGATGGTAACAAAGCTTTAAAGCTTAATTCACAAACTCAGGCTTTTCTCCTCCAAAGAAAATAATACAAATCCTCAAAGAATAAATCCAGTCCTTTTATACAAAACAAACATAATACAAATATTCTATCGCCCTTAACTCACTTCACTATTCCTCTCATATCACCTGAATTGTCCATACCCTGGTCAATCATTATCAGTAATGTCAACATCATCAATGATCAATCCTCATAACAACACTTGGAAAGAAGAAACAACAACAATAATGAGCCGAAGCCTAGTACACAATAACACAACACACAAAGTGACTATCACGCTGCATAGGGTACCTTAAACATAACAGTCTGCTGCATACTAAACTAGACTTAGAAATCACTACCACAGTCATTCGTTAGAAGTCTAGTATCAGATGTAAGGTGTTCCCTTGCGACAATAGAATACTCGAGCAATTGTAGATAGATAGTTTAATTTGATAGAAAAAGCATCAAAATACAAACCACAGATATTCAGGATCATATAGAAAAACCAAGGGACATTCCCCCGCAAAAGAATAATAAGTTCAGGTAATAGTTTTTGACATCAACTCCAATATCTAGGGTTTCCTACGGAAGTCTATACAAAAGCTGAACATAAACTTCTAAGGAAAACTCCTATTCTTGCTTTACATGAGTTGGCCAATTCTGGGCCGCAACCACAGATAAGGGAACTACAACCAAAAGAAGCCGTGGGGGTATAAGCTACACTAGCTTAGTGAGTAAATACTTCCATAATATACGTATCCAACAATTTCATACAACCAAGTTGATTTAATCATTTATATGAAATGCAATAATAACATGGGCAAACAAGACATATGATCAACCGGAAGTCATATGTTGAATGGATTTGCGCCTTCTATTTGGGGTTAGCAGATTAACGAATCCTATGGTACTAACTTTGAATTTACTGTTCCGTTTTATGGTTCATGGGCAACCAATTAACTGTATCGTTTTATGGATCACGGGCAACCAATTAACTGTATCGTTTTATGGATCATGGGCAACCCATTTCATTCATATCATTTATGGATCACGGGTAACCAACATGATTAAATGCACCATCCCCAACGTGAAGTGATTATGTCCATGTTACTTGTTAATCCGAGTAATCATTAATACAATTTCATGTGTGACCAAGCAATTCGCAAATAATAATAATCATGGCATATGGACATCCATCAATTAATCACCCAATTTTGATATACTTAACACGTTTTTCTCAATACATCAAGAAAACATAAATAATCCCATAATCGCCCATCATGCATTTCCATTTTTATCTTTACCTATCACTCTAATGCAACTATGAATTACAAGCACAATAAGGAATCATAAATAGGAAGTATGTCTCACTCGATCATGGTCTCCGGTCTTTACTTGTAATAGTCCGAGAGCAAAGAATCCTCCGATTCGAAATCATCTAAACGAAAAAAATACCCGAATAAGTATTTCAAACCATAACTAATCCTAACTTAACAAACAAAAACTTCGAGTTCTTAATTTTCGTAGTTAGTAGAAATTCCAACTTAAAACGGTCATAACTTAGTCATTTTAACTCGGAATTTCGCTAATAAGTAGTCGATTTTTATCTATTTTGAAAGATCTATCTAATTCTAACGTTATTCCTAAGTTTTGAAAACTTTTAGGTCTCCAAAAGTTTGGATCAAACCTGGTCAGTAGGTAAAAATCATGTATCCGAAATTGTTTTGTGAAAACTTACATGTTTTTACCATGTATATTAAGGGTACATGCAATATCAACAAGTTAATATCATGGATGACATGTTATGAGCTATCTATATGTATGTTTTTGATGATATTTGGTCAAAAAGAATTGAGGGGGGGGGGGGGGGGGGGGGGGGTGTGGAGGGGGGTGTCACGACATTGAGAGAGGGAGAGATGAAAGAAAAAAAATTTTCAAAAGTTTTGTTAAGTGGAAAATGAAAGAAAGTGAAATGGTAAAGGCATCAAGGGGTATATATAGAGGATGAGACTAGGGTTTGTGTTAATAAAAAAATAAACAAAATTGAGAGAGAGTACACAAGGGGAGGGGGGTGCGCGGTTTTGGGCATGAGGGGGAAGGAGAGATGTATGTGTGTTGTGTAAGATTCAAATTTAATTAAGTAATTTTAGTAATAAAATTGTATTGGAAAGTAAATTGTAAGAAATAGGATGTAAGAATATAAGAATAGAGTATGGTTGGTTGTACTTGGTGAATAGTAATGATTGAAAATCAAAAAAGTAGATAATTAAATTACCGATAGTAATGAAAATATGATAAAGGGCTATAACTGTAATTTTTATAAACAAAAAATTCTTATAATTATATTTTTGAATTCTTTATTAAATTTCGATTCTAAAGAGTCCTCCGGAATATTTTTCTATATTTGAGCACCGAGGACTGGTTTTCGAAAACAGATCCCAATCGGGTTCGAAACAGATGAATCTTTTTTTCAAAATCTGATCTTTTTATTTTCAATATATTATTTAGGACTATAATCTAAAGCTAACTTATTTTTATTGTTCCAGGGTTTTGTTCTCGGTATTGCCGGACTTAGGGTTCCTAGGTTCCATACCAACCCTAAGAATTCTTATTAGGGTTTTAGTTTTCGAAACTTAGTTTGGTTTGCTAAGAAAACGGGGGCTTACAGTGACACGAGCTTAATTAAATATAACGCAGCAACACCAGGTTATTATATTTAAATTAAATTAAATAAATCAATACTGAAACACTCACACTCTAAAATGGGGATCATGAGTAACAGTAGCTACTTAGGAGGATGATATAGGCAGCCTAGATACCTATATATCCTATGTCTAACTGAAAAGGAAAATAGCCTCATATAGGGTTCACAACTATTACTCGCTCTTTACTTAATCTCAATCTATAATATCATTTGGTTCAATCATTCCCATAAACGTAAGTTAAATCATGTTATTTCACTCCAAGCTTAAGTAAACGTTACACCAATACCATTTGCACCATCAACTACTTGCCGCCGTGCCACTTATGAATGTCATTGCATCATGACAGGGGTGACCTAAGCGCCAAACCTATCATGTCTGGCTCCATATAAGGTTGTCGCTCCCCGTATTAGATTAAACAACAGAAGCACAATCAACACTCAATCAATATAGTCATCTTTAAGTTGTAATTCATTTTAAATGCCTATCATATCAATAGACACATAAGTTATTGCGTCCTTTATCTAAAAGCTAGCAAAAATCATAAGACAACTCAGAAGAAACAGAAACCAGATCCAAACATGTGTGCAAAAGATTAAATTATATAAGCAATTCAATTATTTATCTTTTCACATTAAATTCCTATTAAAAACTCGTTTCATGTTTCATTTGATCAAACATAAAAATAGGAACTTTGCTATGGCTACGAATATCGTCCTACCAAGATACGGACAATTCTTCGTTATCTAACAAATCATTTTAATTAACCTAGTTTTAGTCTTTAAATTACATACTCCTTATTATTTAAAATTTAACCTAACATATTAATCTAAGCCAATTACAAGTTATTATGCCTACATTAACTTAACTTAATAGAATTAATTAAACTTAATCAATCTAATCCATTTTAGCTCATTAAAGTCTATTTAGTCAAGTTGAACTTAGATTGATTAGCTAAGTTCATTTTACATTTAGAAACTATGTTAACCCAAGTTAATCACTAATCTTATTAATTAAATTAACCCATTTCTAATTATACAAGCATTAACCCATCATATATTATTATTCATAAATCATCCAATTTATTTCATCTTTCTTTCTTCTTTTATGAATAACACTAGGGACAGATGACACCAGTGATCCTCATCACTGGCCTCATTACGTCCGTAATGGTCATCACGGGCCTTGTCATGCTTTTGACAAAGGGAAAAATCGTGATTAGAGGAGATCACGTCCCTCGTCACGACCGTGATTTAGGCTGTTATCTTTGAAAATCCATGATCAGAGATGATCACGATCTTCATCACGCCCGTGATCAGCCTAAAACTACACTTCCACTTCTATTACCAACGTGATATGGTTGTGATGCACATGAGGATTATGTTATGTTTTTTCTTTGTCTTTTACTCTAATTTTAACTACTTATTTACAACATACATAAACAAAAACATCTTGTTATTAGTATACCAATGCATAATGTTAACCTGGAAACACTTCTATATATTTCTATATGATATTTTTATAAATCATTTCATTAAACACTTAGTCTACATAAATATAAATATATTTAGGTTTTAGTAAATATGTTCATAAATCTTTAATTTATCAATATCATCATAAGTTCTGCATATATTTAGCTCTAATTCAACATTTACATACATAAGCAACAATCAAAACAATAAAAATCAACTAACTTACTTGTTAAACCAACTCAAGCAACTTGATAATCACCACCACTACTACTTCCTAGGTTGATATAACTTCTCCAAGCTAATTACTTACTTCCATCTTAATTTCTATTTTCAATTTCTCCTATAATCTTATTGAATTTGAAATTTATGGTTTGATTTTGAGAGAGGAAAAGAGAAAAAGAGAATAAGAAGAAAGAAACATAATGAAGAAGGAAAGAAAAGGGAAGACAACAAAATAAAAGGGGAAAAAGGAAGGAAAAAGATAAGGTTAAAAATAGTTAAAGATATTTTTTAAAATAGGGTATTAGATTTAAACATTTCAAATCAATATCTTAAGTATCAAAACTAATTAGAAAATAATTTGACAATTTATATTTAAGTATTAATAGTTTGAATAAAAAATCCAACCTAGGAGTTTAATTTATAAAGTTGCTAAGGGGAAATAGATGATTTAGAAAAAATATTTGAAACCTCAATTTTAATTCAAATCTATTTACTAATTTGATTATATTAATCTATCTAATATTAATTCATTGTTTGTCTTTATCGAACTATTTAAGCTATCTAAATTCAATTTTAAAATTAAATTCTAATCTAAGTCTAAACTTAAATATCTATTATATTATTTAATTATACTATTTCTAAATTAGCTTGGCAAATGTTCAGGGTATTTTAGATATTTTGATAACTTACTATTTTTGTTTACTTTGAGAAATAGAGAGAAACAAAATATTATTCCAAGAATGGTATTTAATCATTGTTTATTTGCAATTTAACTATGATTGGTATAGAAGAGGCTTTTCTATTCTTTATACAAGGAATAACTATTGCTTGCTATTATTTATGTGAAATGTTTAGAACTGTCTTTTCCTTTGACTATTTGAGCAAAGAACTTACAAGTCTACTTTTAAACTTAAGGTCCCAAAGTGTTAGAGAAATTATACTCCTCTATCAACAATGGAGATCATGTGGGCTCTTTAAATGGATTTGTCACCATTCTAGATGGATTGACACCATGTGTAAATTGTCATGGAAATACCATATAGGTAACCTTATGTTTAAAGTACTTTGTCTACATAATGATAGGATCTAATTTATTTATCTTCTTCTTTACGTTAGCATTTTTATTTTTTGGTGGCTTGCATTTATGCCCACGGTCTCTAGGTGATTGGTTTAATTGCTATTTTTTTATGAGTTAATTTAGGTTAAGTGATTATTTCAACATAAGGGATGAAAATGCATTTATTTATGCGACTTTGTACATAAATTCCTCATTGACTCTCTTTTTTAAAAGACAAGCTCGGAACCTTGGTAGGAGAATGTAAATTATGGACATATGGTAGTCAGTGCCTTCAAACTACATTGAAATCTATGTTTCTTTTCAATCTTCATTGACTGCCATCAAAATAGGTATTTGTGCTTGAATGGTAAGGCCCAGATCAATGATTCCATCTTTCAAGCCTCCCAGAATGCTTCTAAGCCTAGATATAAAGCTGAATTGGTGAATGTCCAAATCAATCTTAAAATAATTGGACCCTTTTGTAGAAGTTATGCTCAGGTAATAAAATAACAGGTTCTTCATTGTAAGCCTGCACAAGTATATATATTGCTTGCTGAGATCTTATTGTAGTTTTAATTTTGCCATGTTTGTATCATTTGAATAACATAGATTGTTATTATTAACATATGTATTATTATTTATATACAACACTTAAAAAAAATTAAAAGAAACATATTGCGATCACTTATTTCTTAAAAATGGAGTTCATGTGTTGAGATCTAATTCCTCGCAAATATCATTAGCTGAGATATTATCACATATAGTGCAACAATACTATTTCTCGCAAATACCCAACCTTTTGTGAGAATTTTGTATCTTTTGCAATAATTATACAAGAAAGTATTTCTGGCTAATTGTCAAAGACGTGAAAGCTGAAGCGATAATTTATTGCGTTGAATTAAATTATCATAATAAACCTATTGCAACAATTTATTAACCTTTTATGAGAAAAAAAGTTTCTTACTATATTTTGTAATTCTTGTAGTAATCTTAGTTGGATACAGAAATGTTGTTTTACTATAAAATATGAGAATTGTAACAAATTTACACATTGTTATGTACTTATGGGACATATGAATTGTTGCTTGCATTATAGGCATGTTCAATAAAGAGGGCACAACTAGCACCCATGCCATATTAATTAAATAAAAAACAAGAATAGTTTGGTCAATGGTGTAGGTGTTTTTTTTTTTTTTTTTTTACAATATTTTCATAATTATTTTTAAAAATTGGGGTATTTCCGTGCAAAGGCTAAAGCTATGCAGTGAAGAAAGTAGGTATGATGTTTGTGTTGCAAGAAGAACTATTGTGTTAATGTATTTTGTTTTCTCTCGAGTCTCTTAATTGTCTTCTATTAGGAGAACCATGGGAGAAATATAGAAAGAAAGATATCGAATTCCCTAGGTATAGAAAATTGAATAGCTTTCTTTTGCGATCCAATCTAATACATTTTTTTTCGAAGACAGCAGGCCGATGTGATGCCAAGACCACAACCCCACAAGCACTGACTTTGGGGGATCACCACAGCGATTTCCTATATCAGCACAAGAAGGTATTGTTACCCCTAAGCAGAGTTGACCCCAGCTGCAACCTTGAGGGATTGAACCCAGGACCTGATGCTTTTGTTTGCTTTAAAGGCAACACCTCTCACCAATTGAGCTGATCATTACAACACATGGAGGAACAAACTCGTTACCTTAAGAACATGGACCTGGATGCTAATACAAATTATCTACACTTATCTAAAATAATTGTTAAAATAATCTCTTTCTCCCTTGCTTAATATGTAAATTTTAAAGTAACAATTAATGCTACATATCCGACTGCTGAATACTTAACATTTATTAATTTCAACATATACGTAATAAATAAATCAATAAAAATAAGAAAAAAATCATAAAAATATGTTAAAAAAAGGAAATAAAGAGTGGTAAAACTCAACCTAACTCTTAAATAATTCTTATATGTATACAATAAGCTTGTTATGAATATCTGATAATAGAATAAGCTTTAGTTTATAAAGAATATGTTTTTTTTTTTTTTCATTTAGCTTTTATTAAGGGATAATAACCCATTCAATGCTTGAACTTTTCGAAAAGGAGCAATCAACTACCTGGACTTTCAAAAGATCAATTCATTACTTATACCAACTTTTAGAGGACTTGAATCATACCTTGTTAGCTCCATCCAATAATGTGGCAAAAACATCCAATCTAAGTAACGTGTCATTTAATATTTAAGAAAATGAATCAAATATTAACATAAGAAATAAGTAAAGAACAAACTAATGAAATATAAATATGAAAGAAAAGGATAAATAAATAAAAGAATAAGAATGAAGTGTTGGACTTTGGCACTATGACCGGATGTATGTCTTCAAGAGGGTCAGATTTTGGGTGAACAAGGAGAGCAGGTTGAGTATGTTAAAAGAACGATGGTTGTCTTTTCTTTCTTTCTCTATATCGAACTCAAGTTGATTAGTGGTTAGTATTCTTTGGTCGTGGTGTTGATGGGTTAGTGATTGACGGTTGGTGCATTAGATTAGTGGCATTCGGTGGTTAAGTTGTAGAGGGTTTGCAATGGTGTCGTAGAGATGGTCATATTTAGTGATCAAGTGATAGTTAGTGTAAGGTTAGTGGTGAGCTAGTCGTGTTTGAGTTTTGAGGGGTCATTAGGTATGGTGCTTAAGGCAGTGTTATGTGTTCGATAAGGTGGTTCGATCGAAGGTTAGTGGTGGCTCTATTCGGATCATTGAAAGCATGTATGTGAGTGTGGTGGTGCAAATGGGGTAAGGTATAGTTTAGTCTAGTGGTTATCGTGGTTGTGTTTTAGAGGTTTGGCTTAGATTATTGGATTAGGTGTGTGTTCGATGGATGGGTGGTGGCATTAAGTAGTGGAGGTGAGGATGGCGTTTCGACAGTCCATGTGGGTTAAGTTGATTTGGTGTCCATTTGGTCGTTTGAATTCTGGTGTTTAACATTGTGACGATAGTGGAACAAAAAGAGAGAGAGAGAGAGAGAGAGTTTTGGTTCAAGTTTCCATGTGTGTGGTCAGCAGTAGTGTTGTAGTTAGTGCATGTGGTCGGCAATAGTGTCATAGTTAGTGCGTGTGGTCAGCGATAATGTCATAGTTAATATGTGTTCGTTTGGTTTTGGGTTTAGTCGTGGCCACCTATAGGTTGCGATGGCAAAAGTATAAAGTGTAGTACTTTTACACATTTTCAATTCTTACGCTATGTAAGCACGTAAATATTTGTTTCATTTTTTCAGATATTAAAATGACGCATGTTGGGTTAGATTTGGTGTTTTTGCTATGTCATTGGAGGGACTTAACGGTGTTAGCTCTGGCAGGATTCGAGTCCTTAAAAAGTTAATACATATAGTAATTTGATCTCTTCAAAGTATGGATAGTTAATTGTTTTTTTTTTTTTCAAAAAGTTGGGGTACCAAATGAGTCATTAATCCCTTTATTAAATTAAATTAACATGGTTTGTAAAACCTATATAACACCTTATATCTCAAAAGGGAGTGAATTGAGTTTTAAGGCTATCTCTTTTTTATGAACTAAGTCTACACAATTGCGATTTAACAAATAAATAACAAAATAGATAAATTGCAATAAATAAAGAGATAGGGAAAAGAGAAAACAAGCTATGACATAACATGGAATTTGATCCACCCTTTATAATCAATAATTTCACAAATGCCTCCAATGGAGGACTTCACACCAGTACACCACACATTATTCACAAACATATTTTGCTCCAACGGAAGTAAACATAATACACTTGAGTCATACTGGAACGTGGTAGGAAATTGAGGAATTAAGTGGACAAGAATTATCAATAGGTTCGAATATAAGCCAATCAGCTCAGATGCAAGCTGATTTTAACAATGGAAATTGTAATCTTAATTGTTCATGTATTCCTTATATTCATTCCTACTACATATAGTATCTCAACATGATATTGGCATGTAAATTCCATTATGCTAGCTCATACCATAGTACAAAATATTCTATATATTGATATGTTGACGGTTATATAAGAAATATGCTAAATTAATACTAAGCTAAATGATGGACTGAGTCCACCGTGATATAATTTCTTCTGCTGGATATTCTTAACTTCTTTAATACAAGAAGCCCATCTGCATCTTTTACTTAGAGGCCCATTGGTTAATGTTCAGCCTGCTTATCCAATTTCAATACTTCCATCGAGATAGAAGTACACAGCTTTAACAGAATCTCTACTTCTACTAGACTTGTAAATCCCCAAATTTTTGGATCCAAATTAAAACTTAAACCCTAATCGGATGTCAACCGGATTTCCAGTGTCAACAAAACCCTAGTTTACCGTAACCGCTTAAGTCCGACATTGCCGTTTTCTCAAACCCTAGAAAACGAAGTTAGAAAAGTTAGCTATAATAGTTCGTAATAGCTATAGATTATATAAAAATATTAGATTGAAGAGATTCGAGTGTCCTTTGAACCCGATCGGACACGACTCTTGAAAAACGTGTCCGGGAGTTCATAGTAGGAAAAATATTCCGAATATACCTTTAGACTCATAAAATATAAGATTTCCAAAAATATCAATTTCGTAATTTTTCGGTAGCTAAAAATATCAGATATCGTATTTATACGCATATTTTCTTAATACCGGCATTAAATTGTCATGTCTACTTTTACATTACACTATTTTCTACTATTCTACACTATTCACCTATCTCTACTTTTTTTTACAACCTACTCTTACAAACCATACACCTATTTCTTACACATTTTCATTTTCACATCTTTCATTTCTTACTTTTAATTAACAAAATAATTTTTGTCTTCCCCATGCACAAGAAATTGCGCCAGCCCCCTCTCCCATCTCTTCCAATTTGTTTTATTTTTACTTATTTAATTAACACAAATTATCTCGCACATTTTTCTATAAATACCCCCTCATACTTTCACTTCTTTCACACCACTTCTATACTAAAGTTACTATCCCAAAATCTCTCAAGAATTCTTTCCAAGAAGTCTTACAAGAAAGCTCTCTTTAGTTTCTTCTTTTAGGTAAACTTTCTTCAAGAAATTCCTATGTTCATCTACTTAGTATGAACTTAGTGTGTGTTTTCTAAAACCATGAAGGTTAAGAAAACAACAATAGATTCATTGTTTTGCAATTTATTTATCTTTCATGCAATTTATTTACTTCATTGCAATTTATTTATTTCAAGTTGTTTTAAGACTAGTCATTCTAGTTTTAGACTTGTCCTCATCAAGTCAAAACTTTTTCTTTTCTTTTCGGGACTAGTCTTTTCTTAGTCCCGGGGTACCTTGATGAAGCTAAGGTCCCAATACTTGATTTACTTTCTTCTTTGCTTAATCTTTCAAGTTATTATGTTCCTTTATATTTCTATAGTTTATGATTCATATTCATGCATGAACATAATGTTTTTGTCTCAACAAAAAAATAAATGGAGAAGTGTTTTTTAAAACTAAAGGTTCTTTTTTAAATAAATGTAGAAAATAGATTCTTAAAGAACCCATGAACATGCTTAGAAATGATTTTTCTTAAATAAACAAAAAGTTTTATAAAAACTTACTTTTCATCAAGTGTTAGAAATTCTTTTGGAATCATAACAAGAACAAAAATATCATTCTATTACTCTTAAAAGTTATTGGAATTTAAGTTTAGAAAATAAAACCACTCCTTAGGAAATTAAAGTAGTTGCAAGAAATTAATTTTAGAAAAAGAAATATTCATCTCAAATAACCCAAGAATCCTTTCAAAAGTAAAATGAATATTCCAATAAAATCTCAAGTTCAAAGTCTTTTAAAACCTTATTTTTCATAAGTTGAGACAACTTCATTTACTTCATACATTGGTTATGAGTCATTACATATATGTATATGCCTTTCAAAAAGTTTACAAAATACTTGAAATATTTATCTTTTCAAATAAGCTTTGTTTACAGGAAGGAAAACAAGTTTTTGCAAATTCGTGACAAATCTGGTCGCTGTTTTTTCGAAACCCAAACGATATAGTTTGATGAAAATAAGCTTAGAAATGCGTAGATTTTTTCGAGTAGGTAGAAAACAATATATTATACGCGAAATTCCGAGTTAAAATGAGCAAGTTATGGCCATTTTAAATTGGAATTTTCTCTTATACGATTTTACCGTGATTTTACGAAAAGATTAGAATATTTAAAAATAGAAGTTTTATGAAAGACTCATTTTGGATATTTCATCTTGTTTAGGTGACGAGGGACCCGAGATCATCTATCCGGAGGACTATTTTGATTAGATATACCATTATGGAGTGAGTTAATTCTTTTCCTAAGTTACATTTCCTTGTTTGTGCTTGTAATTAGTGGCACTAGAAATTTAGGAAATAAATGAACAATTGTTATGAAATAATTGTTGAATGAAAATTAAGTATATCGAAAGACAATGTGTTAAATAAAAGTGTGACTCTTGTATTGATATGATGAAATTATGGTTGACCACCTTTAATATGAACTCAACTTATATGATTAAATGCTTAATTGAAATTATTCATGCATATCATACTTGTGAGTCACATTTATTTCACTACTATTCTTCGTGTGGGGAAACGAGGAAGTGGTAGTTGTGGCTGGTAGGAGCCGGTAAGTCTACATGGGTCAGTAGGAGCCAGGAAGTCTACAGGGCAAGCAGGAGCCGACAAATCTGCAAATATTGATGGTCGTATGGGCCTGTAATTACCCAACCCTTGTCATGGAGGGCGTTAAATCCATGCTGCACTTGATTTCTGGTTGATCTTGTGTAATTGGTTGTTCATGTGATTGGTGCATTACATATGCTTGAATTAAATTACTTGGTTGTCATATGGAAATGTTATATAGTTAGGAATTATCTCACTAAGCTAGATTTGCTTATACCCTTATAGTTTTCTATTATAGTATAATTATCTATGGTTGGCCCCGAGGAGCCCAATGTGTCAGGTATGAGCTTATGCTACTAGGAGTTTTCGAAAAAAGTTTATGTATTTTTAGTTTTGAACATAAACTTCTAGGAAAAATCTCTATAGTAAACTTATGTGGTAGTTATGTTTATTTTGTTATTAGTATAGTTGAACAAAGACTTTAAGGCGAGGGAATGCCTCTAAGATGATGTACGAACTTGTTATCGAATAAAGATCTTATGATTACCTACTTAAGATTCATGCTTGCTTTTGCTATCTATTTAAACGTAATACCCCTATGAGTCTCCTACTATCTTGGAAGCACGCCTTGCATGTGATATCGAAGCTCCTGCGTGACTAAGATTGTCATTCATTAGCTTTAATATTATATGCGGCAGACTGTCACGTTTAGGGTACCCTCTGGGGCGTGGCAAGACTCCTCTTGTTCTTTCCACTTGCAATATACCCTAGGTTATCACCATCGTTACTTACAATATGCTCATGATCAGTTCCTTCCCTTGGATCACATACCTTTTACAAAAATCATGCTAATACACTTTAGACAAGTTATAACTTCACTAAACCACTTAACAAACTCTAGTATGGTGCTTTACAAAATATTGCCAACAGACACTTAATGGCACTACAATTTTAAATCTCTTTCTAAAATAGAGAAAGAAAGATATCGTCCGCTATGTCATGGGAAACCGAAGTTTTTTCTTTTTCTGTTCATTTCAATACAACCTACACTTATTTGAAATAATTGTTAAAATAATCTCTTTCTTCCTCACTTAACCAAAAAAAAAAATTTAAAGTAACAATTAATGCTATAGATCTGATAGCTTACATTAATACTTAACATTTATTAATTTCAACATATCTACGAACTATAAATATTATATATATATATATATATTGATTTAACAAAAACAAATATTCAAAAAAAATGTCATTTATTTATCATCTATTTTATATATTAAATAAAATAATGCAAAAGAAAAAACTCATAAAAATATGTAATAAAAAAACAAATAAGTAAAAATAAAAACTCAATTTGACTATTAAATATTTATTCTCTATATACAATATGCACGTTGCAAATCCCTTGTAGAAGAATAAGCTTTAGTTTATGAATATATGGATTTTTTCATTTAGCTTTATTAATTCACA